>JBBGZY010000677.1:2507500-2867500 GCA_037952925.1 Lithobates clamitans
ATCAATATGCACTATACTGGCTATGTGTATGCAACCAGCCAGTAGAGTATACTGTAAGCTATACCTCAATTGGTGCAGTATTAGAAAATATATACCATGTACTTCATTACATCATCATACATATACATCTGCATCAGCCGCAAAGATTATATGCATCAAGGGGTGGAAATTGCTCAGAAACTCCTAACATTTCATATACTGAAAACTGGATCAGACTGCATTAACTGCAAACCACATATGCATCAAACTTGAAGTGGAAATCGCATGCACGCATTACAGTTCATAAATTGAGACTTGGACCCAGTATGCAGTGCAGCAGTTAAATCACAGTAGAGAGTAATAGTCCCATAGAATTAATCACTATATCAGGTCCGGAACTCCCAGGGGTGACTTTGGTGCAGAAAATGTTGCCTGGTGACTTTTGTGCTCCCCCTTCTGATTTCCTACTCACCAACTCCTGGAACCCCTGCAGGGGTAATACGCCTGTAGTGTTTTTAGGTGGGACTCTCCACTTCCTGTTTTCTGCGGTGGATGCCTCCGATGTATCCTGATTGGTGGACGTTTTGTAAGGCCCTCATGCATCAAAAAATATAAAGAGCTTCCATAGCGTGATAAAGTAAAAAATTATATACAATTGTATGGACTAAAATTAGAATTCAGAGTTAGAAGGACATATTAATACCAGCGACACCAAGACGTCCATATACAACTTTCAATATACACATAGATACCAAGATGATATAGATTTATAGATATATTGTTACCTATATTAGGAATGTTAGGGGGGGAGAGTGAAAATGCTGGCACTAATGAAAATCCATCAAGAGCCTAAAAAATGGAGGAGGGGTGTTGTACCGTCTGCATTCCATTAATCCTTATACATTGACTAGCCAGTCCTCCCATTACCCCATATGTTAATACCATAAAGGACATTCAGAAAAAATAAGTAAATATGGGTCCACACATAGTGGGTACCTTATTGCATAGACCACCCCATCTGGATCTCTGGCCTCCAGATTTATCCAAAGATATATATCAAATACAACCCTGGGTATGGTCCATTGGAATAGATGGTATAAGCGTGCTTATCATTGGAAACACCATTATACGTAATGGTAGGCTCCCAATAGTAATTCCTAATACTCTATTCCTATTTGTGACAGGTGACTATATAAATGCATGTGGGTGGGGTAAGTGCTACTCCATGTGCCTCTTGTGGGGTGTGGCACCTCACTGTTTGGAAAATATATTAGTGAGTGAAATTAAATTAAAATATTTATACATACATATTACCCTCTGTGATGTGGGGTGTGTTTCAAGTGATATACCAAATGCATCAAAATAACTAATTAAAAAAGGCCTCCATAGGCCTGTACATAATCTATAACGTGTACCCTGTGTATTGTGGGTAAAGTAGTGCTATATGTGTCTAATTAGAACGGAGGAATTAAAATGGTTATAGGATCAATGGTTAGTTGTATGTAGGCTGGGGTACCCCATACACCCAAAGACAAGGGGAGGAAGGTATACAGAAATCTCGTCCTATTCTATGGACCATACACTCTGCCCAACCTATGGCATAGAGGTGCACAATCTTTACACCCATACCCCAGTCCAAATGTTATAGTATACCTATACCTACAGGTGCTATAAATATATGTTTTCTCAGAAAAAAAGGGTAGGGGGAGAACTCAGGGAATCCCCTCATGGGTTAGCTACAGAGCAGTTGAGATCTATATCTAGGTTGAGGCCCCTAGGGGCCAAGGACCTCAACCTATATATCCAGGCTGTCTCATTTTGTGAGATAAGAGTAGTTTTATTACCTCCCCTCCAATGTTCTTTGATGGAGTCGATGCCATAGAAGATTAGGCCCGACGGATCTCTGTTATGCGCCTGATCAAAGTGACGTGACAGGTTATTGTAGTGATCGGGTATATTAATATATACTGGGTGATATGATGTAGAGTGGGTATGATAATTAATTGGTAAGTACTCTTCCGCAGCAACCCAATTCTTCCAGAGAGATGCACTTTATTGACTTCCAACACAGAACAAAGTCCAAAGTCCACAGATGACAAAGAAATCCGACAGAGGAAATATAATTCAGAGACCCATATTCCTAGGCCTGTGTGTTCCCAGCCATACACAGACAAGCCTCACTCCATACACAGACAAGCCTCACTCATACACAGACAAGCCTCACTCATACACAGACAAGCCTCACTCATACACAGACAAGCCTCACTCACTACCTATAGACTGAATGCCGTGTTATATTCACTGAATATTGAATGGCTGAGCAATTTGATTGGCCGTTTCAATTTAGGACTTTGATTAGCTTTAGTCTTTCAAACAGACAACAACCCCCAGCCGTGAACAGCCGTGAACCACCCCAATTTACACTCCCGCATATCAACATCAACAAGTCCCCTTTAGATATGTGTAATTATATTAACAGATACCACCTTAACCTTTGAAATGTTCAAATAGACTTGCATAAGATTAACACATCAAAGGGCTTCAGCTGTCCCCTTGCTATGTTAAAATTCAGTTGGACAAATTAACCATTCTGTCATTGTCATTCTGGCCTGGTCAACATTGACTGCATGTGTACATACACACAACAATGTCCCACATAAATCGGTGAACATATTACAACATATACAACAGTTATGTTTAGGGAATCCTTTTCTTATATTCTTAATGTGCTCACGTATCAGTACGTATAGGGGCCGTGTGGTTCTCCCCACATACTGAAGGTGGCACGGACTCTATGACATATGTCACATGAGTACTTTGGCACGTGATCAAATTCCTGATCTTATATTCCTTCTGGTCAACCTTAGATTTAAACGTTTCTCTTCTACGGGGTAGCTTTTTGCTAACCCTACAGGGTAAACATTTTTGGCACTTATAGAAGCCTTTCAAATTTGGAAAGATCTCTATCTGCTTAGGGGGATTGATGACATTGTGGACCAGATGATCACGGAGGCTGGGGGCCCTTCTGTAGATAAAGTTTGGTTTGTTCTGCAATATTTTAGCCAGCACTCTGTCTTCCTTAAGGATAGGCCAATATTTCCTAAAGATGTGTTCTAGATCTTTATATTGGATATTAAATCCTGTTATTAATGCTATTTCCATTGGTTTATCCTTTTTTGCATTTTTTCTGAACAAGTTGTTTCTGTCCATCCTTGCTACATCAGCTTTTAATTGTACCAGCCTATCCCTGTTATAGCCTTTTTCGTAGAATTGTTCAATCAGCCTGTCTGCTTGCACTAGGAAGTCCTCCATGGTGTCACAATTTCTCCGTAATCTTAATAACTGTCCTTTTGGAATATTTCCTTTCCATTGGGGATGGTGGCAGCTGGTAATAGGTATGTATCCATTTTTATCTGTGGCCTTAAAATAGGTTTTTGAGTATAATCTGTCTTCATTCTTGAAGATCTCTAGATCTAAATACTCAATTTGTTGGTGGCTCCATTTACCCGTGAAAGTGAGACCATATTTATTGATGTTCAAATTTTGTAGAAATTGTTCGAACTCCTCAGGTGTCCCTTCCCAGATTATAATGAGGTCATCGATATATCTGCGATAGAATATTAGGTGAGGGATGTTTCTTGCGTATAAGTACTCCTCCTCCCACATATTCATAAGCAGATTCGCTACACTTGGTGCGTAGCGTGCCCCCATTGCGACTCCTTTTTGCTGGACATAATAGTTATGGTTATGCCAGAAGTAGTTGCAGCTCATCGCAAGCTCTAGGCCTTCCAATATGTAGTCAATCTGTGATTGTCTCATCCCTGTATGTTCATGTAGGGCTTTCTCAACACCTAGTAGGCCGTCTTTTTGCACAATACTGGTGTAGAGAGAATTGACATCAAGTGTGGCAAGTATGTAATTGTGAACTCCGCTTATTTCCCGTATATCTTGTAGGAGTTGCGAGCTGTCGCGTAGGTAGGATTTTCCTTTGCAAACCAATGGTTTTAAAAACTTATCCAAGTATTCACCCAGCCTTGAGAAGATGGGATTTATCCCGCTGACAATGGGTCTCCCAGGAGGCTTGTCCAGCCTTTTGTGAATTTTAGGAGTGTAATAAATTACTGGGGTCTTCGTGGAGTTGGACACCAGATATTCCGCTTCTTGGGTATCGAGTATTCCACTATCTTTACCTTTTTGTACAAAGGCCTTGAGTCTTCTCTCGTACATCTTTTTAGGGTTCCCTTTTAATTTCTTATATGTGTTCTCCACTTGTAACAGATTATTCATTTCCTCCTCATAACCTTCCTTGTTGAGGATTACCAGTCCTCCCCCCTTATCTGCTGGTCGAATGACCACCTCATTTTTCTTACTTAGTGCCTTGATGGTCTTCCAGATCTTTTTAGCTTTATGGTTATTGCTTTTTGATAACTTCCTTAGGTCCTTTTCTACCATTTTCTCAAATGTTCCCATACATTGGTTTCCTGGGATATTTGGGTTGAAAATAGATCTATTCTTGAGTTGGGTATGTACATAAGGCGATTCCGTCTTTATCCGTGTATCTTCATTTAGAGCAAAGTGTTTTTTGAGATTTAACTTTTTTATAAACTTTTGTAGGTCTATGTATGTTTCAAATTTATCCAAGGATTTCTCTGGTGCATACTTCAGTCCTAGATCCAGGATCTTCATTTCTTCCTCGGTAAACTGGATCTTACTGAGATTGTAGATTGCCTTTCCTAATACTTCCTTCTTCTTTTTCTTCTTCCCCCTCTGGTTCCTCTGGTCTGTTTCCTCTTTCGGTGGGTCTCTGAGTTGGTCCTATATTCCCTCCATGTTGATTGTCCCACTCTCTTCTAGGGTATCCATGTGATCCCTGTTCTTGACGTTCTACTTGGTGGTGATCTTCCCTTGGGTGTCCATATCCTTCCCTGTTTGCATTCCTTACTTTCCATGTCGGATTTCTGTAGGGAACTTGGGCCTTCCATTTCCCTGGTGGTTTGTCTCGTAGGCCTCCCCTGGGAAAAACCCTTTCATCTCCATAGTTCTGTCTGTTATGAGGGCCTACAAACTCACCATATTCTCTCCCGTTATAAGGATGGCCACGGTTCCCTTAGTGTGGAGTATCTATTGTACGTAGGTATGTTATATCTTAGTGTACGTGGAGTCCCATACTGAGTAGTTTGCTGGTGATTTGTTCTTCTATTTTCTGGTCTGTCTGGGAACCTATTAGGTGTTCTATGTGGTGGGTAAAGTACAGGCCTGTAATTGGTCCTGGACATAGGTTGTGGAGTTTTGTAGATTGGTTCATCTATAGATGTGTCCATAGAGGTATCTCCTTCATATGGCAAATCTTCCACTGGTGTATCTTCCACCTCTAAGTTGGCCACCTGCCATTTGTAAACTTTCATATTGTTATAGTCTACCACATCACGTTTATATTTTTTCAATTTCTTTGCTTGTATATTGGTGTCATATTTTTTAATAATGTCTTGAAGCTCCTTATCTTTGTCTTTATATTCCTTCTGATTTACAGAGGGTAATAATTGATTTTTTATTTCTACTATGTGGGCCTCAACCCCTTTTAATTCAAATCTTATTCTTTTGATAATTTTGTGTAGTAATTCGTGTTTGCATCCATTGAAGAAAGAATACCATTCTTCCATGAGTTCTGGATCCTCAATGCCATCATTGGGGTTGATGTCCCACCTAAGTCTCCTTGGTGCCATTTTTGCATTGATATATGTTTCTAAGGTGGCTATATCCCACCACACCCTTAATTGCTTTTCCATAGGGTGTCTTAATTGCTTCATTAGACCTTGCATATCTTGGGTATTGGTCACTACCTCTTGGTTAAATAGACCTGCAAGGTCAATGTTTCTGTTGCCCATACAGCCAAAAATATCCATAGCAGCAGCTTAGAAATGCACACAAAGGTGCGATTAAAATCAGTATCACGTGTATAAAGCTGCGCTTCAGGACAGGCCTATATGGCAAAAAGACAGGTTGCCGCTGCTCTCGCGTTACGGTGAACGCAAGCATCAGTCTGGCGTCAAATGTAAACAGCAATTGCACCATGCATGTGAGGTATCACCGCGAAGGTCAGATCGAGGGCAGTAATTTTAGCAGTAGACCTCATCTGTAAATCTAAAGTGGTAACCTGTAAAGGCTTTTAAAGGCTTTTAAAAATGTATTTATTTTGCTGCCACTGCACGTTTGTACGCAATTTTAAAGCGTGTCATGTTTGGTATCCATGTACTCGGCCTAAGATCATCTTTTTTTATTTCATCAAACATTTGGGCAATATAGTGTGTTTTAGTGCATTAAAATTTAAAAAAGTGTGTTTTTTCCCCAAAAAATGCGTTTGAAAAATCGCTGCGCAAATACTGTGTGAAAAAAAAAATGAAACACCCACCATTTTAATCTGTAGGGCCTTTGCTTTAAAAAAAATATAATGCTTGGGGGTTCAAAGTAATTTTCTTGCAAAAAAAAAATAATTTTGCATGTAAACAAAAAGTGTCAGAAAGGGCTTTGTCTTCAAGTGGTTAGGAGAGTGGGTGGTGTGTGACATAAGATTCTAAATGTTGTGCATAAAATGCCAGGACAGTTCAAACCCCCCCCAAATGACCCCATTTTGGAAAGTAGACACCCCAAGCTATTTGCTGAGAGGCATGTCGAGTCCATGGAATATTTTATATTGTGACACAAGTTGCGGGAAAGAGACAATTTTTTTTGTACAAAATTGTCACTAAATGATATATTGCTCAAACATGCAATGGGAATATGTGAAATTACACCCCAAAATACATTCTATTGCTTCTCCTGAGTATGGGGATACCACAAGTGTGAGACTTTTTGGGAGCTTAGCCTCGTACGGGACCCCAAAAACCAAGCACCGCCTTCAGGCTTTCTAAGGGCACAAAACCCTCCCAAATGACCCCATTTGGAAAGTAGACACCCCAAGCTATTTGCTGAGAGGTATAGTGAGAATTTTGCAGACCTCACTTTTTGTCACAAAGTTTTAAAAATTGAAAAAAAAAATTTTTTTTTCTTGTCTTTCTTCATTTTCAAAAACAAATGAGAGCTGCAAAATACTCACCATGCCTCTCAGCAAATAGCTTGGGGTGTCTACTTTCCAAAATGGGGTCATTTGGGGGGGTTTGTGTCACCTGGGCATTCCATGGCCTCCGAAACTGTGATAGGCAGTGAAGAGTGAAATCAAAAATTTACACCCTTAGAAATCCTGAAGGCGGTATTTTCTTTTTTGGGGCCCCGTACGCGGCTAGGCTTCTAAAAAGTCCCACACATGTGGTATCCCCATATTCAGGAGAAGCAGCTAAATGTATTTTAGGGTGCGATTCCACATATGCCCATGGCCTGTGTGAGCAATATATCATTTAGTGACAACTTTGTGCAAAAAAAAAAAAATTGTCACTTTCCCGCAACTTGTCATTCAAGTAGGCTATTGAAGACTCTCCGGAGTGCTGGGGTGATCTGATCTTGATCCACCAATTCCGGAATCCCTCAGACCCTAATATTGCATCTCCTCCCCCTATTATCAAGGTCCTCAATGTGTCGGTTCATATTAATAAAGTGCTGCATGTGGTTCGATGTCACTATCTCCAGATTATGTATTGCCTTACCTCTATGTCTGCCTGCGTTTTCGGCCACCGCCATCTTTTCATTAATCACCATCATGCTTGTTTTCAAGTCTGTTAAAATGTGGCTTTAATGTCAGCTGCAAACACTGACATGTCTGCGAATGTGAGCGGGTGGTCCGGTCTGGACTTACCCCTGCCTGTGTCTTCAGTAGCTGACATGGAGTCCTCACTCTCTCCTTCCTCCTGAGGCGTCGGCGCCATCTTGCTTCTCGTGGTCCCGCTACAGGCCGCCGAGTTGTGTCTGAAGATATCTGCTATATTGGCATTAGCTGAAGCCAAATTGCGGCGTGTTCTGGAGCGGGGGGTCCAGTGGAGCTTTCTGCCCGGCATCTGTATGCTGTAGGTCGGGTGTTAGGCTGAGAACCTCCGTGTGTGCCTCAGAGCTCTCTCAGTGTGCTACCATCTCCGCTGCGCGCCAAGCCACGCCCTTTCCCGCAACTTGTGTCAAAATATAAAATATTCCATGGACTCAACATGCCTCAAAGCAAATAGCTTGGGGTGTCTACTTTCCAAAATGGGGTAATTTGGGGGGGGGGGTTTAAGCCATCTGGGCATTTTATGGCCTTCAAAACTGTGATAGGTAGTGAGGAGTAAAATCAAAAATTTACGCCCTTAGAAATCCTGAAGGCAGTGATTGGTTTTCGGGGCCCTGTAAGCGGCTAAGCTCCCAAAAAGTCCCACACATGTGGTATTCCCGTACTCAGGAAAAGCAGCTGAATATATTTTGAGGTGCAATTCCACATATGCCCATGGCTTGTGTGAGCAATATATCATTTAGTGACAACTTTTTGTAATTTTTTTTTTGTCATTATTCAATCACTTGGGACAAAAAAATTAATATTCAATGGGCTCAACATGC
Source organism: Lithobates clamitans (assembly GCA_037952925.1). Lineage (NCBI taxonomy): Eukaryota > Metazoa > Chordata > Amphibia > Anura > Ranidae > Lithobates > Lithobates clamitans. Next base: position 2,515,994 of record JBBGZY010000677.1, read on the forward strand.
CTCTCAGCAATTTCCTTGGGGTGTCTACTTTCCAAAATGGGGTAATTTGTGCGGGTTTTGTACTGCCCTGCCATTTTAGCACCTCAAGAAATGATATAGGCAGTCATAAATTAAAGGCTGTGTAAATTCCAGAAAATGTACCCTAGTTTGTAGGCGCTACAACTTTTGCGCAAACCAATAAATATACACTTATTGACATTTTTTTTTTACCAAAGACATGTGGCCGAATACATTTTGGCCCTAAATGTATGACTAAAATTGAGTTTATTGGATTTTTTTTTATAACAAATAGTAGAAAATATCATTTTTTTCAAAAATTTCTGTCTTTTTCCATCTATAGCGCAAAAAATAAAAACGGCAGAGGTGATCAAATACCATCAAAAGAAAGCTCTATTTGTGGGAAGAAAAGGACACAAATTTCGTTTGGGTACAGCATTGCATGACCGCGCAATTAGCAGTTAAAGCAACGCAGTGCCAAATTGTAAAAAGTGCTCTGGTCAGGAAGGGGGTAAATCCTTCTGGGGCTGAAGTGGTTAAGGAAAATAAAAAATGTTTACTTTATCACGCTATGGAAGCTCTTTATATTTTTTGATGCATGAGGGCCTTACAAAACCTCAACCAATCAGGATACATCGGAGGCATCCACCGCAGAAAACAGGAAGTGGAGAGTCCCACCTAAAAACACTACAGGCGTATTACCCCTGCAGGGGTTCCAGGAGTTGGTGAGTAGGAAATCAGAAGGGGGAGCACAAAAGTCACCAGGCAACATTTTCTGCACCAAAGTCACCCCTGGGAGTTCCTGACCTGATACAGTGATTAATTCTATAGAACTATTACACTCATACTGTGATTTAACTGCTGCACTGCATACTGGGTCCAAGTCTCAATTTATGAACTGTAATGCGTGCATGCGATTTCCACTTCAAGTTTGATGCATATGTGGTTTGCAGTTAATGCAGTCTGATCCTGTTTTCAGTATATGGAATGTTAGGAGTTTCTGAGCAATTTCCACCCCTTGATGCATATAATCCTTGCGGCTGATGCAGATGTTTATGTATGATGATGTATTGAAGTACATGGTATATATTTTCTAATACTGCACCAATTGAGGTATAGCTTACAGTATACTCTACTGGCTGGTTGCATATACATAGCCAGTATAGTGCATATTGATATACACATAGTGTAATTGGTCCAAACATTGCACAAACGCAGCTAATATATCAGTATGGTCACACTTATACAACAAACCTTATCCCTATGGGAAAAAATTCTATGGTGAAGGGATTTTAGGAGGCCTCTTACTGCCATTGAGTTACCTCTCCCTTATATATTGATGTGCAAAAGTGTAATAATATAACCAGCTTAAGTTTTTTTCCTGCACAAGCCTAGCAATCAGGCTTTCCAGGTAGCGCCGTATACCCATATTTTTGATAGTTTATGTATAAATAGCAGGGCACCCACCGTGAGTGCTCTGCGTAAGGGAGGCAGCAACCTGTCTTTTTGCCATATAGGCCTGTCCTGAAGCGCAGCTTTATACATGTGATACTAATTTGTCAAACATGTCTGCTGCATATTTATGTAAGTCTGTAGGGAGAATCGTTTCAGGAACGCCCCTAATTTTGATATTATTTCTTCTCGAGCGGTCCTCAAGGTCCGCGAGTTTTGCTTTTATTCGATCTTTGTCATCAGCTTGTTCTTTGTATGCATCGATAAGGTCATTTACTGTCATGAAACATTCATCCATTTTATGTTAAATGTGTTGTACCCTCTCCCCCATGCCTTGCATTTCTGCTGTAAACTTGTGGATTAGAGTAGATAGATTGAACATGAGGGATGATTGAAGAGATTAAAGCATAACCTTCATTACTGTATCCAGCACCAGTTGTCCAGATGTTGGAAAGCTTGCAATGGATGATTGTGTATTTAGGCCTGCTGCATCTGTGTGGTGATTGCTAATCACTGCGCCTGAGGCCTGTGTGACAGGATCCAGCCGCATCCTTGCTTTGGCAGGACTGTTGGTGAGCGGGCTGTGTGATGATGAGTCCCGGGATGATAGTGGTCTCACTTCGGCATTCCAATCTCCAGGGTTTTTGTCGGGAAGATCAGTATAAGATGATGAGGCCTGAGCAGCAGCGCCGCCGTCGCCATCTTGCCACTTCTCCCCGTCAGACGCCGGCATTGTGAAGAAGTCCGTGAGCTTCTTTGGCTGTCTTTCTTCCTTTTGTTTATGGGACAGCATGAGGGCAGGTTCCTACCATTGTTAGGAGCTCCTAGTGGGCTCGGGTGGTGTTGTATCCCTCTGGCTAGGTCGATGAATCCCCAGGCACTGACAGAGCTAACGGCTTAAGCATCCATTGCAGTCGTGCGCAAGCCACGCCTCCCCTTCTTCTCGCTTTTGAGCTTTTGACCAATGGAAGTAGGATAAAGACACCACTATCTGGGGTATAATAATTGTGTGCAGTATCTATGTGTCTGGAGTTGATATGACTGATTAGCATCCATACTGAGGTGATCTGCATATGATTAATATTAGAATAATAATAAATGGCACATATAAACAGGGTCATGGGAGACTATGATGACACCGATCATATTTTGAAGCCCCACGGTTATGGCTGAGCTAAAAGAGGATGATAGGGTGGTAAGCGGCTCTTCCATCACAGAGAATGTGTCAAATCACTATGTCTATTCAGAGTATATCATAGCATTTCAGATCGAGGAATTGGCTATTGTAAACAAAGAGTTAGTGGACATTAGGCATCCTTTAGGATCAAGGGAGAGGGGGTGGGCATCTGCCCAGCTAAGTAAAGTCAATTGGGTAGTGGGAATGCTTAATCCCTTGCATAAAGGACATTAGGAAGTTCCTCACATCTCACAGCATTGATCGCTGAGTTTTGCACCAATGTTACTCACCAGTAGGGATGAGCTTCTAGTTCAAGTCAAACTCATGTTGGACTCGAACATCGGCTGTTCGGCAGTTCGTCGAACAGCGAACAATTTGGGATGTTCGCGGCAAATTCGAATGCCGCGGAACACCCTTTAAAAGCTAATGGGAGAAATCAAAAGTGCTAATTTTAAAGGCTTATATTCATGGTATTGTCATAAAAAGTGTTTGGGGACCCGGGTCCTGCCCCAGGGGACATGGATCAATGCAAAAAAAAGTTTTAAAAATGGCCGTTTTTTCGGGAGCAGTGATTTTAATAATGCTTAAAGTGAAACAATAAAAGTGTAATATCCCTTTAAATATCGTACCTGGGGGGTTATCTATAGTATGCCTGTAAAGGGTCGCATGTTTCCCGTGTTTAGAACAGTCTGACAGCAAAATGACATTTCAAGGGAGAAAAGTCATTCAAACTACTCGCGGCTATTAATGAATTGCCGGTCCGACAATACACATAAAAGTTCATTGATAAAAACGGCATGGGAATTCCCCACAGGGGAACCCCGAACCAAAATTTTTTAAAAAATGACATGGGGGTCCCCCTAAATTCCATACCAGGCCCTTTAGGTCTGGTATGGATATTAAGGGGAACCCCCGCGCCATAATTAAAAAAAAAACGGCGTGGGGTCCCCCCAAAAATCCATACCAGACCCTTATCCGAGCACACAACCTGGCAGGCCACAGGAAAAGAGGGGAACGAGAGAGCGCCCCCCCCTCCTGAACCATACCGGGCCACATGCCCTCAACATTGAAAGGGTACTTTGGGGTAGCTCTTTTCCTGCGGCCTGCCAGGTTGCGTGCTCGGATAAGGGTCTGGTATGGATTTTTAGGGGACCCCACTCCATTTTTTTGGGGCACGGGGTTCCCCTTAAAAACCATACCAGACCTGAAGGGTCTCGTATAGATTTTGAGGGGGACCCCACGCCATTTAAAAAAAAAAATTGCCCGGGGTTCCCCTTAATATCCATACCAGACCTGAAGGGCCGGGTATGGAATTTAGGGGGACCCCCCAAGTCATTTTTTTTTTAATTTTGGTTCGGGGTTCCCCTGTGGGGAATTCCCATGCCGTTTTTATCAATGAACTTCTATGTGTATTGTCCGACCGGCAGTTCATTAATAGCTGCGAGTAGTTTTAAATGACTTTTTTTCCTTTGAAATGTCATTTTGCTGTCAGACTGTTCTAAAAACGGGAAACGTGTCCCTTTACAGGCATACTATAGACACCCCCCAGGTATAAAATTTAAAGGGATGTTACACTTTTATTTTTTCACTTTAAGCATTATTAAAATCACTGCTCCCGAAAAAACTGACATTTTTAAAACTTTTTTTTGCATTGATCCATGTCCCCTGGGGCACTTTTTATGACAATAACTTGCATATAAGCCTTTAAAATAGCACTTTGGATTATTCATGTTCGTGTCCCATAGACTTTAACGGTGTTTGCGTGTTCGAACAAATTTTTTGTCTGTTTTTGTTTTGTCTGCATGTTCTAGTGCGAACCGAACAGGGGGATGTTCGGCTCATCCCTACTCACCAGTCTGTTGGTATAGGAGCATGAGGAGATACAGTGGTATATCTCACCTGCTGCTGTTAAAGTTCAAAGCAAAACCGTCATGTTTTCATATTAACAGTTTCTATTATGGCTTAGCAGGAGGTGTGTGCGGTAGCTTTACGGTCAGCCAGATAGACATGTAAAGAACTAAGGGCTAAAAGTTTTTAACCAAAGTATTACAATAGTCTGGTTGTCAGAACTGTATAACATACCTGAATGGAAACATTAACTGCCCCTCTTCACACAAAGTTAAGTGTTAAGTAGGGACAACTGAGTTGAGCAATAGAACCGACTTGAGAGACAGATTTCAGTCACGTCGGGTTCTGCGATGCTCAGGGGAGGATGGTTGGCTCCCTTCATTGGATGAGCATTGATTAGCTGGTGCTTGGTATGCTGGTCATGGAGATCTCGGGTGTCTGTAGGTGAGTGTATTCCTTGCATCTGCAGCTCCATGGGTTCTCCTTCGGTTAGGGGTGGTAGACGTAGGCCGCTGTACCAGTCAGGGAGTTCCACTGCAGGAAGACCTAGGTCCTCGCAGAACAATTGCAGGTCTTCTGGGCCTCGTAGTGTGATTGTGCACCCCAAGAGAGTGACTGATAGGCAGAACGGGAACTTCCATCTATAAGCCATATTCCTGGTCCAGAGATGTTCAAGCATGGGTCGGAGGTCCTTCCTATGCTATAAAGTGATATGGGAGAGACCTTGGTATAGCTTGATTTCACTTCCGTGATATAAAATGCGGTTCCTGCTTCTCACCTTTCGGAGGATCTCTTCTTTCTGGCGAAATTTAGCTATGAAGCAAACTACATCTCTGGCGGTGGTTTGTGTCTCTGCCCCTGGGATGTAAAGCTTGGTGCAGTCTCTCTATTTCAGAAGGCGCTATGGAGGTCTGTCCAGGAGTTCATTAAATATGGCTAATACTGCTGGGTTCAATTGTTTCAGGAAGACCTCTTACCTGGAGATTGTGGCATCTTCCCCTGTTGTCCAGGTCTGCCAGGTGTCTGTGCAGCTCGCGGAGATGGACAGCGTGGGTGTCAGGGGACCGCATAACATCCTGAAGTGCAACATCATGGCGGGCAGTCTACCTCCTCCAAGCAACTTGCTACTCCCTGGATATCAAGTCTCAGGTTTGATATGGCTGCCGAGAGAGCTTTTCTTATATCTGTGGCCATGGCGTGCAGATCATCTAGGCTGGGTATCGGAGCAGCAGTCTCCAGCTGGGATGCGGGCGAGCGCCTAGGGCTTCTACTAGCTGAGCGTGTGGTGTGCTGTGTGGCAGCCTGTGTGGCGGCCACTGCTTCTTTCTGCTGGGTCCAAAACAGATCCAGAATTCTATCGCTTAGCTGCACTTCTGTGTTCCTAGGTGAACGGGAACGTGATCCGGAGGTGTTCCGGTCGGGTTTCCCCATGATTACAGCTGATCTCCTCTTCAGCAGGGTATTCAGTGGACCTCAGTGTGCAGAGGGTTGAGCCAGCCATCACCATCCAGGCCACGCCCCGGTATATCTACTACACATGCAAAATATGTGATGCCAGAATATAGTGTCACTGAGACTGTTCCTGATATTGTACAGTTCTGTAACACCACACACAGCTTACAGACACCTCCCAATAATGTAACTGAAATAATTGGTGTATTTTCTTCATGTTATCCTCAAAGTTGCATGCAAAAGATTACGCTTTCTCCCTTTTTCCTTTTTTTGTTCTTGCATTTTTACATGTCCCCCATGCCAGTCCCCATTTCCCCATTGTTTAAACATTGTTTGCCTATTAGGCTTGAAAATAATCAGAATTGATCCCCTCCCCCCCCCTTCAATATGGTTCTGAATTAAATTTGCAGCTTTTTGACTTTGTGTTAGTTTTGATGAATGTCCCATGAACTGAACCCAAACACATTCATATGCTCCAAATTAATGCCCTAATATTCTATGTACAGGTATACAGGTAGGACAAATATTTCTTCTTTATATACTAAATAAAGAAAAAAGTGCATTATTTACAAGGCAAGATCATATCAGCTGTCATACAGTAGCATACATTATGACTTTTATAAACCATTCAAAAGCAGTTTTCAAATGGGTCCCTTGGTGACATTTTTTTCAAATTTGATACACTAAGACTGCCATTTGTATTGCTTTGATAGACGATCTTGTTAGAGATTGTTGAAGATTTATTAGACCAAGGCTATTGATTTGTACTAGACGTGCAAGCAGACCAATTGCGTACTGATTGGAGGAATAAAATAGTTCTGGAGCTCCATGACCCAGAAAGCTGATTTTGAGCAAAGCAGACAAAAATCTAAAAGACTGCTACAGTATCTTACAAATAATGGGAAAGCAGCTGCACATAATTGCAGCCTTCATATTGATTGGCAATATCTAGAAGCTGCAGCTTTTCTATGAATATTTGGCTGATAAAAATAAGAAAAGATAAACTAGTAACAATATAATTATTCGGATCAAAATTTCTCATTTCATTGTAAGGCAGGGGGTTTAATAAAGATGATAGTTAAAGGTGATGTATCACTTAATATTTTAATAAGGAGAACTAGAAATCAGCACATTATAATTACGTGTTTGTTTAAAGAAAACCTTTCTCTATCTGAAAGCTACTAATCTGGTTACATGAACAAAAGGGAAGGTGTCAAATGTTGCAGGGGCTTTGAAACAGAGTATTTGAACTTGTCCTGGTGAAGCTGAGTTTTATATCCCTCACCTGCCTCCCTCAACCCCTTACTGGTCAAGTGTTACTATGGGCTGTCTCACTAATCACTAGTGAAATAAGAGAGAGCAGCACAACATAAGGACTATTAGAGCTTTTCAGGTATCTAGGGTGCAAAGCCAATTGTCACCATTCTACATCAGACCATCTAGTAGACAAACAATGTCTTTATCTCTGCAAGAGATGGTGTACATTGCTCACCTAAGTCTTCCTTTTTAAAAAAAATGCTTTTACCAAGCTAAATGGTCAGTAGCAGCATCCCAAGATCATGTACATTAAAACAAATATATAAAACAGGACTCATATTTTATCAACTATATGTAATCATGATAGTGGACATCGAATTAATAATCTGCGCTCATTTATTACAAAAGTTATTCAAACATGCACATACATATAAAACATCTATATGTAGAGATGTGAGATCACAATATCTGTATAGAATGCACTTATCCACCAAGGATATAACCTCCCTGTCTTATCCCTAACATAGCCCTTAACAACATACAGTATAGGGGCTGCAATCAACCTGCAATAGATCACTATAGGAGTAATCTGTTGCTTCAGGGAGAGGCAGATAAATTCTTCATCTGTTTTGCACAAGACGCAATACTAGGAGGAAATGCAGAAACATCACTTGTGAAATGCCATGTATCAATAATGGAAGCTCAGGTGCTTCATTATTATTATTATTATTATTATTGTTATTATTATTATTATTATTATTATTATTATTATTAGATAGATAGATAGATAGATAGATAGATAGATAGATAGATAGATAGATAGATAGATAGATAGATAGATAGATAGATAGATAGATAGATAGATAGAAAATAAACAGAAATTTATTTTAACCAAAGAAAATGTTAAGTATGATAATATGGTATATATTTCTGATTCAAGCTAAGCACCTTCCTAGCACCAAAGTTATTGTTGCCTATATACATATTTTATATACAGTACATGCCAGCAGTGTATAACCCCTCATCTGCCAATCAAACATGAAAATGCTGGTCGTAATAATCAATTTGAAGTCTGTTTTTAGCACAAAATGTGTCATTTAGTACCATTCTTTGTTCTTTTAGTGACTGTTTTTTTCAATTATTATATGTTTCTTTACCGTTATAAAACATTATAAAAAACATTCTTACATTGCATTACACCTTGTACCATTAAATTTATTTATTACAAAAATGATGTGACAGTATAAAAAGGCTTTCATTGTAATATGCACAATTAAGTGGAAAGTCACACTGGGGAAAAAAAAATAGTAAAATTATCTTTTTTGGAATGAGTTAATGTGTTTAAAGGTTAATTGGCAACAGACTCAGAAGTAAATTAAATGCATGCTTTTGGGATTTTTGACTTGCTTCTGAATTGGTTTTGATAAACTTATGAGTTGGTTAAAACAGAAATGTAGGATTTTTAACCATGCTTCCCAAATCCCCCTCCATGTTGCTGGGGGGCATTGCTTACTGCTGGCTCAGGTAATGTGCGTGAGCATTGTGTAGTGCAGTAATACTCTAATCCCAGGTGGCATGCTGACACCACCCCAAGGGACAGGTCCAAGACAACGTGGGTACAGAGTAAGTGGATTGATATTGGCTGTTATTAAACTCAGCAGACTGGAGACAACTTGTGATGGCAAGAAGCACCGTGGGGAACAACTACAGGCTGCAGTAAAAGTTGATTTTTATTTTTATATTTTATTATGATCTAATTTATTTTGGTCTGTAGTTCTGTTTAAAATATACAGACAAACTACAAGAACTAATGCAGGGCAGACTTCCTATGGAATTAGGTGATTTTCAATGTAATGGATAAAAACTACAGCAGAATTTGGAGCAGTGCGGGTGGGCCCTGACCTTCCCATTGCAGCGATCGTAAAGTATTTTAAATGATTGCTCTTTTTAAAAAGGTAATCTTTCAGATGGGATCAAAAATATAGTCCATGTAAATTATTCAGACAATGCAAAACATTTAGCACTCTCCTCCTACACATCGATATGGTACCTATGATACCTTCCCTTACAATTTCATTATTGCTTATCCTAAAGGTTTTAAATCCAGATGTAATATGCAATGGACTATACAATCTGATGAGTGGAACTATCTATATGTAACTATATATTTATATATATATATATATATATATTACCTACTGTACAGGACATTATTATAGGTATTAGCTTTGACCTTTGGCCTTGATGGCTCAGTCCTATGAAAAGTGCCAGTCTCTGTTACTGCACAATGGCACAGCTCCAGTCTCTTTTATGAGAAACTCACCTTCTTTCGGGTGAGGATGCTCTAAATTAAGGGCATTACTCTGGAGCACTGTCTGGGATGCCAGATCCTGCCTGCAATCCTCCAGGAGCTGACTTATACTTCTTATATACAGTAGCTACTCTACTCAGTCACCTTTATTAACATTGCTTCAGATTCCTCACTTGCAAACACTTATTTTTTTTAACAGAAAAATTTTTATTGAACAAATCAGCAGTACAATATAGAATTTCAATACAGACATTGTAGTGAGAATAAAAAAGAAAAAGAAAAGGTGAAATTGACATTTAAACAATAGCCATTATTTATCAGGAATTCCAGGCGTGCAAACATCAGAAGTTTTACTCAACCAGACCTCTCAAAGCTCAAATCTTCATACATTTATGATAGTATGAAATGAGTGACCCAATAATCAACTAAACCTGGTAGGGACAGCGGGGGGGGGGGGGGGGGGGGGGGGCGGGGAAGGCGGGGGAGAGGAAGAAAGGAAGAGAGGGGGGGGAAGGAGGGATGAGAAGGAGCGGGATGAAAGAAAACAGGCATAAAGAGAAGAGACGTGAGGTATAGGATAGTTTCCATTACTTTTCCCATCTTGCTTAAGGAGTAGGGGGATCAGGGTCTCCGGAGGCATCGACCCAGGACGACCAGATTTTGTCAAACTTCCCCGGGCATTGCCTACTTTCATACGTTAATTTGTACAGAGGAAGTACCCCATTCACAGACCTTATCCACGAGGCCAGGGTAGGAGGCTCCACCGTTTTCCACCGCAGTAGAATTTCCCGCCTAGCATAGTACAATGCGAAGGTTAGACACAATTTGCTATACCTATCACCCACAACATCCTCAAAATGACTGAGCAGTAGTATCTGGGGATCCACCTGCAAGTCTGATCCTATGACATTGCTCAATGTGGATGCCACCTCCGACCAAAAGAGTCGGAGACAGGGACACGACCAGACCATATGCCAGAAAGTACCCACTTCCCGTCTGCATCTCTGACAATTGGGATCTCTCTGAGGGTAAATGCGCGCCAACCTCTGTGGAGTAAAGTATGCCCTGTGTAGGAACTTGAATTGTATGAACCTATCTTTTGCAGCGATCATGGAAGGAATGTAGGATATTAAACACTCCTTCCATTCCTCCTCATCCAACGAAGGAATATCAGCCCTCCACCTTTCCCAGGTTCTAGTTAGTTTGGCATCATACTCCACTGTCAGGTATAGGTATAGTGTGGAAAGGGGCTTCCCCATCACGCTGGAAGTCAAGAGCCTTTCAATAGAGTCCGGTTCCAGGGTGAGGGGGGCAGGAAACTGAGCCTCAAAGGCGTGCTTCAGCTGCCAGTATCTAAACTGGAAGGAGGCAGGAATAGCAAATGATTGTCTAAGAGCTTGGAAAGTCATAAGCCTGCCATCCTTGACTATATGCTTTAGTGTAAGAATTCCCTTTTTTGCCCATAGAGAGGGGTCCGGTAAAGTATAAAAATGGGGTAGCGTAGGATTGCCCCACAGGGGCATGTGGGGTGAAATGCAATTTGGTTTCCTATATATTTTCCTAGCCTCCTGCCAAACCCTTACAGTGGTACGCATCAGGGTCGTCATGGACGAACTGGCCCTGAGACCCCGAAACGGGAGGTTGCTCAAGGCAGCAAAGGAACCAAGAATGGCTGCCTCCAGAGTGACCGCGGGATTTTGCGTGGGCTGGGAGAACCACCACCGAATCGTGACCAGAACTGCGGCCCAGTAGTAGATTTGGAAATTCGGTAGCGCCAGTCCCCCTCCCGAGAGAGGGAGATATAAGATCTGCTTGGCCACCCTGGGTGGCCTCCCAGCCCAGACAAAGTGTATTAACAGGCTCTCCAGCCTCCGGAAGAAGGTCCCAGGGATGGGTGTGGGTGTATTGCGAAAGAAATATAGATATTTGGGAAGGAAGATCATTTTGAGCAAGTTGACTCTGCCAACCGGAGTCAATGGAAGGGAACGCCAAGCAGAGCATTTAGCCGTAAGCTGTGTCATGAGCGGACGTAAATTGTTGTCAATATAATCTTGGGCCTTACCACTAATTTTTATTCCCAGATATTTGAATTCATCTACCCATTTAAGCTGTGGGTGTGGTAACCTTGGGGTCGAGGGATGGAGCGGGAATAGGATCGATTTGTCCCAATTAATGCGAATCCCCGAATACCCGCCGAATCGATCAATCAGATTGAGTGCAGTCTGCAAAGAGGATGACGCATCCGCTAAATAAAGCAGAGCATCGTCCGCGTAAAGTGATAACTTCTCCTCAATGGGTCCCACCTGAAGCCCCCTTACCCCAGGGTCGGCCCTCAACAGTATAGCCAGGGGCTCCACTGCCAGAGCAAATAGACCCGGGGAAAGGGGACACCCCTGTCGCGTACCTCGAGACAATTGGAACCTCCCTGAGAGGCATCCATTGGTACGTACTCTAGCTGAGGGGCCGTGGTATAGCATACGGAGCCATTTCGTGAAACCCGCACCAAACCCGAAGCGCGAGAGAACCTCCCATAAGTAGCCCCACTCGACGGAATCAAAAGCCTTCTCCGCGTCGAGTGAGGCCACCATCCCATTGGTCACCTCGTCCGCCCTGTCTATGTGAGTATGGAGGCGTCTGATATTGATATCAGTTCCTCTGCCGGGCATGAAGCCAGTTTGGTCTCTGTGGATTAAAGCAGTAATTACCAGGTTAAGCCTATTGGCCAATACTTTTGCCAGTATTTTTGCATCCACGTTCAGAAGAGATATAGGGCGGTACGAGGAGCACAACGTGGGGTCTTTCCCTGGTTTGGGGATCACTACAATGATTGCTTCACTCATTGTGTCAGGAAGTTTCCCAAGACGCGATGACTCAGAGAAGAGGACCTGTAATTTGTCAGCTAATTCTGTGGCATATTGTTTATAAAACTCTACAGGGATGCCATCAGGTCCCGGAGTTTTCCCAGCCTGCATTGATTTAAGTGCCCTTAGTATCTCCAAGGACGTAATTGGGGCGTCAAGCTTGTCGCGATATGTTACTGTAAGGGTTGGGATATCTATGTCGTCTAAATATGCCCCCAGATCCTCCCCTCTATAGTCTACCCTGGAACCATAAAGAGATTCATAAAACTCCGCGAAGCAACAGTTGATCCCCTCCGGTGTGTGGATCAGTAGTCCCGAGGAGTCTCTAATATGTGAAATGCTCATCCCACCCGCCTGTTCCCTAGAGAGCCAGGCCAACAGACGGCCTGATCGCTCTCCCTGTTCAAAAATCCGTTGGGATTGAGACAACATTTTCTTCTGCGTGAGAGAGGTACGGAGACGGACCACCTCCTTTGTCAACAGTTGTAGATGCGAATAGTGCGCAGGGTCCCGGGTACGAACAAAGAGAGCCTCCGCACTACACGCCTCCCGCTCTGCCTTCACTAAGTCTGTTCTACGCTCACGTCGGACCCTGGCAATGATGGTCTGGTAGTGCCCCCTCGTTGTGGCTTTGAAAGCATCCCACACCACCGCGGAGTCAGCAGAGCCCACATTTGTGGCCCAAAAATCAAGCAATTCCGTTCTATATTGGGAGTCTACTGCAGTGTCTGAAATCCAAAATCTGGAGAGCCTCCATACCCTCTCTACTGAGCCTAGGGAGAGATCCAAAGACAACAACAAGGGTGCATGGTCGGAAATTCCCCTAGGCAGTATTCGTATGTCTGTAACCCGTGGGAGGACCCGAGACCCCGCGAAGACCAAGTCTATGCGGGAAAACGTTCTGTGGGAGGCCGAGTGGCATGTGTATGCCCTAGATTGGGGGTGACGCCACCTCCAGACATCAGTCAGGCCATAGGTATCCGCCCACTCAGCCAACCCAGAGCAATGACCTCCCGCAGGAGTTAGCCTGTCTAAATCCGGGTCAGGGACCAGATTAAAATCCCCCAATATGACATTGTTGTCAGAGGCAAAGTCGGCCAGCTTACCGGCGATCTGATTGAGCACCAGCAAGGAGGCCGGGGGGGGCAAATATAAGCCCACAATAGTCCACGTTAAAGAATAAATTTTTGCGTGAATAATAACATACCGTCCGTCAGGGTCCAGGGCCAAACCCAAGAGCCGAAAGGGGAGTGACTTCAGCACCAGTATAGTTACACCCCTAGAAAATGTGGAGTGCGTGGAATGGTAGTGGTGTCCCACCCATGGTTTTTTAAGGGCCAATACCCTACGACCTGTTAGGTGCGTTTCCTGGAGCACACATATGTGTGGATTATAAGACTTAATGAATTGGAACACCAGAGAGCGTTTAACCGGGGAATTCAGTCCCCTGGTGTTCCAGGAGATGATGTTAAGTGAGGACATGGCCATTGATATTGTTAAGAGTATTAGGAGCAATGGAAATCGCGGCTCTCGGATCGGACCCCCAGACCCGAATCGGACACATTTGTAAACAGTGCAATGCTGATAAGTCAATTATTTTGGTAAGAAAAACAAACAAAAACAAAACCAAACCAAAAACAGATAGAGGATCCCAAAAATCAGAGCAGATGAAAATAAAGATGGCCCCAATAGGGGAACCTACCCCACCCCCCTCCCCACCCAGCCCCCCAAAACTGAGGCGGGTTTCAATCCCGAACTTATTCAGCTCGCCGGCTGCAACAGAGGGTCCGTGGAAGAGGCGAGCTCACCCCCCCGAAACTTCACACGGGGGGGAAACAGCATTTCAAGCGGCTTATACAATTGAGAGCTCCGTTTGTAATACAACAGGCTGTGGAGATTCAGAAAGTCAGACGACGGGGAAACATCCGACAGTATGACCCCACAGTAAAGTCTGTCCATCGTTGGGTGAAGATATCGAACAAAAATGTTCCCAGCATCCCTCAAGAGAACAAGGAGTTGTAAAGGAACTTCATTACATGAACATGCAAACACTTATTTACATGCTGACAAAACATTACAGGCCTCCAACTACAGGCTGAGATGCACCCTAAGAGCGCCCTGCACCAATTGCCTCTGTAATGGATCTTTGAAACATCAGGCAGTTTGGGTGTTTTGATCATTTTTGCTTAAAGAAAAAATATATGGCCTATAACTGACTTTTAATTCTATATGAATTCCAGTCCCTAGAAGGGATACACTGTATATGCTGCATTTGCATATACAGTATTCCCATGCTTTTTCTATATATTTTTATATACTTTTATATTGGGTTCTTAGTCTCTGGTGGAGGTTTTCCTGAAAATAGCATCACCCTTCCACCTCTCTATGTTAAATCCCAGGTTCCTCACTATTAATCAAGGTTCAAGAGTTTTGGTATTAATATATTAGTGTAACCCATGTTACAAGACCAGAACTATTTAGATACTGCTGGACAGGGGATCGCTCGAGCCAGTAGATCTCCTGTTACATCTCCTTGATCAAAATTTTGCTATTCAACCCCATGACCAGTAGTAACACATCTGATTCCACCCAACAGTTCTAGCATAGATCCAGTGTCAGGTGGTGGAATGATAGTTCTAGCACTCAGCTTATAGACATGTCCTGGACTTTCAGGACTCTGGGAGTTGAGCAGTTGCACAGAATCCGGGATGGCTGGGGGGAAGTTTGCTTTAAGGATTAGTTATTTTCTGTAATATTAGTAAATTCTATTGCTGAACTCTCCTTTTGAAATGCTATTTGTCTGGCTGCCATACTGATGCAGTGACTTCAATGCTGTTTGAATGGCTGATCTTGAACAGGTATAAAGACATAGAATGCTGACACTTTTCTGATACTTCTTTGAAGCATTTGCAGAAAAAATGGCATTGGCTGCCTGCATACTGTATTTCCTGATGACAGAGTTACAGTACATTATACAACATATACAGTATCTCACAAAAGTGAGTACACCCCTCACATTTTTGTAAACTTTTTATTATATCTTTTCATGTGACAACACTGAAGAAATTACACTTTGCTACAATGTAAAGTAACGAGTGTACAGCTTGTACAACAGTGTAAATTTGTTGTCCCCTCAAAATAACTCAACACACAGCTATGAATGTCTAAACCGCTGGCAACAAAATTGAGTACAAAAATGTCCAAATTGGACCCAAAGTGTCAATATTTTGTATGGCCACCATTATTTTCCAGCACTGCCTTAACCCTCTTGGGCACGGAGTTCACCAGAGTTTCTCAGGTTGCCACCGGAGTCCTCTTCCACTCCTCCATAATGACATCACGGAGCTGGTGGATGTGGAAACCTTGCGCTCCTCCACCTTTCTTTTGAAGATGCCCCACAGATGCTCAATAGGGTTTAGGTCTGGAGACAAGGTTGGCCAGTCTATCACCTTTTCCCTCAGCTTCTTTAGCAAGGCAGTGATCATCTTGGGGGTGTATTTGGGGTTGTTATCATGCTGGAATACTGCCCTGTGGCCCAGTCTCCGAAGAGAGGGGGATCATGCTCTGCTTCAGTAAGTGACAGTACATGTTGGCATTCATGGTTCCCTCAATGAACTGTAGCTCCCCAGTGCCAGCAGCACTCATGAAGCCCCAGACCATGACACTCCCACCACCATGCTTGACTGTAGGCAAGACACACTTGTCTTTGTACTCCTCACCTGGTTGCTGCCACATCCGCTTGACACCATCTGAACCAAATAAGTTTATCTTGGTCTCATCAGACCACAGGACATGGTTCCAGTAATCCATTTCCTTAGTCTGCTTGTCTTCAGCAAACTGTTTGCAGGCTTTCTTGTGCATCATCTTTAGAAGAGACTTCCTTCTGGGACGAAAGCTATGCAGGCCAATTTGATGCAGTGTGTGGCGTATAGTCAGAGCACTGACAGGCTGACCCCCCCACCCCTTCAACCTTTACAGCAATGCTGGCAGCACTCATATGTCTATTTCCCAAGGACAACCTCTGGATATATCGCTTAGCATGTGCACTCAACTGCTTTGGTCGACCATGGCGAAGCCTGTTCTGAGTGGAACATGTCCCGTTAAACCGCTGTATGGTCCTGGCCACCGTGTTGCAGCTCAGTTTCAGGGTCTTGGCAATCTTCTTATAGCCTAGGCCATCTTTATGTAGAGCAACAATTCTTTTTTTCAGATCCTCAGAGAATTGTTCGCCATGTAGTGCCATGTTGAACTTCCAACGCCAATATGAGAGAGTGAGAGCGATAACACCACATTTAACACACCTGCTCCCCATTCACACCTGAGACCTTGTAACACTAAGAATTACATGACACCAGGGAGGGAAAATGGCTAATTGGGCCCAATTCGGACATTTTCACTTAGGGGTGTACTCACTTTTGTTGCCAGTGGTTTAGACATTAATGGCTGTGTGTTGAGTTATTTTGAGGGGACAGCAAATTTACACTGTTATACAAGCTATACACTCACTACTTTACATTGTAGTAAAGTGTCATTTCTTCAGTATTGTCACATGAAAAGATGTAATAAAATATTTACAAAAATGTGAGGGGTGTACTCACTTTTGTGACATATGTATATCCTATTGCAGACATTTAGAATACATCATTCTTCTTTTAGATGGAAGGTTCCAAATGAGACATATTACTCTTCCACCTTACAGTTTTGTTAAAAAAAAAAAGAAAAAACAGTAGGCACTTTAGCAGGGCTCATGGAGTTACTACTCATTCCTGAGCAGCCTACCACAAGCTGCTCACTGACTGCTTTCTTCTTTTCTGGGTTATTTACTATTCAACAGGAGCAAACATACAATTTAGCAATCCTTCAGTTTTGTGTGAAGAAAGGTACGTTGCACTCCAAATGGTTTTCAGCACAACAGTATAAGTGAACAAAGCATAGGATGCAGCTTATCAGTAATCTATTACATTTAATTTTACCAGCACATCATAGGCTCAAAACAGAGCCAAATAGTGATGGCAAATAGCTTTGTGTTGTGCTTGTGATGTGCTGGTGGAATTCAATGTTCTAGACTCATCATTTTTTTTATATGTTTATTAATAATTTCCATATAAAAGTAGAAAAATAACATAAACAAGAATCATATGTCAGTGAAAGCATCTAGGGAAATAGCATAGCTTTCACAGAGTAAAATAAAGAGAACAGCAGTAAACAGACTCAAGTCGACAGATAGGCTTAATGTCAACAAACATTCATAGGTTAACTGATATAAAACATATCTGGTCAGACATACTGTATATAGCTAACTAAGAGTTCCACCAAAAAAAGCAACCTAAGGAGTGGAAGCAGGTAAACCTTTTAATTAGATATAAGGGGAAAGATTATTAGTGTTATTAAAAAGTGTACATTTCAAATCGAATAGAGCAGTAGATGAACAAGTAAAGTATATGAAATGCCTAGGGGGAGGGAATGAGAGGGGTCTGGCATTCAGAGGTATTCCGGATCCCGAGTTTGCCCAGTGTGTTAGCAAAGTCTGCACATAAATACCAGTCCGTGAATCAAAAGGGTGTCATGTGTATAGAAATCTCTTCTGGTGAGAAGGATTGTTACATGAAGTGGCCCCATCTTGCAATAAAGCGTTTCAGGGACTTTGAGTGCTGGGTAACAGTGTCCAGATTTTCCATGAAAAATTGGGTATGGAGTATTTGCTTCAACTAAATGATTTGAAGTGGGGTAGGGTGGATCCAGGTCTGCATGAGGACTCTACGAGCTGTTAGAAGGCAGATATGAACCCAATGAGGGAAAGAGTCGGAGGATGATGAGGAGGAGGCCATCGAAGGGTCAGAGCTAAAAATGCATAGTAAAGAGTTTTTGGAAATAAATATTTGCTGAATCTTTTTATTTCAGTACCTGGTCCCAAAAGGTGGACGTAGCTTGGCAGGTCCACAGTCTGTGAAAAAAGATGTCTGGGAGGTGGTACACCAAGGGCACATAGAGAGAGAGGAATACTCTTTGCTGTGGTGAAATGGGATGTATGCTCGATAGGCGATTTTAAATTGACTTTCTCGCCATGCTTCGCAGACCACCAGAGAGTGGATTTTTTGGTATCCTGCAAGGATCTTTGCTGGTGTGTCCTGGTTGTCAAGGATGGATGGCTAGGGGTTAAAGGGGATAATGCGGTATTTGGAAGCCTGGTATGTGATGAGGTTAGAGTAAATCTCTGAGATAGAATACTGGTCACGTTGAAGCATTGCATCGATGAATAAGCACTGGCAAGGGTTTTGGTGTGGGCTGAAACAGGATTTGAGGTAGCTGGTTAGCTGGTAGTAATGAAACACCTGGGCTGGTGGTAAGGAATACTGGTTAGCCAGTTCTGAGAAGGGTCGGAAGGTTCCTTGGGCAGGATCAAAGACATCATTTATAAACTGCATGATTCTCTGTAGACTGGGCAAATTTATATGCATATTTTCAGGAGAATCAAATCCTTTGTGATTTTTCACTTTGCCTGCTGGTTAGGTCAGACTGGGTAAAAATGAACTGGTCAGAGCTCCAGCAATGATTATCATTAGTTACTGTTACAATAATTGTTTTGCAATCCATTTTGGCCTCTCTAACTAATAGGTTTTGAAGTGTTAATGCTAAAATTAAAATGTGTTTTTTTGGAAAGAAAAAAATGTATATTAGTACTTGTTATGTACAATACACTTTGTTGAAAAATGTAATTGCACTTTAAACCTGAATAAGGGACCAAACACGCTGGTCCTCATGTGGTGATCAACAGGCAGTTGCCTGAAGACAAACAGCTCATTAAATTAACAGGATATTAAATTCTAATACGAATCAATTTATCATCATGAAAGCACAATATAATCACTATGTCAGGCTGATAACATTTTGATTAATGTCCTAATAAACAACTTAAGAAAACAGATAAACACAATTCATAAAGGGATACCCTTTTACCTCACACATGTGCCAGCTTTTGGCCTATATTTCAGAACAAAATAATAAACAGTGAACTATATGAAGCTTTGTGTATGTTTTAATAGCATGTTATCATGTTTGTGCCTTGAGGTCAGCACATATCTACTTCCTTAACTATCTGAAACTTCATATATGCAATTAGTTCAGTGCATGAATAATCAGCCTCTAAAGGATACATAATACAATGTGTATGGTATATTGTGCTAAGCATTATCTGCTAATTAACAATAGCACTAATCTTGCCTGTACAAGTTATAATCAGTTTATTCAGTCCAGCGATTTCTGTTAAGGGATAATTAGAAAATGGACTTATGTGTAGGGAGATTTCAAATTAAGCAAATGTGGATGGTCAAAGCCCAACTCTGAACATTTTTTTAATAATACATCTTTATTATAATTAATTCAGAGAGTCAAAAGCATACAGAAACATATATAGTGCAGCTTTTACAGACAAGTCAAAGTAGATATGAAACACTATTGTACATAATATGTAGTCTTACAGAATTTACAGACAACATGGCAGTCAAGTTTGACTTTTATTTTTGGATGGCGATGCATAGATAAAGGTGACAGGCTAGATTGTACAGTAGGGCCTCTGAAGCTGCCAAACTACAGCATTTTTTAAATAGCATTTCTATTTTTGGGTCTGCATATTGTGTAGGAAGATTTATCTTAATGATACCATAACACTTTCTCTATGTGTCCTGGTTACAATCATTTTAAGGACTGAGTTTTTACCAAAACAATGAAATGGGGGGAAATAATCCAATGGGGACACTAGTTCCAGTGCCAACTGTCTAAATTCCGGTGTACCCCTGTCTGTTCAATAAAAGCTGGTCTTAATGTGCAGCTTCTGTCAAACAGTCATGCTGGAAAAATAGCATTTGATCAGCATTAGCAGCCAATGGCTGCAAGCACTGATCAGTTTATTCTGATGGGGTTGGGGAGGAGCTAGATCCCTGCAACAACAGCAGCATGTGTTAATTCTGGGATTTGTCAATTTTTCTTCCATTTAAAGCGCTGGTTCAATGAAAAAAAAACTACACATGTATACCCAGCTTAACAGTGAATATCTCCTCACTTCAGGACAGAAATGACAAAATGACAGACAATTTAACCATTCCTACTCTTTTCAAAATAAACAAAAAAGTTATCCTCAAACCATGATTCCAGTGTCTTCTTGTTTTGGGTTACCAAAATCCACATGTTTTAATAGATTTTTCAACTCATGCAGAGAGCTTCTTTAGAGAAAGAAAACATTATGCATGGTGCCACAGAAATAAAAACAGAACAACAGACAATCACCATTATTGTATTAGCTGTACTAAAGGATAATTAAAGAAATGTCAGATTTTTGCTCGGTTTTATAAGACTAGGCATAGTCATTGTCATAGCCAATTTGTTTGACTGGGCTGCTGTGCCTACTAAAAAAAAAAAAGGAAAAGGTCCCTGTACCTTTTTCAAAATCACAGCCACAGGAAAACTGCATAGTGCTATGCGGTTCCCAACAGGGTAAAACACGCTGTAAGGGTTCAAATAAATATTAATGGCACCCTTGCACATCTGCTAAGAGTGGGTGACAGCATGCTATTTATGCATATACTCGCACCTACATAATGTGAACTCTGCCTTAGATAGAGGAATTAATCATTTAGTAACTATGCTGGTTATGCATTCTATGAAATCTGCCACAAAATCAGACCAGTTTGATGCAGTATGCGGCATATGGTCTGAGCACTGACAGGTAACCCCCACCCCTTCAACCCTTGCAGAAATGCTGGCAGCACTCATACGTCTATTTCCCAAAGACAACCTCTGGATATGACGCTGAGCACGTGCACTCAACTTCTTTGGTCGACCATGGCAAGGCCTGTTCTGAGTGGAACCTGCCCTATTAAACCGTGTATGGTCTTAGCCACTGTGCTGCAGCTCAGTTTCAGGGTCTTGGCAATCTTCTTATAGCCTAGGCCATCTTTATGTAGAGCAACAATTCTTTTATTCAGGTAACAGGTTCATAGAGTGTTCTTTGCCATGAGGTGCCATGTTGAACTTCCAGTAATCAGTATGAGAGAGTGAGAGCTATAACACCAAATTTAAAAAAACAAACAAAATATTTGGGGGGCACACCCTAAAAGATGCATTAAAGATGATGCAGCCATAAGACTATACAGCAGAACAAAATATTACAGCGCACACATGCAAAAAAGACATTTACCTCCAGCAAGGGTAGTTTAAAACACCTAAACATTTTCAAAAAACATTATCAAAAAACACCAAATTTAACATACCTGCTCCCCATCCACACATGAGACCTTGTAACACGAATGAGTCACATGACACCAGGGGGGAAATTACTAATTGGGCACAATTTGGACATTTTCACTTAGGGGTGTACTCACTTTAGTTGCCAGCGGTTTAGACATCATTGGCTGTGTTTTGAATTATTTTGAGGGGACAGCAAATTTACAATGTTATACAAGCTGTACACTCACTACTTTACATTGTAGCAAAGTTTCATTTCTTCAGTGTTGTCACATGAAAAGATAGAATAAAATATTTACTAAAATGTGAGGGGTGTATTCACTTTTGTGAGATACTGTATGTAATCTAAGATCCTATTATTTAGTTCAGCAGTAGGAAAAGTATTAGAAATCCTGGAGCACCAGACTCACACTTGCCTTCTGCTGGCTGTAAGAGGCAAAATAAATCTGTACACAATGGGAGTTATTTACTAAAGCTGGAGAGTGCAAAACCAGTCTCACTTCTGCATAGAAACCAATCAGCTTCCAAATTTTATTGCCAAAGCTTAATTGAACAAGCTGAGGTTAGAAGCTTATTGGTTTCTGTGTAGTAGTAAGCCTGATTTTGCACTCTCCAGCTTTAGTAAATAAACTCAGATATTCCATAATTAAACACATAATTAAAATGTATTCTCCATCTTGAGAATAATAAACAAATAAATAAATAAATAAATAACATAAAAAACCTGTTTAAACATTTTACACATAGTATTCAAATTTGCAGACACAGTTAGGCTCTATTAGCATATGCTGTTGTATCTCTAGTTGTTTCCATAGGATCCTATCACATGCTGGGGCTTTTGATTATGCCAAAAAAGCTTTAAAATTACATTCTCTGTGTCCTCAGCTGTTGATTCCATGCCCAAGGGTAATCAGTCAAGGGACATCTGGATTTTCACACAATAAACTAGTAAAATCAATTTAAGTTTTCAGAAAAAGAATGTGAGATAGTAAGGGAAATTTGAGTTTACTGCCTTTGTTGAAATAAATGTATTATACAACACCTGATCAATTACACAAGGAAACTGCAGACCTGCTTCAAAACAAAACTTTCTGTAACGTTGGACTAAAACAGATTGGAAAATATGAATAGGAGTAAAAAGAATACAACAGGCACCAAAAATGAAGCACATGTGTATCTTTGAACTATGACCAATTTTCAATAGTAAATAATACAAAATCCATTCACTGTTCTCATTTTTCTAACTTGCACTAGATAAATTACAACATCTAGCTTCTAGATGCTATGGGTATTATTTTGGTGTTATCTGATATATTTCTAGTTTAATTTTTTAGGTTCAAATCCTTTCCAGACTTTACTTATGACATACATTTCTTAGACATTCTACTAAACAATTATTTGTGATCAGTTGATAACTCTTGAAAATTCATTTTCGATCATTTATAGGCACTGAATTTTGAGCTTTGCTGCCTGCCAGATCCTAGAGGAAATCACTTTATGAGTTGCTCTAAAAAGGTGTTAAATAGTTCCATAGTACCCTTTAGCTGCTCACTGACATACAATTACAGAAACCCAATCTAGCCATTGTTTGCATGGTAGGATCTCATGTGTATATAATATGGAGATAGGTACACAGGAATGCTGACCATTCTTGGAAAAACATCAGTTGAATTTGTTAGAAAACCTCCTTTGGTTTCCCCCTCCCAAAATAGGCTTAGCTTGGCCTTTTTCATAAACCTATATAGAAGTGGTCATGATAACTGAGAGCAGTCAAATAGTTAATACACATCAGTTGCCTTCAGCAAAAGCTAGCTGGAAATGCTAGAAAAAAGTATTTGCCATTAACTCTGTGACTGAGAGTTTGGCAATAAGTTTAAAATATGTTATTCTTGTTCTGGATGTGTCAGTATTAATTGTTGAAAATGTATTGAAATATAGGGACTACACTTTTAATTCAGTTTTAGCCACATGTAAAACGGCTGCAGAAGCAATTTCAACCATGGCCTAAAAGTAAACATCTTTATATGTTAGGTGATCACATACAAATAAGGCAGTCAACACCAGGTAGTCAACGTGTGCCTTTATTGATTCAGAACAAGTCATGATTTCAATATTTTCATCTTTAATACTGTAAGAGGTGGAAAACCAATTGATCCAGTGCACCACCTGTGCATAATAATAGAAAACCTTAAACCATGACTGTAATTTAGATTTGAGAACCCCTAATGAAAATTATTAAAGCAGATTAAATATTGGCTAAACCATATAAAATAAATATTGGTGAAACTGTATTTTGATTCCATGAAGTAAAAAATCTTGGATTTATTCTTACAAAATCAGAATACAATATAATATAATTTAAATTAAATCTGAAGAGATATCCCAAAATAAGTTGTCACTTCTTTTTTATCTAGGCTGAAAAAATTAAAACTATGATAATCAATATCCATAAATGAAAATGTGAAAACTAAAAAAAGGTGCATAGCAAGACATACATCTTAAGGACCTTCATGTAAAAACAGTTTAGATGGGAATATGATAACTTTGGTATACCTATGATAATAGTAAATAATGAAACATGCATTACATTCAAACCACTATATCTTATCTACTAAAAACACATTTCTTGTTTTTTTTTACATACACTAACTAATCTAATGGAAATGTAAAATTATATGATGAAAGCTGTGTATTTCAATGTACTGTCAATCTTGTTGTTGTTCAACAACAGAGTCGAGGTTATTGAGGTGGTTGAACTTGATTCTTCATAACTTGATTCACAGATGCAAGGAGAAGTCACATTTTCCAGCAAGGGCACATCTATTGAATCTGATAACCTTTCTATAAACTGGATTCTCCTCTCTGCCAGTGCAAAGCGAGTTAGAAAATTTTCTCTTTTATTATAGCCTAAAGTTTCCTTGCACTAACCAACCTCTAACATTACTGTTATCACATAGGTCATCAGGTGGCAGTGATCTGTAGTCATGAAATCTGATGTGAAATTTAACTGTTTTTGTGTTATCTTAGGGCGTTTGTAATGAAGTGCTGAGAGTTTATTTACAATGCAAGGCTAGATCAGTTTTCAAATAAACTTGTAATTTATTCCATGATATTTTTTCAGTGTTGATTTGTGTTCAAAACCTTCAGTGAAATAGCATACCTATTTCTAGTCTATACTGAAAACCTTACAAATAATAGAGTATGACAACATGGAGGAAAATGTGTAAACAAAACACCCAATGTTCATGCTTTCTTGGTAGGATGCTGCCTAATCTCTAGGTACCACATGACTTAACACTACACATTGCACCCAGTCCATGTCAATTATTCATTCAATAACACAAATTCAACAGTCTCCTCTCTCACAGATTCAGTTTTACCACTTCCATCAACAGACCTCCACTTGTACTAGCAGTAAACTTCATTTTTAGTATTAAAATACACTAATCACTGTTCTATAAATGTCTCAACCTCCTCGAAAATATTAACCTCTTCAGATCCGGGCTATAGCCAAATGACGGCAACATCGCGGATCTACATTACCGGGACTACGTCTATTGACGTCGTCCCCTTTCCTCATTCCCAGCGCGCTCTCATGAGCGCGCCTCGGGGAAAATCTGTGTTGGCCGTGTCCCTTGGACACAGCCAATCACAGATCGCTGTAAACGACCAATCACAGCGGCCGTTTACAGCGCGATCGCCGCCTCCAATGAGAGATGATCTGAAATGTAAACAATTGAGATCATCTCTTATTGCCGGCTCTCTCTCCTCACACAGAGACAGCGTGTGAGGAGAGAGAGATTCTGTGAGTAAATTTTTGACAGTATAACAGAGAAGTGTGCCCAAAAAGTGCCCAACAGTGCCCACAGTGACATCTTTCTAGTGCCATCTGTGCCCACCTGTGCGCATCAGTGCCCACTTGTGCCATCAGTGCCCATCTGTGCCCATCAGTGCCCGTCTGTGCCCATCTGTGCCCTTCTGTGTCCATCTACAATCAGTGCGCATCTGTGCAATCAGTGCGCATCTGTGCCAACTCATCAGTGCCCATCTGTGCCACCTCATCAGTGACCATCTGTGCCATCTCATCAGTGCCCATCTGTTCCACCTCATCAGTGCCCATCTGTACCAATCAGTGCTCATCTGTGCTGCCTCAGTGCACATCTGTGCAATCAGTGCACATCTGTGCCGCCTCATCAGTGCCCATCTGTGCTGCCTCAACAGTGCCCATCTGTGCCGCCTCAACAGTGCCCATTTGTGCCACTTCAACAGTGCCCATCTGTGCCACCTAAAAAGTGCACATCTGTACCAATCAGTGCCCATCTGTGCCGCCTTATCAGTGCCCATCTGTGCTACCTCATCAGTGCCCATCTGTGCTGCCTCATCAGTGCCCATCTGTGCCATCTCACCAGTTCCACATCAGTGCATATCTGTGCCCACCTGTGCCGCCTCATTAGTGTAAATCTGTTCAATAAATCAGTGCCCATCTGTGCTGCCTCAGTGCCCATCTGTGCCACCTCATCAGTGCCCATCTGTGCAATCAGTGCGCATCTGTGCCAACTCATCAGTGCCCATCTGTGCCACCTCATCAGTGACCATCTGTGCCATCTCATCAGTGCCCATCTGTTCCACCTCATTAGTGCCCATCTGTACCAATCAGTGCCCATCTGTGCTGCCTCAGTGCACATCTGTGCAATCAGTGCACATCTGTGCCGCCTCATCAGTACCCATCTGTGCTGCCTCAACAGTGCCCATCTGTGCCGCCTCAACAGTGCCCATTTGTGCCACTTCAACAGTGCCCATCTGTGCCACCTAAAAAGTGCACATCTGTACCAATCAGTGCCCATCTGTGCCGCCTTATCAGTGCCCATCTGTGCTACCTCATCAGTGCCCATCTGTGCTGCCTCATCAGTGCCCATCTGTGCCATCTCACCAGTTCCACATCAGTGCATATCTGTGCCCACCTGTGCCGCCTCATTAGTGTAAATCTGTTCAATAAATCAGTGCACATCTGTGCTGCTTCCTCAGTGCCCATCTGTGCTGCCTCAGTGCCCATCTGTGCCACCTCATCAGTGCCCATCTGTGCCGCCTCATCAGTGCCCATCTGTGCGATCAGTGCCCATCTGTGCCACCTCATCAGTGCACATCTGTGCCGCCTCATCAGTGCCCGTCTGTGCGATCAGTGCCCATCTGTGCCGCCTTATCAGTGCACATCTGTGCCATCAATCAGTGCACATGTGTGCTCATCAGTGCAGGCTTAGCACACACCTGTGCAATCTCATAACCACCAGCAGCCATGTCCAAAAAAAAGCTTTTCCGCTGAGGAGGCATACCAAAATCTTTCCACGGGCGACAAGAGCAATGGGGAGCTCTCTTTTTTGGATTCCCTTTCCAATTCGGATTCTGACGTAAATTACAAACCAGTCCTCAGTAGTGGAACACTAACAGACTCAGAGGAGGAAGAAACTCGGCCCGCCAAACGAAGGCGTTCTGGTGAGGAGGCAGTGGCATCCACCAGCACCGCAGTGGCATCCACTAGCACCACAGTGCCATCCACCAGCACTGCAGTACCTCAGCAAGAAAGGCCAAGTACCAGTGGGGTGTCACCTCAGCCCCAAAGGGTTAGGTCCCATGCCAGCCTTCCCTATGCCCTTCAGAACCCCTTGTGGCTTCCTCCTAATTCAGGAGAAGCTAGCGTTCCCCCTTTCACTGCCCAGCCAGGAGTCCAGGTGGATACAGAGAATTTTACCCCAATTAATTTTTTTAATTAAATTTTTACGGAGGACATGTTGGTGTCAATTGTGGCCCAGTGCCACCTGTATGCACAGCAATTTATTTTGCAAAATCCCACATTATATTATGCCTGTCCCTACAAGTGGAGAGACCTGACAGTGGAGGAGTTCAAGGTTTTTTTGGGCCTCACATTTAATATGGGGCTCACCAAAAAAAACTAATTCCGTTCCTATTGGTCAACCCACCCCCTCCACCACATGCCGCTCTTCTCCGCGGTAATGCCCAGAACCAGGTATCTGATGATAATGAGGTTCCTACATTTCAGCGACAATACCCAGTGCCCTCCCCGAAATGATCCAAATTATGACAGGCTTTACAAAATTCGGCCAATATTAAATTATTTTTCTGAAGTATTCCCCCAGCTGTTCACCCCGGACCAACACATATGTGTGGATGAGTCCCTTGTTAAATTTAGCGGCAGGCTTAAAATTAAGCAATTTATCCCCAGCAAAAGGGCCCGCTATGGGGTGGAGGTGTACAAATTATGTGACCGAGCAACAGGGTACACATATTCCTTCATAGTGTATGAAGGGAAGGACACCCAGCTGCAGCCCCCTAATTTCCCGGACTATTTGGGATCCAACGGGAAAGTTTTTTGGGACCTCATATACCCCCTACTGGAGAAAGGCTACCACGTGTATGTAGACAACTTCTACACTTCTCTGCCCCTGTTTCACAACCTTCACTGGAAGAAGACGCCAGCATGTGGCACCGTAAAAAAAGAATCGGAAGGGCTTTCCTCAAAGTCTTGTTAATAAGAAGTTGAGAAAAGGAGAAACGGCAGGTCTGCATAACAAAGAGATTCTGGCAGTGAAGTGGAGGGACAGAAGGGATGTGTACATGTTGTCTTCCATCCACAATAACACCTATGTGGAAATCCCCAGAAGGAATGGCCCCATCCAAAAACCAACATGCATCCATGAATACAATTTGTTTATGGGGGATTCGACTTCAACGATCAAATGTTGGAACCATACCTTGCCACAAGACGGACATACCAATGGTACAAAAAAGTAGCAATTTATTTTTTTCAATTGGCCATATTCAATTCCTATATCATTTACCGCAACTCCACCCAAAACCTCCAACCCTTCCTTGGCTACCAGGAGGAAATTTACACTGCCCTTATATTCCTGAACGGCCCACCAGAAAACATCCAATCAGATGTTGTTAGTCGACTCTCCGAGCGCCACTTTCCAGATAAACTCCCTCCCAAACCAACAGGCCAAAGACGTCAAAAAAGATGTAAGGTGTGTACCAGAGCAGGAGTCAGAAGAGACACATCTTATTATTGTGCACAATGTCCTTCCCAACCAGGCCTCTGCATAGGTGAATGTTTCTGTCTTTACCATACTTCACTAAATTATTAGTGAAGTATGGTAAGCGTAATCCTCAGTTCCTGCCTTCACACCCCTTATGCCACTGCCTGCTCTGTAACTGACCCTGGCTTGTTATTCGACCACGCTTCTGCCTGCTGATTTTGTACATACCGCTGCCTGATCTGGAACTGACCCTGGACTGTTATTCGACCATGCTTCTGCCTAACGATTCTGTACATACCTCTGCCTGATCTGGAACTGACCCTGGACTGTTATTCGACCATGCTTCTGCCTAACGATTCTGTACATACCTCTGCCTGATCTGGATCTGACCTTGGACTGTTTGACCATGCCTCTTGCCTGCCTCTTGGACTGATCTTGTACCCTGCAACTTGGCTAGTGGGATTCAACACAGGGGTCTCACATATGTGAGGGGTTCCAGAATAGTTTTTCTGGATTAAGAAAACAATTTTCTTTGTTTTCTCATTCCTAGATTAGGGTCTGGAGACTCGGAGGCTTCAAAGAGATTTGGGTGGGAGAAGCCTCTACCCCTGTCCCCATTCTGTCCTGAACGAGGCCCTACTTCTGCCTGCTGCCTGTAGGACTTACTGCCGTCATGCCTCTGTTTGTCGCACTGACCACAGCACATGGACCATGTTCCTGCCTACTACCAAGACCAATATTTTGGCACTGCTGACAATCTCTGCCTGCACTGACCCTGCACTGCACTGACCTATAGACAGAATCCCTGCCTGCTGCCTGTACTGACTATGGACACTACTCCTGTATGCTGCCTGAAAAATTGTGTTCGCTGTTGCTGACCAAGTCCCTGCCTGCTGCCTGGACCAGTGCTATCCTCCTGTGGACATCTGTACTACTAAAACCACAGGTAATCTTTTGTCTCTTTTTGCTCAACATAATGTATTTTGCGGTGTAATTCTTGGTATGTGCATGCTATGTGTCCCTGGAACACCTGACGGTGTTCCTTGCATGTTGGATCTCTGTATGTGGCCAGGCTGTGTAAAGGTCTCACACATGTGGTATTGCCATACTCAGAAGGAGTGGCAGAATGTATTTTGGGGTGTCATTTTTGCTATGTAAATGCTATGTGTTGGAAATATCTTATAAATGGACAACTTTGTGTGCGTTTTCATTTTTTTCCACATTTTCCAAAAACTTCTGGAAAAAAATGAACCTTTTAAAATACTCATTATGCCTCATAGATTATACGTTGGGGTGTTAGCTTTCCAAAATGGGGTCATTTTGCGGGCGTTTCCATTGTCCTGGTGCTCCAAGGCCTTCAAAAATGTAATAGGTGGGTGAGAAATGAGATGTGTAATTTATGCTCGTAGAACGCCTGAAGGTGCTACTTCAATATTAGGCCTCTGTATGTGGTCAGGCTGTGTAAAAGACTCACACATGTGGTATCGTTATACTCAGGAGGAGTAGCAGAATGTATTTCGGGGTGTTATTTTTGCTATGTAAATGCTATGTGTTGGAAATATCTTATAAACGGACAACTTTGTGTAAAAAAAAATGCGTTTTCATTTTTTTTCCACATTTTCCAAAAACTTCTGGAAAAAAATGAACCGTTCAAAAGACTCATTATGCCTCATAGATTATATGTTGGGGTGTTAGCTTTCCAAAATGGGGTCATTTTGTGGGCGTTTCCATTGTCCTGGTGCTCTAGGGCCTTCAAAAGTGTAATAGGTAGTCAACAAGTTAGATGGGTAATTTATGCTCCTTGAACACCTGATGATGCTCCCTGCATGTTGGGCCTCTGTATGTGGCCAGTTAGTGAAAAAGTCCCACACATGTGGTATTGTAATACTCAGGAGGAGTAGCCGAATGTATTTTGGGGTGTCATTTGTGGTATGCACATTCCATGTGAGAGAAATAAGCTATTACATTGACAATTTTCTGAAAAAAATATAAATAATAAAAAAAACCTTAATTTGCAAAGAATTGTGGGGAAAAATTACAACTTCAAATAACTCACCATGCCTCTTACTAAATACTGTGGAATGTCTACTTTCCAAAAAAGGGTCATTTGGGGGGCATTTGTACTTTCCTGGCTTGTTAGGGTGTCAAGAAATGAGATGGGCCTCAGTACATCAGGTGTGATCAGATGGGATCATTTTTTTATGATTTTCACCATAGCTTGTAGAATCTATAAATTTCACACAGACCACATAATATCCACTAATTTGGGTTATTTTTACCAAATATATGTAGCAGTATAAATTGTGGCCAACATTTATGAAGAAAAATTGCTAATTTGCTAAATTTTATCACAGAAACGAAGAAAAAAGCATTTTTTTTCAAAATTTTCGGTCTTTTCTCATTTATAGCGCAAAAAATAAAAAACCCAGAGGTGATCAAATACCACTAAATGAAAGCTCTATTAGTATGAAAAAAAGGACAAAAAATCATTTGGGTACAGTGTTGCATGACTGAGTAATTGTCATTCAAAATGTGAGAGCACTAAAAGCTGAAAATTGGTCTGGGCAGGAGGGGGGGTTTAAGTGCCCAATAAGCAAGTGGTTAAAATAAAATACAAAGTACAAAAATTGCCATATAAAACAAAATCAAATGTGCACACCAAACAATTTAACAAACTGACAAAACATAATATTTGAGTGAATTAACTAAAAAAGTTTCTAACATATTGAAACTTAATAAAACAAAACAAAATGAAACAAACATCTTCTGTAGAATTATGTTTTTTCTCTTAACATACTGAAACATATTAAAACCAAACAAAATAAAACAAAGTGTCCATCTTATGGCAAATTATTTTTTCTTCACTCGGGCCATCAGATCATTAAAGAAGAAGTCCAGCCTAAGCTCGTTTGGCTTGGCTTCTCCTATGGGTCACAGGAGTGCAATTTGTTTTGCACCCCTGTGACACGTTTTCAGAAAAGAGCGGACTGAAGTCCGCTTTCTGCTGACATCACAGGAATCAGTCCAGGCACTGCGTCATCATGACAATAAAGTCTGGATCCACCAGTTGCCTGGACTGATGCCCATCTCAGCCTCTGAGCGAGCTGCTGAGAGCCTGAGACAGGCCACTCCCGCAACTCCACAGCTCATCGTTTCAGCGAGCGTGGAAGAGCAGAGAGAAGAGCCGCTGATCGACAGTCAGCAGCTGTCCGCTCAGGGATCTGTGAGAACCATGCCATCGGCGGTGTTCAATCGCTCGGTTCTCAGTGCAGAGGCGCCGGGGGGAGAGATGCAGCATCGGACCGATATCCACCTAGGTAAGTATGAATCAGCAAAAAGGAAAAAACCCATACTTCTCTTTTAAGTCATCCTAAAGGTCCCCATAGACACTGATTTGAGCCATTGGTAGCCATGCAAGCACAACCAGGCTCAACAAAAGTCAATGCAAAAAATTACAGGCATTGTTTATCATTGTAAATGGGCAGCCCCAGGTGCTATAGCTGCTTGAATGCAATGGCCAGCAGTGGAGATTTCACACTGTTGAGTAGTTATTGGCAACCTTTACTGAAGTCTGGACTCTTTACATTTCCCATCTTCTCTGTTGAAAAACCATGTACTGAACGCTTCTGCTTTACCTTAGGTAAAGGTAGAAGTGGAAATCCCTTTGCTTTGTATTTCGTGCTTTATAGCTCATCCCCTACCTATGTTTTTTGTAAACGAATACTACCTAGACTAGACTCTGCTACACCACTGCTCTCCTAAATTATATTGTCACCCTATACAGAAGTACAAGTTTGTCTACAGCAGTTGCCATTCACTGGAATTATCTTTGTCATACTATTAGACCAGCTTTAATATTTTTACAAAAGTCCCTCAAACCCATCACTGCAAACTTGGTTTTCCATATTGCAAAATTCTTGTTTATTAGCCAGAAATCTTGTAAGATGCTAAGTTATTGTGCTCTCTGCCTGTAGAAATGGGGAGCAGGAGAAGAGGTCTGTCTTCTTTGTAATCAGAAATGAAGTAGGCTATATTTGCTATTTTTGGCACATCAACTTTTTTTTGGCATTCTTCCCCTATTATAAGTCTTGTTCTTTTTTGTGTCTAAAGTTTGTCACCTAACCGTTTTACTGTTATACAGTAATATATTCATTTTTTGTTCTATATCACATATCTTCAAGTGGCATCCTAAATTTAACACCTATGGTCTATAGATTACTTGATTAGTATGTCTGCAACATGGTATTTTTGTTAATAATATTTAGACCCTCAGGAAAATACTTGATTATCTTGTAAAATCATGTGAAATATATTACAACAGGATTAGTTTCCAGTAATCAAGACACCAATTGTTTGGGCAACTGAAACCAATACAGAGACTTCTGTGAGATTAACTTCCAAACTCTGCAGAAACCTGGATGCCTAAATTTAGAAAATGTAATTTTACTCTGCCACGGGGTGTCACAACAGTCTGACTGAGATTAAAACCAGAGCCAAAATAAATTAATTCACTGTGTTTTTAGATGAATATCTTTTGCAAAGTTTTGAAAAAGGGCTCAATAAATGAATTAACATCCCCTTATCGTAGTTGAGCTTTTCAGTATGTATATATGTATAATAAATGTATACACACATTTTTTTTTACCTGAGTACTTCGTACAACTCTACCACTTATTTCTCATATGATAATCAAATTGATGGTAATGTCACTTTAAGAAAAACTATGGTGGTTAAGTGTGTTTTTAAAGTGACCCAGTCTCTGCTACTGCTGATCTGCCACTTCAATGCACCCCAGCTGCTGCACGTATTGCACACATCCAAGTGTGTTAATGCCTTACTCCAGTTGGCTCACTACAGATCCCACGAGCCAATGGGAGGAACCATTGTATGTTGCGGGGTAGCAGGCATTTATTTCTGCAATGATTGAATAGCAGTAAAGCCTTGGAATTTCAATATGTGGGCAACTGGAAAGGTAAATATAGTGCCTCTTCTTTTACGTGCAGTTTGTTTCAGGCAGCTTGGTGGTGACAGGGTTACTTCACCTTTTTCTTTTTCACTCATATGCATTTCTCTTTTGTTCATTGGGAGATACAGCTCTGCTTTAGATCATCACTTACTGGGTATTGTGTCACCTGCAGGAGTATGATATATGTTCAACTAAAAAATAAAAGACAGTTTAGAGGCAGCCCTGCTAGTGACCAATCCCCACCTCCCCCATTACCCTAGGCCAAACCTGGGCAAATTGTGGCCCCAGGGCCACATACAGCCCTTTGGTTGTCCCTATCTGGCCTGATGTCTACACTGTAAGCATTCCTCATTGAGGAAGCTGACAGGCTCAGAGAGGCATGAAGATAGGTGCCCATTTGGTGAGCTTCAAAAACTTCAAGGGGGGGCTGAGAAGATGATTAGTACAGTGAGGAGGCTGGTACTTGTGGGATGCCATTGCCTAGGAGGCTTTTTGATGCCTCCCACCCCTCTGCTACCTTACCAAGTACTTCTTGTGTTAGCTCAAAATAGTATGACAGTAGGGGCATATGGGTGAGCACAAGTATCAGGCAATAATGTCTAATCATTCAAAAAAGTCCATGAAGAAAATTCCAAAAGTGTACAAAAGTAAATTCAAAAGAATCAACTCTAATCCATTGAGGTCCACTTAAGGCAGGCTGATCCAGGAGCATAAATAGCAAGGTAAACAAGAAAAAGGAAAAGTGACTCCAAGTTTAGTATAATGTGGAATACCTTATTAAAACTCCAAAGTGGTCACTCACATATTAAAAGAATAAACAGACTCATCTTATTGTGAACATCTGCTGCATGAAGTGCAACAACTGTGGACAAGGAAGAGCTAGCCTCCTCTATATCTATATGATATAGATGAGCATAGAGCCAAACAACACATGTGAATAAATCACAGAACTAGCATAAACACTGCAGTACGGAGGCTCATGGTTAAGTAGGATCTGGGTTACCTTCTCCGAATCTTCCGTCTCCACCACAACTTCGGATTGAGAATGGCCGGCTACCTCCTCTTCTTCCACGGTTGTTGCAAACAGCTTGGGGCTTCATGTAGCATATGTTCACCATGAGATGAGCCTGTTTATTCTTTTAACATGTGAGTGACCACATCGGAGTTTGAATATGAGGGAATCGGGGGGCTTCAGTAACCAAAACTTCAGTGTTTATCCTCATGACACATCACAGGAAGCACATGGCTAACTGGTAACACAACTAGAAATAGACTTGGGAAACTTAACATTAATAAATCACCGGGACCAGATGTCATGCACCCGAGGGTACTTAGGGAACACAGTCAAGTAATTGCCAGACCATTGTTCCTAATTTTTTCTGACAGCCTACTGACTGGAATGATACCAGCTGATTGTTGCCAATGTAGCACCAATATTTAAAAAAGGGCCAAAATACATTCCTGGGAATTGCAGACCAGTTAGCCTTACATCAATAGTATGCAAGTTCTTGGAGGGGATGATAAGGGAATATATACAGGATTTTAGTCATGAAAACGATATCATTAGCAGCAATCAGCATGGATTCATGAAGAATCGTTCTTGCCAAACCAATCTATTAACCTTCTCTGAGGAGGTGAACTGCTATCTAGATAAAGGAAGGCCCATAGATCTGGATTTTGCAAAAGTATTTAACACAGTTCCCCGTAAATGTTTACTGTACAAAGTAAGGTCCGTTGGCATGGACCATAGGGTGAGTACATGGGTTGAAAACTGGCTACAAGGGAGAGTTTAGAGGGTGGTGATAAATCGGAAGTACCCGGAATGGTCAGGGGTGGGAAGTGGGGTACCCCAGGGTTCAGTGCTGGGACCAATCCTATTTATTTTGTCCATAAACGACATGGAGGATGGGGTAAACAGTTCAATCTCTGTATTTGCGGACGGTATGAAGCTAAGCAGGGCAATAACTTCTCCACAGGATGTGGAAACCTTGCAAGAAGATCTGAACAAATTAATGGTGCGCACTGAACTTATTCTCTCTGGAGAAGAGATGCTTGAGAGGAGATATTATTTCAATTTACAAATACCATACTGGTGACCCCACAATAGGGACAAAACTTTTTGTGGAAGGGAGTTTAATAAGACACATGGCCACTCATTAAAATTAGAAGAAAAGAGGTTTAACCTTAAACTGCGTAGAGGGTTTTTACTGTAAGAGCAGCAAGGATGTGGAATTCTCTTCCACAGGTGGTGATTTCAGCGGGGGGCATTGATTGTTTCAAAAAACTATTAGATAAGCACCTGAACGACCACAACATACAGGGATATACAATGTAATGCTGACATATAATCACACACATAGGTTGGACTTGATGAACTTGTGTCTTTTTTCAACCTCATCTACTATGTAACTATGAATAAAATATTCCACGTTATACTACACTTAGAGGCGCTTTTCCCTTTGGCTGTTTAACTTCCTGTGTTGCAAACCCCAGGAGCCGTGCACCTGTTCTTCACTCCAGGTCAGGATCTGTAGAAATCCCCTCTGTACCGATCTCAGGGTCTCTCCTTACAGTCACAATACTTTTCAGAGGACATTTGATAAGCTATGAGGAGGTATTATGTTGCCTCCTCACCTTATGATTTATTGTATAATACAGCACTTCCATTCTGCAATCCCATGAATTGTACGCAGTTGTGGTGCAGCCCCATTGAACTCAATGGGCACATTTGATAGGCTTGTCAAATGCTGAAGCTAAAAATGCCACGACATATAAACAGCCCTGTCCAGGTGTTATTTTACAGTTCAGGTGGGTGGCCTTGAGGGACAGCCACCAATTTTAACCCCCCCCACGATCGTCCATTTGAAAGCAACATGATTAATGAGCAGGTGTACCTTTTATTTCTAGTGCTAGGTGTTTGTTTTCTATATGTTTATATAATTATGGACCTTTTCAGGTCCAAAATTAATATTGAATAGAATTAAGTTAAGAATTAAGCCCTCCACAACAGTTCAAGTTTCTTATATGGCCCCTTGGGAAAATCAATTGCTCATCCCTACCCTAGACTCTCAGAGTCTGAAGAGTTGTTATCAATGTGGGCAGAATGTAGGGAGGCTTATTGGTCTGCCATGGAGGGTCGTAAGTCAGGGATTCTGTCCTCTGTTCCACCTGCAGTATGGTGATGCATGGCACTGAGGGAGATTTGCGTTGTAATGCCTGTAAGCCAACAGCATCTATCCATCCTCCAGTGCCAATAATTCCAGTTTTTGCTGCAGTGAGTTTCTATTTGGAGCTCCCTTTCTATCTTTTTCTGGCATTCTCCCTACAGCAGCATTTTGTGCACAAGTACCTTTTAGGAAGCACAAGCTGAAGCATACCACTAAGGTTTTTCCCTACCACTCATTTTTTGATAATTGTATCTCTAAAGGGTGGAAACTGTTCATTCAGGTGTTTGTTTTGCCATCTGTATTTTACAATGCTTAACTCCTTTGAGGAAGAATTTTCCAAAAAGTATGCATCTCCACCTGGGGTGGATACTGTACTTTCTCTGTTAAACACAACCAAATTTATTTCTGTGGGGGATGTTTCCTTCAACTACCCTATATACAGGCACATGTTTATCAAATCTTAGCATACCGTGCAAAACTCTTACATAAAGGAATAGCAGAAGCACAAGTGGCACATAATTATGTGAATTTGTGAGAGCAGTTAGTACAGGGATTAAAGTATGTTTCAAAGCAGAGCTTGATTTTTGGTCTCTAGGCTCATCCTGTCATTGTCAAATGTAGTCAACTGCTGGTTGAAGTGGCTGAAGAGTTAGTAAGCTGACCAAGCATTTAGGTTTTTTATTGTATCTGCAATTCAAAGGCAATTTACTTTTTTGGTGTAATGCTTGAGGAGATCATCAAGAACATCACCAGAGGAAAGATTACCTTCTTGCCTTAGCTCAGGAATGCAAGGATTAATGTCACAAATTTATATTTATAAAATATTTTGAGGCTTTAGGTTTTATTTATTTGCAATACAAATTCAGTCAAGGGGCTAAGTCCTTTAAGCTCTCTACCTCAGAGGGCAGGCATCCCTGGCAGTTAAAGCCCACCAAGTTAATGTAAAAGTCTTCCTCCACATGAAGCTTTGCCTAAACCTGTTCAGCGCAAAGCCGGGGAATGACTTTCAGAACCTTTCACACTGGGGTGGTGCGGGCGTTATCGGTAAAGCGCCATTACTTTTAGTGGCGCTTTACCGCTGTTAGAGCGGTGCTTTTCAGCTGCTAAAGGGGTACTTTTAACCCCCACTAGCGGCCGAGGAAAGGGTTAATAGCGTCCACCTTAGCAGGCGCTTCGGCAGTGCTGCCCATTTATTTCAATGGGCAGGGGAGGTGGAGGAGCGGTGTATACACCGCTCCCCCACCGCCCCAAAGATGCTGGTTGCATTACTTTTTTTCCCATCCTGCAAGAGCACTGCCGCAGTGCGGCTTGAGAGGTGCTTTTCAGGCACTTTACAGGTGCTATTTTTAGTGCTAAAACACCTGAAAAGCGCTTCAGTGTGAAAGGGGTCTTAGTGTTTGAGGACTATTGGCTAATTCACATGTTTTAGGTTTACAAATTGGTATCATTGGCTAAAAAGTTGAGTTTCACACATCTCTTCCACAGAAGTTTTTTACCTTCAGCCTGCACTTTTTCTTCTCATCAGTTATCTGATCTATGTCTGGTCATCAAGGGACTCCTTTCCCTGGAGGTGGTGATTCCTTTTCTTTCTGCCATCCATATATATCAATGATGCATACCTCCATGTTCATCAAGATGTTGGCACCGGTGTTAGATGCCTTGAGGTTGAGAGGGATACCAATTATGGGGTACCCGAATGACATCTTTTTCTATTACTGTTGGCATTCCATTACTTGAAACTAGAAAAAAATACATCTGCTTTAAACATGTTTCTCAGCAATAATGAAGAGAACGGTGGCTTATATGGAGAGATTTATTACAATTTGTGATTTTTTTTCTAAACTTTCTTTGACTTAGCCATGAAACAACCATAGATCAATCATTTTTCAGTGAATCTAGAAAATGCTGTAGTTTTAAGAAAATGTTTTTGAAATAATGTCTTACCATTTTATTGGCTTTACTTAATAATATATAATATCAACATTTAAAAAAAAATGATTCCTATTTGGATTCCAAATATCCCATAATAACCAAGTAAGATAGATAAATGTTTCATAATATGATTTTTGTGACCTTAACTATACAGCCTTATTGCTATACTGAATACAATGAACATTTAAAACGAATTTGTTGCTCTGATTTCTGTTGTCGTGGCAACTGGAGATTGAAGGCAATTTGTCAGCTGAGTTCATATAAGATTTCAGCTGTATGTGCTCACTTATAGAGTAAGGGGAAAGGGAATAATCCTATCAAAGGCCATCACCTTCTTTGCTTTCAACAAGTGTACTCCTGGGCAACAAGACTCCAGAACAAACAAACAGTTCATTCTGATAAGACAAAGTACAATTATCTGCAAGCAGAATAAAAAGTTCCAGTGTAATATCACATGATGTTTTTCTATCTTTTTCTTTTTTGCCTTATGTTCTATGTAAGTATTTGCCATATTCGCCCTTAAAGCTTATACATACTACTGATGGTTTAGTTTATGCTTCAGTACAAATGTCTCCAGAACTTTGTAACAACTGTATTTTCTAAGAATAGTATCAAGTTGGTGGATCTTGGAGGAGAAAATTGGCAAATCAAGAGGGCTTGCTGTTCATGCTTAACACATACTTATTTGATTTAAGCATGGAAGACTGCAAGCTACCCTGTAAAATGTATAGTAAGTTTAACCCCTTCAGGACCAGAGTGTTTTCTTTCCATGTGTTTTCTTTTAACTGGATAATTTTTTGTCTTCATAGACTGCCACAAAATACCATGTGTCTTATTTTGGGACAGGTGGGGCATTCATTTAATACAAGGTTTAAATGTATATTGGCTTAAAGGTTTGATCAGAAAGAAAGAGGGAAAATGGAAAAAAAAAAGATGGAGAGATTTTCATAAAATTACTGTTTTTGCTAAAATACACACACTATCGCCATGTGTGTACTATTTACAGGTTTTATTTTACTTTTTGTTTGTCTGTCTTTTTTTCCTCTTTCTGTGAAAAAAGTAAGCCCATGTCCTTCTTTGCAGAGTGCTGAGAATCCTAGGAGTTGCAGTTTGAGATGGCAACCACATAATGGGATAAATAGAATGCTGAACGCTTACACTACAGATCCCAAAAGGCTCTGTGCAGTAGGAGAAGAGGAGAGATGATTTTTATTAAACTGCCCAGGAAAATTTTTCCTCTTGGCACTGAGGAAGTTAGAGAGAGAGCACCTCTGTTTGCCTGCCAGTGGGAGACCATACCAGTCTTCTCTTTCACATATGTACCGAGGATAACAACACTGAGCAGCCCAGGATACTGCAGAGTCCATATAGTTTAGAACCCAGAGGTGGTTCAACTGCACATATAGACCAAACCTGTTGGTCACACGCCCTGAGGTGAGCAGATTCACACAGGGGAGAGCACAAATTTGATGTCACTACTTTTTGGATAAGTTTGGAGCACCAGCACAAGGATTCAATTATATTGAAAACACAAAGGACTTTATTTGATGAATTATGAGCACTTTTTTTTTACTTTAAATGAATAAGTATTAATTATATTCAGCATGTCAGCACTTTATTAACCCCCCTGGCGGTATTCCCGAGTCTGGCTCGGGGTGGATTTTTCATACCAAAAGCGGTATCCCCGAGCCAGACTCGGGCTTGCATTGCAGGATCCAGGACGAGTTTACTTACCTTGTCTCCTGGATCCTGCGATGTCTCCCCGCTGTGATCGGCGAGCCGCTGTGTCTCGCTCGATTCACAGTGCCGAGCTCCGTTCCCTGCGAGCGTTGCGACGCACGGGGACGGAGTTCGGCGGCAAATTCAAAAAGTGAAACACACAGTACAGATACAGTATACTGTAATCTTACAGATTACAGTACTGTATCAAATAATGACACATCCCCTTTGTCCCTAGTGGTCTGCCCAGTGCCCTG
The DNA here is from genome assembly GCA_037952925.1 of Lithobates clamitans. Classification (NCBI taxonomy): domain Eukaryota; kingdom Metazoa; phylum Chordata; class Amphibia; order Anura; family Ranidae; genus Lithobates; species Lithobates clamitans. The sequence continues at coordinate 2,556,682 of JBBGZY010000677.1, forward strand.
CATGCAGTTTTATATATATAAAACTGTTCCTTCTGCCTGGAAACTGGAGATTGTCCATAGCAACCATAGCAACCAAAAAGTGTCCCTTTACGTCAAAAGTGGCTTTAGACCAGCTAGAAAACAGCGATAGTAAATTAGAACACTTGCAGAATTGAGCGATAGTGAATTGTGGGGAAATTTATTTTATTACTATTTTTTTAATTTTTTTTTTATTATTTATTTTTATTTATTATATTATAATTTATGTTTTTGTGTTTCAAACTTTATCATACCCGGGATATCTACTAGACTCTGGTTTGGACAGATTTAAGTGTATTATTGTTAATATTTACAGACCTACAATATAAAACGCCAAATTTCCATGCAAAATAATGGTACCGCTTTCAGCACCTAAAATCCGAAATAATCATACCGCCAGGGAGGTTAATACCATGGAATGTTTACTTTATTGATTAACATTTTGCATTAGGTTTATGAGTTATTGCACAGTAAGGAAAGTCTTGCTTATATATTTTTCAACCAAGAGATGCTGACTCAAATAGACACACCAAAGCTTCCTTGGTGGATCAACCTCCAAATTCATCACTTCCTGACTAATCCACACTTCAAGCACAATTATACCTGCTCTTTACCATTTTTAAAAAAAAACTGTTCAAAGAAAGACCCTCAGCACTTACTTAATTTCCTGGATTTATTCCACACTAACAGACTCTTTTTGCCCTTTGGCTCCCAGCTTTGAACAAAAATGGCAGTTGAAATCACAGACTCACTAACAGATGAACAGTAGACTAACTCCTGTCAGGTCACTGATGGCAGTTTATTTAGTTTGCAAATTCAAGAGATGAATTACAAAATTCTCACATTTTGGCATAGAACTCCTACTAGGTGGAATAATCTAAACCCACTCATTCCATTGATTTTCTGGCGATGCTCTGGGGACAATGGCTCTCTGAGCCACATTTTTTGGTATTGAAAGCCACTACAAACCTTCTGCAAAAAAAACCCATTCGCTAATTATGCAAGTCACAGGCCAGAACCTCCCTTACTGCCCAGAAACCTTCTTAACTTTATGTTGAAAGAGATGGTTCTCCCCTCTAAACATTTGACCAGACACTTTATAAATGCAGCACAAGTTCTAATCATGAGACTTTGGAGATTTCTCTGAAAGAGTGGGTAGAACATGTATCATTCATGATATGGAATCCATTTTGCATTATAAACTAGACAGACTAACTAAGTTTTATAGCACGTAGCAGGTATAGACTTTCATTCCTCTGTAACCAATAAAGCCATAAAAGGACTGAATTAAACTTGTTCAATTTCTAAAGGAAACACAATACCTATGTGGTTGTATACAGTATCTCACAAAAGTGAGTACACCCCTCACATTTTTGTAAATATTTTATTATATCTTTTCATGTGACAACACTGAAGAACTAACACTACAAAGTAGTAGTGAGTGTACAGCTTGTATAACAGTGTAAATTTGCTGCCCCCTCTAAATAATTCAACACATAGCCATTAATGTCTAAATTGCTGGCAAGTAAGTACACCCCTAAGTAAAAATGTCCAAATTGGGCCCAATTAGCCATTTTCCCTCCCTGGTGTCGTGTGACTTGTTAGTGTTACAAGGTCTCAGGTGTGAATGGGGAGCAGGTGTGTTAAATTTGATGTTTTTGCTCTCACATACTGGTCACAGGAAGTTCAACATGGCACCTCATGACAAAGAACTCTCTGAGGATCTGAAAAAAAATGTTGCTCTACATAAAGATGACATAGGTTATAAGAAGATTGCCAAGACCCTAAAACTGAGCTGCAGCATGGTGGCCAAGACCATATAGCAGGACAGGTTTCACTCAGAACAGGCCTTGTCATGGTCGACCAAAGAAGTTGAGTGCACGTGCTCAGCATCATATCCAGAGGTTGTCTTTGGGAAATAAACATATGAGTGCTGTCAGCATTGCTGCAGAGGTTGAAGATGTGGGGGGTCAGCCTATCAGTGCTCAGACCATACGCCGCACACTGCATCAAATTGGTCTGCATGGCTGTCGTCCCAGAAGGAAGCCTCTTCTAAAGATGATGCATAAGAAAGCCTGCAAATAGTTTGCTGAAGACAAGCAGGATATGAATTACTGGAACCATGTCCTGTGGTCTGATGAGACCAATATAAAAGTATTTGGCTCAGATTGTGTTGTCAAGCGTGTGTGGGCCAGCAACCAGGTGAGGAGTACAAAGACAAGTGTGTCTTGCCTACAGTCAAGCATGGTGGTGAGAGTGTCATTGTCTGGGGCTGCATGAGTGCTGCTGGCACTGGGGAGCTATAGTTCATTGAGGGAACCATGAATGCCAACATGTACTGTCACTTACTGAAGCAGAATGCTGTATCCCCCTCTCTTCGGAGACTGGGCCACAGGGCAGTATTCCAGAATGATAACGACCCCAAACACACCTCCAAGATGACCACCTGCCTTGCTAAAGAAGCTGAAGGTAAAGCTGATGGACTGGCCAAGCATGTTTCCAGACCTAAACCCTATTGAGCATCTGTGGGTCATCCTTATATGGAAGGTGGAGGAGCTCAAGGTCTCTAACATCCACCAGCTCCGTGGTGTCATCATGGAGGAGTGGAAGAGGACTCCAGTGGCAACCTGTGAAGCTCTGGTGAACTCCATGCCCAAGAGGGTTAAGGCAGTGCTGGAAATAATGGTGACCATTAGGGATGAGCTCGAACATCGGCTGTTCGCCAGTTTGCCGAAAGGCGAACAATTTGGGGTGTTCGCGGCAAATTTGAAAGCCGCGGAACACCCTTTAAAAGTCTATGGGAGAAATCAAAAGTGCTAATTTTAAAGGCTTATAAGCATGGTATTGTCATAAAAAGTGTTTGGGGTCCTGCCCCAGGGGACATGGATCAATGCAAAAAAAAGTTTTTAAAACGGGCCATTTTTTCGGGAGCAGTGATTTTAATAATGCTTAAAGTGAAACAATAAAAGTGTAATATTCCTTTAAATTTCGTACCTGGGGATGTCTATAGTATACCTGTAAAGTGGCACATGTTTCCCGTGTTTAGAACAGTCTGAGAGCAAAATGACATTTCAAAGGAAAAAAAGTTATTTACTAACGGCTATAATAAATTGTCAGTCCGGCAATACACATAAATACACAATCACGTAACCGGGTGACCTCACCCCCTCTGACGCCACAGGGAAACCCATAAGGAAGTAGTGGCAGTACCCAGAGCAAACACCTTCTTGGCTCAGCAGACACTGGGTTATCCGAATCCTTCTACCCCTCCTGGGGTGAACAGCTTCCAGTATGTAAGATTACAGTAGTCACCTCTTCCGTAGCGAACCGCAGGATACCCTTTGTCCTCTTCTCCACTGACAGTCCAATGGCCTAATCCTGTACAGAGTTTCCAATCCAACAGCTGCAGTCTTGCTGTGACAATAACTACGTGGCTTCTATTTTCCAAACATCTTGGTCCCCCTTTTCTTCTCTCATTCCCAATCAGTTACCTACCCTTTCCCCTCCCTTTCCAGTTCTTATCTCCCCCTTTCATTCTTACTGCATTGCCCCCCTCGGATTGGTATACCAGATAATTATCTCTTATACCTGACACACAACACAACTAAAGTGGAGGGTGTACCTGCATTCTCTGGACAATATTACATGATAGAGGAAGTTATGTGTTTTAGATGTTTGTTTGTTTTTACTCCCTCTTTCCTATTATCCCCTCCCCCTCCCTACCTCACCCTCCCTTTCCCCTTTCTCCCTTTCCCCTTTCTCCCTTTCCCCTTTCTCCCTTTCCCCTTTTCTCCCCTTCTTGTACACTGAAACTCAATCCGAAAGTCTCTGAACAATCTTATCTTTGTACCACTACAGGGTTTGCTGTATCAAATACATTGGGGCGCTCATCTCTGCATGTAATACTTTTCTTTGCTTCTTGTCAAATGTTTATTATTTTCAAGCCTACTTACCCAACCTTCATTTGAGATTCCATATTGTTACCTAGGGATGGGCTTTATGTTCGGGTCCAACATGAATTCGACTCGAACATTGCTGTTTCCATTCGCCGAATAGCGAACAATTTGGGGTGTTTGCGGCAAATTCGAAAGCTGCGGAACACCCTTTAAAAGTCTATGGGAGAAATCAAAAGTGCTAATTTATTGTCATAAAAAGTGTTTGGGGACCTGGGTCCTGCCCCAGGGAACATGTATCAATGCAAAAAAAGTTTTAAAAATTGCCATTTTTTCGGGAGCAGTGTTTTTAATAATGCTTAAAGTGAAACAATAAAAGTGTAATATTCCTTTAAATTTCGTATCTGGGGGGTGTCTATAGTATACCTGTAAAGTGGCGCATGTTTCCCGTGTTTAGAACAGTCTGAGAGCAAAATTACATTTCTAAAGGAGAAAAAATCATTTAGAACTACTAACGGCTATAATAAATTGTCGATCCGGCAATACACATAAAAGTTCATTGATAAAAACGGCATGGGATTCCCCCCACAGGGCAACCAAATTTTTTTTAAAAAATGCGTGGGGGTCCCCCCAAATTCCATACCAGGCCCTTCAGGTCTGGTATGGATATTAAGGGGAACCCCGCACCAAAATTAAAAATGAAAATGGCGTGGGGGTCCCCCTCAAAATCCATACCAGACCCTTCAGGTCTGATATGGATTTTAAGGGGAACCCCGCACCAAAAAAAAATGGGGTTCCCTCAAAAATCCATACCAGAGCCTTATCCGAGCATGCAACCTGGCAGGCTGCAGGAAAAGAGGGGGGCGAGAGAGTGCCCCCCTCCTGAACCGTAACAGGGCACATGCCCTCAACATTGGGAGGGTGCCTTGAGGTAGCCCCCCAAAGCACCTTGTCCCCATGTTGATGGGGAGAAGGGCCTCATCCCCACGACCCTTGCCTGGTGGTTGTGGGGGTCTGTGGGCAGGGGGCTTATAGGAATCTGAAAGCCCCATTTAACAAGGGGACCCCCAGATCCTGGCCCCCCCCATGTTTGAAATGGTAACGGGTACATTGTAATCATACCATTTCACTAAAAAATGTGAAAATGGTAAAAAAAAAACACACACCGTGGGAGAAATCCTTTGTTAAAGAATAAAAAAATAAAACCATCCCACATAGTCCATTCACCTCCGCCGACGGACCAAAAAAAAAATAAACAAGATCTGCCTCCATGGGAGGCACACACCATATGACGCATCCTTGCAGGTGACAGCGCGTTTAAAACTGTGGGCGGGGCCACACGTGTCATCGCTGGGTGACCCCGTCCCCTCTGATGCACGGGGACATCCCTATGGCTTCCCCTGTAGTGTCAGAGTGGGGTGGGGCCACCCGGTTCACCCCCTCTGACTCACGGGGACATCCCTATGGCTTTCCCATAGCGTCAGAGGGGGGCGATCTCTCGTCCCCCCTCTTTTTCTGCGGCCTGACAGGTTGCATGCTTGGATAAGGGTCTGGTATGGATTTTTGGGGGGACCCCACGCCATTTTTTTTAAATTTTGGCGTGGAGTTCCTCTTAATATCCATACCAAACCTGAAGGGCCTGGTATGGAATTTAGGGGGGCCCCCACACATTTTTTTTTTATTTTGGTTCGGGGTTTTTATCAATGAACTTATATGTGTATTGCCAGACCAACAATTCATTATAGCCACGAGTAGTTTTAAATGACTTTTTTTCCTTTAGAAATGTCATTTTGCTGTCATACTGTTCTAAACACGAGAAACATGCGCCACTTTACAGGCATACTATAGACACCCCCCAGGTATGAAATTTAAAGGAATATTACACTTTTATTGTTTCACTTTAAGCATTATTAAAATCACTGCTCCCGAAAAAACGTCAGTTTTTAAAACTTTTTTTGCATTGATACATGTCCCCTGGGGCAGGACCTAGGTCCCCAAACACTTTTTAATACAATACCATGCATATAAGCCTTTAAAATTAGCACTTTTGATTTTTCATGTTCGTGTCCCACAGACTTTAACGGTGTTTGCGCGTTCAAATGAATTTTTTGCCTGTTCGCATGTTCTGGTGCGAACCGAACGGGCAGTTGTTCGGCCCATCCCTATTGTTACCATAGCTTTCACTATATATTTGTACCAAGATTGTCTTAAGTTAACTTTCTGTGATGTTCCTTCATGTATCCTGGTTGATAATTGAAATGCACCCATCCCCCCATCCCTATTAGTATAAAGATAAGCATCTTTTGGGGGAAGCATTTGCAGGGGGCACATTTGCAACTGGGGCTCTTTCTCAAAGTGGGACTATTTCTATAAGTGGGATCACTTCTGACTCTGCACTTTAGCGAATGCACAAAGCAAATGAACACAAGAAAATTCTTTGAAAAACCCCGGACAGACATCAGGTGACCTTGTTTACTCCTTTAGCTCTTTCACCTTGTAACATGCACTCTCTACTACTCCTTTTGACAACTCTGTCCTATATCCTTAAACTATCTCTCCTTCACCCCTCTTTTGCCCCCCACAGCATATATATATATATATATATATATATATATATATATATATATATATATCACCCTCACTTCTGTCTTTGCCTTATTACTGCACCCACCAACTCCTGCTAATTCTAAATCCACACACACAAAAAAGCTCCAGGACCCTGGGGCATGTCCTTTCATATAAATCCCACTCCCATATTACCTCCTTTACCCTCCTGCTTCTCCTAACCTCTGGAGATATATCCCCAAACCCCGGGCCTCCATCATTTAACTGTACCCCATGCACCATTCACCCTGCACCCTCTGGCAGCAGCCACAATCAACACAATTTAGTTCCCATTTTTATTCTTCCCAAGACCAGACTCCCTTTCTCTTGTGCCCTTTGGAATTCCCGCTCTGTCTGCAACAAACTCACCTCACGCCATGACCTCTTTATCGCTAACTCATTTAATCTACTCGCCATTACCGAAACCTGGCTTCATGAATCCGGCACTGCTGCCCTATCCCATGGTGGTCCTCCCTGGACTCACTCCCCCAGATCCAGTGGACGTAAGGGATGAGGTGTCGGAATCCTTCTAGCCCCACATAGCACCTTTCAGGTACTTCAACCACCTCCCTCTCTGTCACTATCCTCTTTCGAAGCACACTGCAGTAGTCTTTTTATTTCTCTAAGGATAGCTGTGATCTACAGGCCCCCTGGACCAGTATCAACCTTTCTTGATGACTTCTCTGCCTGGTTACCCTACTTTCTTTTTCTGAAATCCCCACAATCATTCTGGGTGACTTCAACATCCCTATTAATACTAATGCCCCGTACACACGGTCGGATTTTCCGACGGAAAATGTGTGATAGGACCTTGTTGTCGGAAGTTCCGACCGTGTGTAGGCTCCATCACACATTTTCCATCGGATTTTCCGACACACAGAGTTTGAGAGCAGGCTATAACATTTTCCGACAACAAAATCCGTTGTCGGAATGTCCGATCATGTGTACACAAATCCGACGCACAAAGTACCACGCATGTTCAGAATAAATAAATAGATGAAAGCTATTGTCTACTGCCCCATTTATAGTCCCGACGTACGTGTTTTACGTCACTGCGATCAGAATGATCGGATTTTCCGACAACTTTGTGTGACCGTGTGTATGCAAGACAAGTTTGAGCCAACATCTGTCAGAAAAAATCCTAGGATTTTGTTGTCGGAATGTCCGATCAATGTCCGACCGTGTGTATGGGGCATAACACTACTGCCACTTCCAAACCTCTCATGCAGCATACACACGGGCGGACTTTCCGACCTGACTGGTCTGACGAACCGAATCTGGCGGACAATCCAACCGTGTGTGGGCTGCATCGGACTTCCGACAGACCATTTCGGTCGGAAATCCGACGGACTTTAGATTTGAAACCTGCTTCAAATCTTTACGTCGTAACTCTGCCTGACTCAGTTTCTAACGGAAAGCCCGTTCGTCTTTATGCTTGTCTGACGGACCAGATACGACGCAAGGGCAGGGTACCATATCTCGCGCTCGCTGCAATAGGAAAAAAAAAATTCCTATTGCGTCGAGCGCGAGGGGGAGGCGTCAATGTCCCTTAGATCTGATGTGGATTTTAAGGGGAACCCCCTACGCCGAAAAAACGGTGTGGGGTCCCCCCAAAATCCATACCAGACCCCTATCTGAGCACGCAGCCCGGCTGCTCAGGAAAAGGGGTGGGGACGAGCAAGTGCCCCCCCTCCTGAACCGTACCAGGCCACATGCCCTCAACATGGGGGGGGTGCTTTGGGGAGGGGGCGCCCTGCGGCCCCCCACCCCAAAGCCCGGACTTCTGCGTCATCTTCTTCCCTCATCTCTTCTACCGATGTTGACACAACACTCTCTCCCGCTGTAATGGTGTGTGAGTGCTCCGCAATGACTTATATAGGCGGTGACCCCGCCCCCTATAACATCACAGTCCCGGGGAATGCTGTGACTGGGACATCATAAGGGGGCGTGGTCACCGGGCGCCCCCCTCCCCCAAAGCACCCACCCCCCATCTTAAGGGCATGTGGCCTGGTACGGTTCAGGAGAGGGGGGGCGCTCGCTCGTCCCCACCCCCTTTCCTGACCAGCCGGGCTGTGTGCTCAGATAGGGGTCTAGTATGGATTTTGGGGGGACCCTACACCATTTTTTCAGCATGGGGGTTCCCCTTAAAATCCATACCAGACCTAAGAGCCTGGTATGTCCTGCTCGCAAGGTGTCAATCTTGCCAATAAAAGCGGCGAGATTGACTTCCTTTTCTAGTCCCGTTGTACCCAAGTCACGTTCAAAATGAACGGACTTGTTCGTGTGTGGGCAAGTCCGCTCATTTGGAAAGTACGCCGTAACTCCGTCGGTAAGTAGGTCCGCTGGAAAGTCTGGTCATGTGTAGGCAAGTCCGTAGTCCGGTCGTGTGTAGGCAAGTCCGTTCATAAAAAAAGTCCGTCGGAAGTCCATCAAAGGTCAGTCGGAAAGTCTGTCGGACGAGTCCGGTCAGAAAGTCCGCCTGCGTGTACGCTGCATTAGCCTAACCTCCTCCTTTTACCTGAAGCAGTGGATACACGCTCCCACTCACTCTGAAGGCAATACCCTTGACCTCGTTTTCTCTCACCTTTGCACTCCACGCAACCTCTCTAACTATCCATTCCCTCTCTCTGATCACTACCTAAATTAGTTTCACTTTCTCCCTCTCCTCCACCTCCTCTCCCTCCAAACGCCTAAAAGTTACCTGCAGAAACCTACATCATCTCGACCCTTTTCTTCTCTACTCTGCTACCGACAACCTCTATGACAAAATCTCACCACTATCCTGCACCAACCTAGTCACTTCTGACTACAATGCTTCACTTCTAGCCTCACTGGACTCACTGGCCCCCTCACTACACACAGAACGAGGCCCCGACCCCTTCAACCTTGGCAAACAGATGATACCAGAAGTCTGAAAAAACATAGTCATGCTCATGAGTGCCTGTGGTGTAAGAATAAGTGTCAGAACGATTTCAACCAATATAAATCTACCCTCCAAAAATACAATTCCAGCTTCCTCACTGCCAAGCAGACCTATTCTATCACTCTCATTAGCAACTTATCATTGCGTCCCCGTCAACTCTTCTCTACCTTCAACTCTCTACTTCATCCTCCACTGCCTCCATCGCCAACTCACTCACTGCCCAGGAGATCGCCAATCACTTCAAACAGAAAATTGATACAATTTGTGAGGAGACCTCTACTGTTCAGATACCTTCCATGCTGTACACTTCATGCCCACAGGTACAATCATTACTTCCCTCTTTCAACCCCACCACGATAGATGAGGTTGCTAATCTACCTGCTAACGTCCACCTTACCACCTGCCCTCTGGATCCTGTTCCCTCGCAAATGCTACGTTCACCCTCTCTCCCTTTCTTCTGGCATCCTCCCCAACTCTCTAAATCATGCACTTGTCAGACCCATACTTTTTTTAAATCAGAAAAGAAAGTTTATTTTTATTTTTTTTATTTTTTTGACTTACACATTACATAATATATGACAGTTGATGTACTACAATATCATGGGAATATGGAACATACATCTTCAACAACACATCATCGGGTATTATCGGATATCAATGACCTTAAGAATGCGTTTTCATATTACATTGTCATAGCCATATATATAGATGGGTAAGAACAGAAACAAAGAAAAAACAATCAAACAAAACAACGCTCTTCTCGTTTTTCTCCCTCTCCCTCTCCTCCCCTCTTTTTGCCCCCTTCACACCCAAGTTTCCCCAATACCCTATGGGCATAGGGCAACAAATCCACAGAAAAGCTGCCTCAGCCCACCATGGGGTAGTGCCCCCCCTGGAATCACACAATTTCTTTTTGCCAAGTAATTAATTACCTCCTTACCAATGCAGTTAAAATCTTACATTTGTAATAGCCTATCTTTAATCAGCTGATGGGGTGCCAAACCCGGAACATCTAGCCATGCCTGCCATAATGAGTAGAACTTACGTGGGGCTTTTCTGTGTTGATATGTTAGTTTCTCCCTGATTAGTAATTTGTTCACCTGTTCCACCCATTGTTTTCCAGTGGGTACCCTGGGAGTGATCCATAATTGAGCAATGAGTTTACGTGCAATGTATAATAGTCGAATGACCGCCGTATGTGCCGAAGGGGTCAGAGCCTCCTCATCCAATGCTCCTAGTAAACACACTATTGGCTCTCGTGGAATATTGAACATAAAAACCTGTGATATTATGTCTAGGACTTCCTTCCAGTACCGAAAGAGTTTGGGGCATCTCCATATCATATGGAGTAGGTCCCCATGGGCACCCTCACATTTCGGACATAATGGAGTCTCTCTAATCCCCCATTTGTGCAGCCTAACCGGAGTCCTGTAAACCCTGTGCAGCAGATATAGATGCGATAACTTTTGGGATGCGGACACCGAGACTAAGGGTGCAGAGGATAGACACATATTCCACGTCTCTCCATCTATGTTCCCAATATCCTCCTCCCAGCCTCGCCGACAAGGAAGACCAGATGGGTCCTGCATGGCATTAAGAAGTATGTTATATGCTCTGGAGATCATTCCTTTCTTATCGTCTTCCATGAAGATTCCCTGTATCAACGTATGGTCAGTCTGATGTAATGGAGTACGTTGCGATTGTGTTTGTATCGCATGTCGCAACTGTAGATATTTGAAAAAATTGGTTCGTGGGATATTAAATTCCCCCTGCATTTCCATGAAGGATTTAAAATTTGGACCATTATACAGTTGAGACAGGTATCGGATTCCTAACAGTTCCCAGTTTCTAAATCCTTTTAATTTTAATAACTCTTTATAGTTGGTATTATGCCATATTGGTGTATGCGCTATGAAACCTCTGATCCCCACTATTTTTTTGGTGTGGGCCCATAATGTTTTAAGCATTCTCACTGTAGGGGCTTCAGGGTCAAGGTGCATGTAGCCAGCCTCCAGGCACTCCAGAGCCGTCACACTCTCGTCCTGTACAGCTAGCAGTCTGCGGATAGGGTCCGCTAGATCTGTCACCCCCCAGCCCCCAAGCTGCTGGAGCTGGGATGCTAGGTAATAGGCCCTGGAGTGAGGAACTGCCAACCCACCTTCATCCTTTCTATACTGCAGTGTCTTTAAGCTAATCCTTGCTGTCTTTTTGCTCCAAATCAATTCCCTGAATTGGGAGTCTATCCTGTCAAACCACTTTCTAGGGATCCAAACCGGGGAGATATTAAATATATATAAGAGCTGCGGTGCCCATATCATTTTTATCAAATTAATTCTTCCTACCACTGAGAGTGGTAATTTGCACCAGGACGTGCATTTTTCACGGAATTTACTAAGCAAAGGGACTAGGTTGAGATTTATATATTGGGATGGGTTTGGGGATATCTGTATACCTAAGTAACGAAAGGTTGGTACTATTTGTATCATCTCAGCTCCCTGTGGCAATGGTTCAGTTATGGGATCTACCGGCATTAGCACTGACTTATTCCAGTTAATGGAAAAGCCTGACAGGTTTCCGAATTCTTTAATAAGGGACATAACATGCTTTAATGTATCCTGTGTATCACCCAAGTACAGTAAAGTATCATCCGCATACATGGAGACGATATCTGTACCCGTATTTCGTTTGAATCCTGTTATGTTTGGGTCCCCCCTTATCCTTGCTGCCAGAGGTTCCAGGGCCAAGGCAAACAGCAGGGGCGACAAAGGGCACCCCTGCCTAGTGCCTCGAAACAAGGAAAATGGTTCTGACAGTTCTCCATTAATCCTGATCCTAGCTGAGGGTGCTGCGTATAACAGTTGGACCCATTTAATGAATGTTGCCCCCAAGCCCATATGCTCAAGCACCTTCCACAGGTAAGGCCACTCGACGCTGTCGAAGGCCTTAGCTGCGTCCAACGAAAATATTGCTCTATTGCCAGGGTTATCCACAGGAATTTGCAGGTTTAGAAAGAGCCTTCTAATATTTTGGGCCGTGGATCTAGTTGGAATGAATCCTGATTGGTCCCTATGCACCAGTTTGTGTACAACCTTAGCGAGTCTGGTTGCTAATATCCTAGCCAACAGTTTCACATCCGCTGTAAGCAAGGATATAGGTCTATATGAGTCTGGGGATGTTGCATTCTTGCCTGGTTTTAATAGTACGATAATAATCGCTTCATTCATGGAATCAGGGAGTTTACCTTCCCTCAATCCTTCATTGTATACTTTTAACAATTCGGGGAGCAATGCATCTGCATATCGCTTGTATACCTCGGATGGGAGGCCATCTATTCCTGGAGATTTATTGTTATGCGACTGTGTTAGAGCAATAGATAATTCTTCCTCAGTCAGTTGCGCATTAAGCATATTAGCATCCGAGACCGACAAGCGAGGCAGCTCACATCGTCCTAAGAAATCATCTATCTGTTGCCCTGTGGGTTGTACCTGAGAGGTGTAAAGGGAGGCATAAAATGACTTAAACGTTTGTAATATGTTTGTGGTCTGGTACTGAGGGGATCCCTGCTCGTCACAGACGGCCGAAATCAGAGAAGAGGGCCGCTGCGCACGCGCCATCACAGCTAGCATGTGCCCAGTTGCCTCACCCTCCTCAAAATGGCTCTGTTGTAGGAAAAAACGTTTGTTTTCGGCCAGCTGCAACGCCAGTTGGGCGGACATGGACTGAGCTCCCAGCCACGCACTTTTTGTGTCTTCGTTAGGGTCAGCAATAAATCTATCCTCAGTCTCAGTGACCTTCTCCCTTACCAGTTTTTCCCATGCCTTAGTGTCTGTTTTAATACGATTTATTGTTCTGATAAATTGGCCACGTAAATATGCTTTTGCTGTATCCCACACTATATTGCGTGTAGAACTACCCAGATTGTCCTTAAAAAAAAGTTGTAGTGAAACTCGTATGGGGTCCTGTTCCGGGAACAGTGAAAGCCAGAAGGGATTTAACTTCCACTCTGTTCTTTTCTCTGTGCCGGGGAGCAAAATAGTCACCCAAAATGAGGAGTGGTCTGAAATATGTCTGTCACTATAATCTGACTCCGCTACCAATGGCAGCATGGCGAGGTTGCCGAGACCTAAATCAATTCTGGACAGTCCCCCATGTGATGCTGAGTGACATGAGAATTTTTTGTCGTGTGGATGACCTTGCCGCCATATGTCTGTCAGTCCGAGTTCCCCAAGCAACCTGGCAAAGGGTGTAAGCCCCCCACCCCCCATCGGTATATTAGTGGGAGCTGGAAGCTTATCCCATTGATATAGTAAGTAATTGTTAAAGTCTCCTAATGCTAGGAGCGGGGTGTCAGGAAATTGTGCCATAAACCCTGCCAGACACTTGAGGACCCCCGCCGAAAACGGCGGCGGTATATATATTCCTGCTATAATACATGAAAAACCAGATATTTTACACAATAGGAACACATATCTCCCTCCTGGGTCTATAAGTTTACGTATGCATTTAAACTCTACATCCTGGCGGATCAAAACGCTGACTCCTCTGGAGTATGCTGTATAAGTCGAGTGAAATTGTGTATTGTAGATGCGAGGGCTGAAACTGGGTGCCGGATCTGGAGAAAAATGTGTCTCCTGTAGGCACACGATTCCAGCCCCCACAGTTTTAAGGTGTCTGAGAACCGCCATTTTTTTTATTGGGTTGCTCAGTCCTCGGACGTTCCAGGACATAAATTTAAATTTAAATTTAGCCGTCATAGGGAAGTCTATCCATCAATAAAAATGATAACCACACATTTGCCGCACAATCCCCCTCCAGTATTCGCGTTAACTCAGTATATGGATATAAAGAAGCTGCATTTGCTAAGCCAATTTTACCATAAGTGCATGTGAATACGCACAGAGTAACTTTACAGTTCGTAATGGGTTTGGTCTTTCTTGTAATTCCTGGTGGGCTAAAGTAACATCCAATGGTGTAGCGTAAGTCTTGTAGGAGACAAAAACAAAAAAAAAGAGAAGAGCAAACTGTTAGAGCCAACATGACTCCTGGCCGAACAGGCCTCCGAGTGAATAGTTTCCATAGCTTAACCATGGATGGGGGAGGGCAGTGGAAACTCCCGTTAAGATAGTGGAGGGGGTTTCACCTCTGCATACTACGTGGAATGTACCGTGCAATTATGCTTCCAGTGTTCTCCTTTTGCAATCCGCCTTAACTAGGGGTAACCGAACAAAAAGAAAAAGATACTCTAAACCTGCGATCAGTATCTCCTGAAAAAAGAGAGGTCAATGGGAAAAGGGGAGTCTCTCAGTTGACATCAGAAAAGACATTTTTATGCTCAGACCGGTGCTTGACGTTGCGATTTGGCTGCCTTAATTGCACGTTCCTCTCGTTCCAGCCACTGTGCAGCCATATCCGGGCGATCAAAGAAATGTGTTGCTCCCAGGGCTGTTACTCTAAGGCGCGCAGGATAAAGCATGGCATATTGAACACCCAGATCCCGGAGCCTCCTCTTCACTTCAATAAATTTAGCACGATGTTTCTGTAGCTCTGCAGAGAAATCTGGAAACAGAGAGATCCTGGAGTTGTCGATTGCCAGGCTGCCACTCATGGTTCTAGCCTTAGACAGGATAGCGTCTCTATCTTTGTAATTAAGTAGCTTGAAAAGAAATGGACGTGGGTGATTACCCGGTGGCAGTGGACGTGCTGGCACCCTATGCGCTCTCTCCACAGCAAAAAGTGGAGAGAAGGCCTCTTTGCCAAAGGTAGTTATCAGCCATTGCTCAATGAATGAGACAGGATCCTTGCCCTCAGCCCGCTCAGGAATACCTATAGCACGTACATTATTACGTCTCATGCGATTTTCTAGGTCGTCTAAACGTGCCGCATGCTGATCTGTGAGGTGACAATTATATTGTAAGTCTCTTTTCATGGGGGTCATTTCATCTTCCATTGTGCTTATTCTGCCCTCTATGGCGGAGGTGCGCTCCCTCAGCTTTTGCATATCATGGCGCACAAACGATATTTCAGCTTTCACCCCTTTAAGTTCATCAGCCATAGCAGTGATGGACATATTACATGATGTCACTGCCGACAATATATCCCTTAAAGTGGGTTCTGTCTCATCAGTAACCGGTGATGCATTCTGGCTCCCTGTGAACACATTTCTGGGGGTACTCACTGTGTCCCAGGCCTGAGATAATCCATCGACATCTTCCAGTGGGGCTGTGTCATCTGTTTCAGACTGGCCTCCTACAGCTTCTCCTTGTGCCGATGAGGATGTCTGAGGGTCTTTGGGTACTTTACCTCCATATAGGAGTTTCTGTGCGGCCTCTTTGTATTTCTCTTTGGAAGATCTCTGTGCCCAGGCGCCATCTTGGCTGAGTTCCTCCATGAGGCTTCTGGATTCTTTACTTTTCCCCCTTGTCATGACAGGATTCATGCAGGTAAAGCAGCGGTACGGGTCGCGATCGTAGCCTGATCAGTTCCGATCCACAGGGGGGTCCGATACGGACCTGCAACAATGTCCTATAGGATGTTTTGTCCGGATTCTCAGCGGAGCAGGAGAGAGATGCGACCGTCTACATCTGCCGCTAAGCCACGCCCCGTCAGACCCATACTTAAACAGCCCTCACTGGACCCATCCAATCTTAACAACCTATGCCCCATCTCCTTGCTCCCCTTCTTATACAAACTCCTTGAACGTCTGGTCTGCAACCAACTGAGCGTCCACCTTGCTGATAATAGCCTTCTTGATCCCTTCAGTCTAGATTTCGTCCTCAACACACCACAGAAACTGCTCTCCTAAAACTAACAAACAATCTACTAATGGCCAAAACCAATCAACACTATTCTGTACTCCTACTCCTTTACCTCTCTGCTGCCTTTGATACGGTTGACCACCACCTTCTCCTCAAAAAACTCCATGCCTTTGGTCTCTGTGACTGTACTCTTCGCTGGTTCTCTTCCTACTTATCCAACTGCATTTTAGCATTTCTTACAACTCTACTTCCTCCTCTCCTCTTCCTTTCTCTGTTGGGGTCCCCCAAGGTTTGGTTCTTGGACCTCTCCTATTTTCAATCTACACCTCCTCCCTGGGTCAGCAATACCACCTCTATGCTATGCTATTTCTCTACCCCTCATCCCTGTAGGCGGCTAGTTTGTACTCCTCATTGCCCACCTTAACTCCACCAATATCCGGGCACTGCCTTATCTTAATTAGTAGGGGTTCTAAGGCTAACACAGACAGTAGTGGAGAGAGTGGGCACCCCGCCTAGTGCTGTTACACATTTAAAATGTATCTGAGAAAATGCCATTTACCTTCACTTTCGCTGTGTGATGGGTATATAAAGCCTTTATCCAGCTGAGCATTCTCTCTCCCAGTTCAATCTCCTCTAGTGTGCACCTCATGAAGCCCCAGTCTACCCTGTCAAAAGCTTTTTCAGCATCAATTGACAGGAGTAGTCCTGGGGCTCAGCTATTCTTAATTTTCTGGACAACCAATAACGTTTTGATATCATTATCCCTCCCCTCTCTTCCTGGTACAAAACCCACCTGATCTGGGAATATAATCTCATTAATTATCAGTTTCATCCTGTCAGCTAGGATTTTGGCAAATAGTTTTGTGTCTACATTCAGGAGTGATATGGGCCTATAGCTGGAACATAACGTATTAACTTTGCCTTTTTTCAGAACGGTGACAATGTTAGCTTCCAATGCTTCCCTTCTCATCTCCCATTTATCCCCAATCCTGTTCATATATGAACACATTTTGGGGATCAATAGGTCCTGGTATTTTTTATAGTATAAAACAGTCAACCCATCGGGCCATGGGCTTTTACCTAGTGGAGTTTCCTGCAGAGCTTTTCTGAGCTCCTCTTCAGTGATGGGGGCCTCTAACCTGTTCTTTTCACTCTTCGCAATTTTATGTAATCGAACATCGATTCGTTTTTTATTCTATCTCTCTTTGATTCTTTGACCTCTTGCGAGTCATTCTTATCTATTGCGTATAACCCTCCATAATACTTTTGAAAAACGTTTGCGATGACACTGGTTTTATACCTAAGTTCTCCTGATTTTGTCTTTATTTTTTCGATATAGTTAATAGCTTTCTTTTTTCTCAAAGCCCTTGCCAGGAATTTACCTGGTTTGTTACCTTTTATGTATCTTTCTTTTTTCATTAGGTTATATTCCTTTCGCGATTCTTGCTCTACTGGATCTCGCATATCCTCTCTTTTCCTATGTAGTCTTGCCCACACCTCCCCGTCCCCCGTTATCTTATGTTGCTGTTCTAACTCATAGATTTCTTTTGTCAGGGCGGTGGTGTCTTTCAACATTCTTTTCTTTTTCTCTGAACCCACCATCATAAAAATGCCCCTTATACAAGCTTTATGGGCCTCCCAGACCGTTGCCTCTGCGACCTCCACGGACCCATTTATTTTAAAGTACAGCTCTAGTTCTTCTTTAATTCTCTTACCAATACCTTTATCTTGGAGCAGGTCTTCATTTAGTCTCCAGCTATTGCCTTGTTTCTGACGCTCCCCTATTTTTATCTGTAGGCACACCAGCGCATGATCCGAGAGGGTCATATTGCCAACACTTGTACAAATGACCGCTTCCAGTAACCTGTGATCCACTATAAAAAAATCTAATCTCGAGTACGTCGCATGCACAGGGGAATAATATGTATAGTCACGTACATTCTTGTGTTGCATCCTCCAGACATCCACCAGTTGATACTGGTGCAACTTCTTTTTCAGTTTTTTCACCCACACCTCTCCTGTCCTCTGTGCATGGGACATACTGTCTCTCACTGGGTCCAAGCATAAATTAAAGTCTCCTGCAATTATGGCTCCCCCTCTCTTGAATTTCTCAAACTTTGCCAGAACTCCCATTATAAATCTATTTTTCTTCTTATTCGGCCCATAGATGTTTGCCAATGAGCATTCTGAGCCATTTAGTTTACCTCTCAAAGAGAGGTATCGCCCCTTGGGGTCAGTCAGTCTTTCTTCCAGCTCGAACCTTGCTTCCTTGGCAAACCCTATGGTGACACCTTTTGCGCCCCTAGTCGGGGAGTCAAACCATACTGGGAAATATTTAGAATACATTTTTTGACATTTGCCCAACCACATATGTGTCTTTTGAAGCAGTGCCACCTCAGCCTTCAGGAACTTCAGTTCTCGCAGTATATTAGCCCGTTTTATGGGGGAGTTCAATCTCCTTACATTATAAGCTATTATGTTTAAGCTAGACATCTTTACTTGCTAGGTTTTACTTTTTTTTTTAAAGCGATCCCAGGAGAAGGAGCCACTATCCAGATCACTCACCCTGCCCTGTCTCCCCATCTCTCCACCCACTCCACACCCTTCCATCTCCACCTCCCACCCCCCCTTCCCCTACCCCCCTCCTCCCACCCCACCCCCTTGGGGTAAATAGATCTCCCCATGATCCAGCAAACCAAGGCCCCACCTACTCCTCCTGGTCCCATGGTTGGCTCCCTGAAGGTTGAACTCGGCAAAGCCATAATCGGAACTGCCTCTCCCCCCAGTTGTTTTTTGGGGGGTACTCCAGCCCGTCCCCCCCTCCCACTTTCCTTCCGCCACCAACCCACCCCCACCTGCCCCCACCCCACTGCAAGCACTGTTTTACTAGTGGACTAAAAAAAATGTTTTTCTTTTCTTTTTCTTTTTTCTTGTTTTCTTTCTTTTTTCTTCTTTTTTTCTCATTAAAGTCCAAAGCTTATTGTTTCTGTCTCCCTATTGATATTTTTGAGTTAATGACAGGTTGCCAAGTTTGTGATACTTCGTGGCCCTCTGGGTTTTTACTCCGCTCCCACCATCCCAGGATTTCCATTAGAGGTACATTTAAACGATCGCAAAAATTTGATTTGTCCTCAGGGAATCCTAACACTGCGGAGCATCCATCTTTGCATCCCATTAGACATGCGGGGAAGCCCCAAGAGTATTGGACATTATTTGCCTTAAGTTGGGCCAGTAGGGGTTGTAAGATTCTTCTTCTAGCTAAAGTTTACACTGCCAAATCTGGTAAAACCTGCAAGATGGTTTCTTCATACTTCGCCGATTGGTTGTTTTTCAGGCATACTCTAATCTGCTCTTTATCTTGAAAGTTATGGAATCTTACAATGACATTTCTTGGTGCATCCCCAGCAATCTCCGGTGGTTTTCTGATCCGATGTATTCTTTCAAACTTGATTTTGCTGGTTTTACTCCCTTTCTTTACCATATGTCCAAAAATTCCATCCATTTTCTCCTGCAGGTCCTCCTTTACTCCTTGTATCTCCGGTAATCCTCTGATCCTGAGTTTCTTTCTTCTATTCCGCTTCTCTTGGTCTTCAATTTTGTATAGTATATGTCTTTGATCTTGTTGGATCCTATTTAATTGAGCCTTGAGGTTTTTTATCTCCTCCCCCTGTGTGACCAACCTGCCCTCTGTGTCCTCTACTCTTTTTATTATATGGTGCATATCTTCATGGGGGGTTGCAATCTCTCCTTTTATAAATGCTTCCAGTCTCGCAAACATTTCTGCCATTTCGCTCTTGGTTGGAAGCTGTTTTTTTTGTTTGGAGTCCATTCTGGCTTCTTATTCTGCTGCTACTGGCGTCTCACTACCCACCAGACTGGTGTCAGTATCTTCCAGCTGTTTTCTTACCACCGTTTTTTGAGTGCCCTCTGTAATTCTGCTTTTGCCAATCACCTGTTTACTTGGGCTTTCTTTGCTCCCTTCGTGCACCATGTATTTTTTAATACATGCACTTAATAATGCACTTATCCTAGGCTGGATAGTAGGGTGGGTTGGGTTCACTGCAGCCCCTTTCCCTGTTTTGCCTCTCATTTCTCATTGATACATATATGCTTACTTTGGGTATTTTACTTGGATATCTCCCAATTCGTTCTCTCCTATCCTGTGAAGAGTCTATGTCCTCCTGGGTTTTTAGTCCAAGCATTAAGCCTTCCTTTTCACTGGCTGGACCGTACCGTCATTACTATTCACTACCACCATACACCCCTACCCACCAGGAGAAGCCCTCTTTACAGGGAGTCACGACTCTTTAAATGTGTATACTGTGCTCTGGGCGTTCTAATGCAAACAGGCCCCTATTTTATTTCTGCTAGCCCGTTTAATCTTACACTTTTCCTTTTTCCCCACACGATTACGGGCTCCCACAGTTCTTAGCAGATAAGTCCGCTTAAAGCCCTTATTTAGTCGACTGGCTTAAGTAGCAGTCTAGGTATCAACATTATAGTGTAAGAGACCGGGGGTCACTTTAGCCATCAATTTTCATGTAAAAAAAAAAAACCTTCTGATACCCCGAGTTCACCTTTTATCACACATAAATATCTGTAATTCTTGTTTAAACATCACTTTACTGCTTTCGAATTACACTTTTATTCCCTCTGCCTGTGGGTGATACCCATGGTACTTGCGGTTTGTGGATAGTGGGTTTTCCGTCTCACTCAGGCTTCTCTCTCTCTCCTCCGCTTCCAATGGCTCCCAGCCTCTGTTGCCACATCCTGTCAGCTGTGTTTTGGCCGGCTCTCCTAGCTTGCTGTGCGTGGAGGGGGACCAGCGGGCATCCAGTGTCTCTGTAGAGTGGAGGTGGAGATCTTCTTACCGTCCTGGCAGCAATCTCCGCTCCACTACGGTAAAGACAGCGGGGCGATCCAGGCCGGTGGCGGGGGGGAGGAAGTACCTGCCATTTGCAGGGGGGATCCTGGCTGAGAAAAGGGGACTCACGCCATCCCCTCCCTAGTCGGGCATTTCATGGGGGGAGGGTTCGCGGGCTTCACAGGCTCAGCCGCAGCTCTGATGCAGCTTCCGCATTCGGTCCCCCCCTCCTCCCCTTGAAATGTGGCTTTGTTGTGAAGACTAATTTTTCCAATATTCCTATAGCTATAGAAGTGATTCAGGCTCATTTTAAAGTGTTTTTACTGCCAGCTCAGTACATTGAAATACTTTTGTGTCCATAGTCTGGGCACATGTTCACTTCAATAGGAAGGAACAGCAGTTCTGCTTTCTCAACTGTTTGAACTTTGATTAAGGAAGTCTGGAGCTTTTTTCCAGACCTGTCAATCATGATTGTAGTGATTAAGAAAAAGAGCATATTGTAACACACTAATTCCTTTTAGTAATTTTCTGTGAGGGTGAGTGATGTGGTCAGTTCACAAAATGCAGTATAATACCACAATGAGAATACTTTTTTACTCTTAGGATGATACAATAAAAACACAAACAAACATGAGGCATTAAACTGATCTTCTAAGGGGTCTTGAGGACCCCATTACAAGATCACCATGACACATCAAATTCTTATGGTATGGAGATGAGTAGAGCGGTAGGTGTTCTGTTGTCCAGCAGGGCACAGAACCTTGCTTTTGATTTCACTGCAGCAGAGACAGAGTTTTCAGCTCATATTGGAAGATAGGAACTTACTGGTTTTCTGGCAGGATTAGCAATTAGAAATTCTGAACTGGCAGTGTTGCAGAGGAAAAACATGAAAAATGTTCATGTATTGCAGAAATGTGTTACATGTTTTTATTTTCTATTTTGCCCAGAAATACAGTTTAATATACCGTATTTATCGGCGTATAACACGCGCCGGCGTATAACGCGCACCCCAAGTTTAGGAGGGATTTTTAAGGAAAAAAAGCTTTTAGGAGGGAAGTTTAAGAAAAAAACTTACATTTAAATGCCCATCAATGCAGCCTCATCAGTGTCCATCTGTAGCCTTGTCCCCCCATTGCAGGCTTGTCAGTGTCCCTCATTGCAGCCTTGTCAGTGTCCCTCATTGCAGCCTTGTCCCCCATTGAATCTGCAGTCCCTCATTGCAGCTGTGTCCCTCATTGCAGCCTTGTCAGTGTCCATCTGCCTTGCACTGTGTTTGCAATGGCATTTAAAAATGGCGTCACCAGAGCGCATGCGCGGTAGCTCGCAAGATGGCCGCGGCCTGCTAGAGCTCCGCTCCACCACAGCCCTGTGATCGCCGCCGGAGCCCGCAAAACGACCCCACGATCCTGTCACCGGGTGGATCGGGTGGGGGAGACATCAGGGAATCATCTGATGTCAGCGGCGCAAGCGAGGAGGAACCTGAGCGAACGGATGGCCTCGGCGGCCGCTCCCCTCAGCTATGCTAAGATGGCGGCCAGAGGCCTACTCAGCGCGGAGGAAGCTGAGGCATCTATAGCAGATCAAGACTTGCCACCACCGCAATCTCCAGGTATCTCCTCTCCCCCCGGGAATGGGCAGCTTCCCCTGCTTCCACGGAGTCCCTTTTAAACAGACTGAATAACGGTCTCCCCTCCACACCCCAGCTTGATCCGCACACAGGCATGCTCCTGTCAGTGAGCGAGGAAATGGCTTCCATCCCAGCCCCTAATGATTTCCCCTCCATGATGACAGCGTTCTCTCATCTGCTCTCTAAAAGTTTAGCAGCAAATGCAGCCCAAATTACATCATCCATCCATGCTGACCTGCAGCAAATAGGTTTGCGAATGGACACTATAGAAAAGAAGGCTGATCAATCAGTCGCAAGGATTAACCAGAATTCAGCCAGAATTCAGGACGTCCAAGACCAGCTAGAAGTGGCGTTGGCAAAGATCGATGACCTTGAGAACAGGTCCAGACGTTATAACTTTAGACTCAGGGGGCTCCCTGAGTCTGAAAAGGACGTGCAGGCTGCTGTAAAATCCCTGCTCCAGGCTCTTATCCCAGGTATCCCTGAACACCGTTTGGAATTAGACAGGGCCCACAGAGCTCTTCAACCCCCCCGCTCGGATGGCCTCCCTCGAGACATCATAGTGAAACCACATTTTTATTCGGTGAAGGAGGAGGTCATGAAAAGGTCTAGGCTATCTGATAATCTCATGCTTCTTGGCCATAAAATCCAGGTGTTTGCGGATTTATCGCCATACACAGTACAGAAGAGGCGAGCACTGAAACCACTCTTACAGGTTTTGATGGAAAAAGACATTACATACAGATGGTCTTTTCCGCTTCGTTTAAATTTCTCCTACAGAAATAAGAGCCATGCCTTCTCATCGTTTGCTGAAGGGGAACGCCTGTTTCTGCACCTGGGCCTAATTGAGCAGGAATCCTCCAGCTCCAAGTCAACAAAGGGATCTTCATCATCATCCAAAAGGCCTCCACCAGCTAGCCCGCTGCAACCCACTTGGCTTCAATCAAGCTACAAGCGATCAAAAGAAAATGCCCCGACATGATTCTCAGGCTGTATTCATCACTTTTCTTATTGTATGGAGACTTGCCTTTATTCCCCTCAGTCTGGCCACAGATGTCCCTCAGGACTTCCGGGACTAGCCCCTCATTTGAGGGCCCCCTTTGAACAGTGATCTTCACCATCTCTATCCAAGCGGGGGACTTAATCCAAGTTCATATCAGAATGGTTGTTACCTACACCCACTGAGGTCAGACATTGCTGAGGGGAAGGGTTGGGGGCAGTACTCTCTTACAGTCCCCCCTAGTTCACTTTCCTTCCATTTTCTGAAATCCTAGTTTATGCATTTAGGCCTCTCTAGCGCGGTTAGACGCTCTAAGGTAGGCGTAGTTCTTTTACACATTAAGGGACTCCCAAACAGGTCATGGGAGATCTAAGTTGACTTATGTTTTTATTTATTTTTCAGATACTTATCCCTCATCTCCCCTGGAGTTTCTGGTTCCCCCTTCTCGCGGCTGGTGAGGGACACTTCGCGAGGGGCGAGAAGGGTGAATCACATAGGACCCACTCGTCTATGACTAGCTTTTGGTAGGTCGGTGCTTCCGGGTTCCCGGCCTTGAGAGCTGGGGATCGGGTTACTGATCTGGCAGGTTTTTTGTAGTGGGGGGGGGGTTTTCCCCCCTTTTTTTTTTTTTTTTTTTTTTATTATTTACCTTTTTTCCTTTTTATTCACACCCGGTGACTCAAATATTTTTCAGTTGCACTATACCTGTTATTAGGTTGTTTAGGGCACTACATAGCATAGGCCTCCGTTTGGCCTTTAGTTGTACATTTATATTTTAGGCGTCGGGGCTGTGGTGGACCCAGCACGCCTCCAGCGGATCCCAGGTCCACAGTAGGTGTACCTGGTTTCCTTTCCAGATCCCCATAGTAGGGGTTTCTGGTCCTCTCAGGATCTGAGGGTTGAGGTGGCTAGCCCACTTCAACCCAGGGGTGGGAAGGGGTCCAAGGACCCTAAGGCTTATTGTTATCAGGGAATGTACTGGATTGCTATACATATATCTCTGCCTAACATAATATTTTTTTTGCCTCTCTTCTTTTCTCATCTTCTTCCTCCCTTCTCTTTACTTCTCTTGGCTCATCTGTGCTCTCCAAGGTTCCGGATGGTCTCGTGTCCTCTCACCGCAGGTCCAGATTATCTTTTCCATGGGTTCGTGTGGCTGCTTGACTTGATATCTCTGCCCGCATGGGGTAAGTCAAAAATTCTCATTATAGGGGCACCCCCTCTGGTTCATGGCTGACACGCAAGGTCCTTCCCCCTCCCTTTACATATTATCCCATAACACACAGGGACTCAACTCCCCCGTTAAACGTAGGAAACTGTTCCAATTATATCACACCATGCATGCAGATGTATTACTCCTTCAGGAGACCCATTTCCCTTCCACTTATAAGCCCTCCTTTCTCCACCAACGCTTCCCACAATTTTTTTTAGCTTCCGGAGAAAATAAAACTAAAGGAGTAGCCATCTGCTTTGCCAAACACATCAACATCTCACAATCAGCTATAATAACTGACTCTCAAGGCCGATATATTCTGGTGTCTGGCCATATAGACGGTGAACTCTACACGTTTGTCTCCTACTACTCTCCTAATAAAGGACAAAAAAACTTCTTTGAAACACTACTACACAAAATAAAACCCCACCTACGAGGCAGGATCATTGTTGGGGGAGACTCGAACACTGCATTCGACTCTTCTATTGACAAATCTGCTGGGAATAGGCCGACTTCTAGACGCCCCTCCAAACAAAGTGTTAAAATTGCGAAGTTGCTTTATGAGGAGGGACTGATTGATGTCTGGAGGGAAACTAACCCACGTAAGAGAGATTATACCCATTTTTCAGCACCGCATAATTCCTACGCCAGGATAGACCACATTTTCTCTCGATCAGCTTCTATTCCCCTAATCAGAAGATCTAGGATAGTAGATACCCCCTTGTCAGATCATTCGATGGTGACTCTCCTCATGCAGAGGTCTGGGGGGGCAGGGGGCCCGCCTCGCTGGCGCCTGCAGGAATCTCTCTTGAGTGACCCGGTACAATGCTCCTTATTGGAAGAGGCCATCAAAGAATACTTCCAAATTAATGCAACCGGTGAGGTCTCCCCGGTAACAGTATGGGCGGCACACAAGTCAGTAATTAGAGGGAAGTTAATCCAGATGTCTTCCAAACTTAAAACCGAACACAGAATAGACACAATCAGACTGACAGAGGAATACCATAAAGCTTTGAAGGCACACAAACATAATCCCTCGCCTGAATCTTTGGCAGACTTGGATAAGGCCAGAACCCTCCTAAACCTTCAGTTGACCACGGCTGCTGAACAACACCTTAGATGGACGGGGGCTAAACTTTACACGCAAAAAGATAAAATAGGATCTAAGCTAGCAGTCAAACTGAGCCCCAGACCCCGCTCCTTAGCATTCCCGAAAATTAAAGTATCTTCGGGGGACCTTACTCAAAATCCCGAAAAGATCATGACAGCCTTCCATAAATTTTATTCCGAACTCTACAAACCGAAATCCTCCCACACCCAAAGCACTCAGCATACTTTCTTGGACTCCCTGACACTACCTACCTTGTCACCCGAACACAGGGACCTCCTGGAGGCACCTTTCTCCAATCAGGAAATACTAGATACAATCAAATCATTAAAGGTAGGATCTTCACCAGGCCCAGACGGCTTTTCAAACGGTTACTATAAGAAGTTTGGCGCTTCTCTAGCTCCCCATCTGACGAAACTCTTTAATGCGCTACGGGAAGGGTCTCTTCTTGAAGCTGACCTTAACTCGGCATATATATCAGTTATACCAAAGCCGGGCAAGGACGCCAGCGAGGTGGGCAACTATCGACCCATCTCGTTAATAAATAATGATATCAAAATCATGACTAAGATCCTGGCAAACAGGAGCGAGCTTCATATCACTATATATACATGGAGATCAGGTGGGTTTTATCCCTGGGAGGCAAGGCCCCGACCAGATTCGCCGCTCCATAGACATTATCTCTCTTCTGCGATCACAGTGGGACGGGGGACCCCCCCAGAAAGGCTTTCTCCTATCGATTGACTTAAACAAGGCTTTTGACTCGGTGGACTGGGCTTACCTGTCTGGTATCCTACGGAGATGGAGTTTCGGTCCTCACTTTCTGAATTTAATTAATACACTTTACTCTAACCCTTCAGCACAAGTACGTCTGATGGGCAGATACTCATCTTCTTTTAGTATCAACAGGGGTACCAGACAGGGATGCCCTCTCTCTCCCCTCCTATTCGCTATGGCCATCGAAACGCTGGCCATAGCGATCAGATCGAATCCTGACATAAAGGGGGTGATGTGTGGGGGCCAGGAACACAAGTGTACACTCTATGCAGATGACCTTCTTCTGTATGTTAACTCCCCATTAATCTCTACGCCTATGATTTATAGGACGCTGAAAGAGTTCTCCGCGATTTCGGGACTGGAAGTCAATATGACAAAATCCATGGCGCTAAATATCACCGTCCCTAATGACTCTCTCACACTCCTCTCACATAACTTCGACTTCTCCTGGGCCCCAGATGCTCTCCCTTATCTAGGGATCAAACTAACATCACATATGAACAATCTTTTCAAAGCTAATTACCCGCCTATGATTAATAAATGCAGAGCTGAGTTGGCAAAGTGGTCAAGGGGTGGTCTATCCTGGCTAGGTAGGATACATGCGGTTAAGATGACACTCCTCCCACGCCTATTATATCTTTTTCGTTCCCTTCCGATTCCCATCCGGAAGGACTTCCTAGGCAGCTTCCAGTCTGACATAACACGCTTTGTTTGGGGGGGCAAGGGTTACAGATGTCCTTCTCGCACTTTGGTACGCTTAAAATCACAGGGGGGACTGGGTCTACCAGACCTGTGGGGTTACTACCAGGCGGCACAATTAGCACAACTGTCAATCATTTACTCCAGAAACTACAAACCGGATTGGGTTTCAATGGAGAGGAAAGCGATCCCTCTTAACACTATTGATTACCTCCTGTGGTCAGACACCAGAAGTAGGCCAGCCATATTGGCCCCCACCCTGTCACACTCGATAGCTTTAGGCACTAAGCTTTATACAAATCACTCTTTGATTTCCAGTCTGAAACCCTTGGCTCACCTATTTCATAATCCAAAGTTCCCACCGGGACTTAATATAAAGGCGTTCCGCTGGTGGACAGACAAGGGCCTTTACCGCATAGGGCACTTCCTGTCCTCAAAGGGTCCGATTACCTCGGCCCACTGTAAGAAAAATCTAGGCATGCCGGATTCTGAAAAATTCAGATTCACACAAATTTCCCACTATTTACACACTATTTGGTCCACTAGGAAGGACCCTCCCTATATTACTCCTTACGAGCAATGGTGCTCTGACTCCACGAACCAGAGGGGGGGAATCTCTCTAATTTATGCAGCACTTCAATCGAACTTGGAAAAACCATCTTATGCACGGGCCTGGGAAGAGGACACGGGCTGCTCCTGGAACGCATCTGATTGGTTTAGAGCTTCCCTACGCTCAACCAAAGGTATATGCAATGTATCCTTAATGGAAGCCAGTTTAAAAGTAATGAATAGATGGTACTACATTCCCTCCAGACTGGCAACAATTTACTCGGGGACATCCCCAATCTGTTTTAGAGGATGTGAGCTAGAAGGCTCTATGTTTCATATATGGTGGACTTGTCCACGCATCAGATCCTTCTGGAAGAGAATTTTCCGCACCATTAGTACATTGACGGGTGAAATAATCGCCCCCAGTCCGACGATAGCACTGCTGAATCAACACATTCCTAATCTGCCTAAACGTCTACAAGCCCTTTCCTTCTTCATACTTGTGGGAGCCAAGATTACCTTGGCAAAAGCCTGGAAGAAGCCTTCGGTCTCCTTTCAGGCTTGCAAAAGGAAAATCTCTTGGATAATGGCACAAGAGCTGATAGTAGCAAAACTTACTGATAAGATTGAGAGGTTTAACACTACTTGGGAACCATGGGCCACGCATTGTGGTATCTCAATCCTGCCTGGTGTGGAGAATACATCTCGGAACCTCTCCCCTCCTCTCTGACCTCTACTTCTCTAACCTTACCCTCATTTTCTCACATTTCTTCTCTTCTCTATCGGGACACTCTGCCCGTTCCTCATCAGACGAACAGTCTTCTGTGTACAAGCACTCCTGAAGTATTAGTTCTTTTCTTTTTTGTTTAACGTATTTTGATGTTTCCTAAGCAGGGAATGGACGGTCGGGGTGGGAGTTCTACCCCCCAGGGAGATCCGTCTCCTATATTACAGGGAGTTGGTACATAGATTTCTTACCCCAGGGGTCGCCCCAGATGTCCCCACAGTAAGAGCCCATTGGGGTGGGGCTTCTGGGAACCCAGGGGAGAAAGAGCGGTCACAGCACCGGATAGTATTAGGCTAGTATCTTCTTGGATCACCTTCTGGGTGGGTGGCCTCCCGACCGTACCGTCCCCCTATTGGTTTGTCACTGCCGATTGACTCACACCTTACTGTTCAAAACAAAGGCTGGCAAATTTGGTACCACCAAAATTTATAGGTGCTTTATGTTCTGTATAGACATGGCAATAACTGTTACAGGATACTTTCTATGCCAATTTTCTATGTATATGGAAATTTTTTTTCTTACATTGTATGCTACTGATCTTCAATAAACCTTTTGAAAACCAAAAAAAAATAAAAAAATAAAAATGGAGTCACCGTTATCGGGCGCTCCCGGCCATTCTCGGCGGCTCTCGGCCGCTTTCAGCCATTCTCGGCGGCTCTCGGCTGTTCTTGGCGGCTTTCGGACACACTCGGCTTTTGCCGGCTCACGCGGGACTGCGAGAGCCGCCGAGAATGGGCGAAAGTGGCCAAAAGCCGCCGAGAATGGCCGAAAGTGGCCGAGAGCCGCCGAGAATGTCCGAAAGCCGCCGAGAGCTGCCAAAAGGCTCACAATCGGCGGGGGATCGGCTTATAACACGCACCCACGATTTCCCCCTGATTTTATACGCCGATAAATACGGTAATCAATTGTTCTGTTGAAACTGCTTAATGCACACTGGATCTATGTATCAATATTTACAAACCAAAGTCTCCTAACTGGTTTAAAAGCTTTTTTTAAATATTGATATTAATAATAATATTTTTAGATAATAATATTTTTCAAGCCACTGATCATGTAATAATGCATGCAATTGCATCATTGTAGCATTATAATTGTCCCTAGCATTCTTCCTATCAAGCTGCTCTATTCATTTGTCCATCCCTTAAAGCATTAGTGTCCTCTTTTTTTAACCTGACAGTAGATCTGATCTTTGGTCCCCTGGAAAATCAGTGCTAACATATTTATATGTTTTTTTTGTGATGGTTTAGAAAAATATGAATAGCTGCAATGTCAGACCGCAAGAAGAAGCAATGGCACACCCAAATGACCATGAATTAAGTACACCATTGCTTGGACACCTGGAAGTTTCTCATTCATTCTTTGTAAAAATAACAAATTACAAGAATCAAATTAGTGTATTCTTTTTTTATGTAAAAAGAAAATGGTAGATAATTCTTCCTCACAATTTGGAGTTGAGACTTGGAAGACTAGGACTTTTTATATTTTCCTTTACATTCATTTTCTATTATATCATCAGCATGTCATATGGAGGTTTACTTAAAAACTGACTTCTAATTGCAATTTAACCTAAGAATTTGTAGGTTTATCTCTTGTCATAAACCTCTAAATACTGCTGTCTAGTCAGTTTGAATTAAAGGATGGGTTCTTTATCCCAATAAACATTTTTTATAGTTTTGGATCGAGTGTGGATGGTGTGACAATTTTTATTTCTATTCATGGTTCTGTAAGAAAGATTTCCCCCCACTTCCGGTCTTGCTGACAACACTTTCACCAGAAAGGAAGTAAAGGAAACTCTCCAGCAAGGACACAGACAACAAAAAAAGAGGGGTTCTAACCTTCCCCTACTCCACTATTTCAAACTTTGTTCACTAAAGAAAGGCATTTTTATCTTTGTCTGTGCTGCTTTACTGCAGATAGCAGTAAACACCACACAGGGGTTCTTAATCTTCCCCACTTTTTCCAAAACTAGAGAAAACATTTCGGCTAAACATACACTTCAATTTGTTTCTTGTAATAGTGCTCCTAAACAGTTAAGCAAAGCTGATATGTTTTGCTTTGGAGACAAATGATTATAACATTTATTTTCTTAACAGACTGGGACCATGCATTTTCAAAACACAGGTTTCTGGCCATTTTGTAGCCCAAAGACCGAAGTTATAATTACTATTTCCAAAGATTTTAGTTGCTGTCTTTTTTTACATGAATTATAATCAAAATAATAATAATGATAATAATAATGTTTTTCAACACTTATTGAATGTGTCATTAAATTTTCTTATAGGGACCTATTTATATAGCAGTAAATGTGACATTCACCAAACATTAATGAATGCAAATTGATTGCTTTCATTAAAAATACACGCAACAGAAAGATTCATCTACACCGGAACTGCTTAAACCAATTGGTCATGTGCTGAAAGCTGCATTCAGGAAGCCCTTATTTAGCTATATATATATATATATATATATATATATATATATATATATATATATATATATATATATATATATGTATATATCAGCATTCTCCTGCCTGATTCTGCATCTATGTCAGAAGGTTGGTAATCTGTCAATATAATATACTGCACTTAACAGCTACTGTACTGTACATTCTCACATACTTACACATATGACAGGGAAGGGTGTCTGGTAATCAGAAATTAATTGCCTCTAACACTTTTCTTTCCTTTGCTGAACTTTGTGTGTGGCATTACTCTTGCATACCTTTTGTGAAATAAGCAAAGTAAACCCATAATGGCCAGTTTAGTGGATGCACTTATTTAGTTCTGGATAAGACCTTCTCTTCCTCTTTAGAACTACAATATTTTTGTAGAAAGGAAACTTTTTGTTGTTATTTTCGATAAATGAGAAATGGTTAAAATGATTGAAGGTTTTATTATTTTTATTATTACACGGAGCTCCCGCCACTGATCCTTCTAACATCCTGAACCCGCTACTGATCCGAACCCAGAACCGACCCACCAGCACACCGCGACCCCGCAGAACGCCTCACAGCATCGGCGAACGATTTCTGAGGCCCAGAATGACCAGAAAGGGGGAGAAAGAAGCAGCAGCAGCGGCGGCCATGGATGGCCAAGATGGCGCCGGCTCTCCTTTGCCACAGCGTGCGGCTCGCAGCACAGACAAGACACAGGAACCGAGCGGTAAGGCAGCAAAGTCTGGCAAACAGTGGGGGAAAGAGCAGCCCAGGGACATGGCATATTATGCCCAAAAGATGCAGGGTCAGAGCGGTGCCTCCCCCCTGAATCAGCAGTCACTGGCAATGGACACTGAGGGACATGAAGGCGCCATGGCACTAGATGACACGCTGCCATTAGAGGGCTCCCTGATCCTCAATGCTGATGGCTCTGACTCCATGCAGGAAGAGACACAGAAGCCTACATTAAGCGATATTCTGTGGGCGGTACAGAGTTGCACAGCGTCTGTAAATGGACTGAAAATGCAATTTGGGAGCCTCACTGAGACTGCCTCTCTCCTGCGCCATGACATCCAAAAGATCAGGGAGAGAACCACAGCGGTGGAGGGAAGGATCAGTGAGGTGGAGGATATATTACCCCCCCTCACTAGAGATACTAGAAGTGCATTACAGCAAGCAGCCCAGGCCAACGCCAAAAATGACGACACCGAGAATCGTCTCAAGAGGAATAATGTACGCATAGTGGGGCTCCCAGAGAAGGTGGAGGGAAGGGACCCCACAGCATTTACAGAAATGTGGTTACAGGACATATTTGGCAAAGATGTTTTTACCGCGCTCTTTGCAGTGGAGCGAGCACACCGTACACCACTGAGACCCCTCCCCCCAGGCAATCCACCTGGATCAATGCTGGCCAGACTCCTGAACTATAAGGACAGAGAAATAATACTTTGATTGGCCAGGGAGAAGGGTGCAGTGCACTATAACGGAGCAAAAATCTCCTTTTATCCTGACTGGCCGAGGTACAGCGCAAAAGGGTCAAGTTTGCGGAGGTAAAGAAAAGATTGCAGAAGATTCAAGTCACCTATGCCATGATATACCCGGCCAAATTACGCATTACGGCAAGAGGTCAGTCCACATTCTGTGAGTCTGCAGCCGAAGCGTCCGCCTGGTTGGACCGCAACGAGCAGGATCTAAGGAGGAGAAGAGAGGCAGATATGGGAGAGTGAACGACACTACGAGAAGTTGGGAAGTCGGTCAGTCATCACTAGACGTTTTATAGTCTACAACATATTTTGCGGGACAATGTTACTATTTCACAAAGTTAACGCGCGACAAGAGCTTTGTTCACAAGAGATATACCAAGAAACGGCAAATACCAAGGTGGGATAGCTGTACCCACAGGAACTTTTTTGAAAACTCAAGTTTTGGCCCAGTTGAAGGGGCTGGTTAAAATGTGCCCGGTTGGCACCAGTTTAAAGCACAACTTAAGATGCACAGACGGAACGGGGGAATCCCCCCCTGACCACTTTGGGAAAATTGCTCACATCCACGGTACAGGCGCTACAATGTGGAACACACAGTTTCGGTTAGGAAGGACACTTCTGAATATGAAGACATCACGCACATTCTTCCACAGCTGCCTCGGGTCGTCATTACAAAACAACGCTGAAGGCTACACCGGGACTATCTGGGTCATCGAGACATGCACTGATACTTTACGGCCAGGAGATATGGCGAAGAAACAGGATCACCCAGGACTTGTCACTGTACAATACCAAATATGGCAAACACCCCAGTTGTGACATGGAACGTCCGAGGTGTCCATGATCCCTTGAAACGTACCATGATAAGCACATGCCTGAAAAAATTTCACTCAGCAATAGTGGGTCTCCAGGAGACTCATCTAACAAAGGATGCAGTCAGTTTTCTGCAGTATTCCTGGGTGGGCAAGGCCTACCATTTCACTCACACTGCATATTCTCGCGGGGTGAGTGTTCTGGTACATAAGTCCTTGGCCTACCAGGAACTAGACGCTGTTATTGACTCCATGGGCAAATTTGTGTTTTTGCATTGCAGGTTGTATACTTTGACGTTGATATTGGTGTTTGTGTATATACCTCCTCCGTTCTCCAGGGAAATCCTGCAGCTCCTCTTGACTTACCTGGTTGACAAACCTGATGTCCCAATAATGATCATGGGTGACTTTAATGGTTACTTAGATCCCAGACTAGACAGGCATCCCCCGGCACGGCAACCCTCGGGAAACAGGGGCACTATTCTGAGCAGATTACTGATGGAAGTGGGTTGGATAGACTTATGGAGAGCTAAATACCCTACTACAAAACAATTTTCCTGCTTCTCCAAAACTCATGGGTCACTTTCCTGTATTGACCTGTGTGTGGGGTCCCCTCAACTCTTGAGTATTGTGCACAAGGTAGAATATTTACCCCGGGGGGTCTCTTATCACGCCCCTCTGGTTGCTTATCTTGTTACTAGACCGGCGACCACACTACCGAGAGCACCGTGGAAGCTGAATGCTTTTTGGCTAAAGCTTTTCACCTCTCATGACAGAGTAGCGAAACAGATAAAACAATATTTTTTTGACAACCGGAGACAAACTGACTTATTAATAAAATGGGATGCCTTTAAGGCTTGCCTGAGAGGCACATTTATAGCTGAAATTGCTGACGTAAAACACAATTTGGCAGCCTTACTGATACAGGTGGAGGACCGGGTAAAGCAATTGGAGCTTTCTTTTATTTTAGACTCATCAGAGTCC
The DNA here is from genome assembly GCA_037952925.1 of Lithobates clamitans. Taxonomy (NCBI): domain Eukaryota; kingdom Metazoa; phylum Chordata; class Amphibia; order Anura; family Ranidae; genus Lithobates; species Lithobates clamitans. The sequence goes on from JBBGZY010000677.1 coordinate 2,591,216, forward strand.
GCGAGGGAGGCATGGATGTCGGCTCAGGAATCCCTGGACCGGTTGAGGTCCTCCGCCGCAGAACGTAAACGGTTCTTTACTAAACAAGCATTCTACGAAGAGGGTGAAAAAACTGGTAGATTGTTAGCTAGGATAGCCAGATCTCAACAGTCGTCCCCTGCTATAGGAGCGCTACGTAGTTCCTCGGGGCGCCTGGTGAATGAACCGGAGAAAATTATAGAGGAACTAGCTTCCTTCTACGCAGAGTTATATAAGCCGTGTGACAGCTATACAGATGAGGAGCTGCAGACATACATGGGCACTATAACGCTTCCAGCCCTGACCCACAAGGCGAGGGGGGAACTGGAGGCACCAATTTCACTAGACGAACTAAGGGAGGCGGCTGCCTCTTTTCCTACATGCAAGGCTCCCGGGGACGACGGGCTCCCCATGGAGATCTACACCCAATATGGCAAAATTATCCTGCCTAAACTGCTTGAAGTATTAAATGCATCCTTTAAATTGGGAAGGCTACCAACCACTATGACTAAAGCTAACATTATACTATTGTTGAAAATGGGTAAGGACCCCTTAGATCCGGGCTCCTATAGGCCTATATCGCTCCTTCAGAGCGACATTAAATTACTAGCAAAAGTACTGGCCATGCGGGTTAATAGGATTGTTAGAACAATAGTTCACTCAGATCAAGCAGGATTTATGCCTCGTACATCCACGGCGAGCAACCTTAGACGCCTATACCTAAACATGCAGACCCCCTCGGAGTCTGTGGGCCATAGAGCCTTGCTGTCTCTTGATGCCAACAAGGCATTTGACAGTGTATGCTGGAGATATCTGTGGGCGGTCCTGGCCAAGTTTGGGTTCGGGCCCAGGTTCATCAGATGGGTTAGGCTATTGTACGATACACCCCGGGCGGCTATGCGTGTGGCGGATCGAATGTCTCATGCCTTTGGGTTGAGCAGGGGGACCAGACAGGGGTGCCCTCTGTCCCCCCTGCTCTTCGCACTGGCCATAGAGCCCCTGGCAGCGCAGGTGAGGGATTGCCCACAGATTAGAGTTTTCAGATATGGTGGATTGCATGAAAAAATCATGCTCTACGCCGATGACATGCTTTTGTTTTTGGAAGACACAGAGGGATCCCTGGACCAGGCAATGTCACTTATAACTGAATTTGGCCGTTTTTCAGGCCTCCCTATCAACTGGACTAAATCTGCCTTAATGTTTATAGACGGTTCCCCAATGACCAATGTGAGACCCCCGACTCAGATACCTGTAGTTTCTACCTTTAAATATTTAGGTATACACATCTCGCCTAAACTTACGGACTTCTGTAGCCTAAATGTCTACCCCCTGATGTCACGGTTTTAGAGATAAGATAAATGTGTGGAATAAACTTAAGATGTCTCTGGCAGGAAAGGTGAATCTCATAAAAATGATTCTGATGCCTCAATTTCTATACATGCTACACAACACGCCTGTAGGTATCACGCTGAAAATTTTCAGGGTGGTTAACTCCTTATTCCGGCTGTTGCTGTGGCATACCAAACCCCCCAGAATCAAGTTGGAACAGTTGCAGCGCTCAAAGGAGGGAGGGGGCCTGGCCCTACCAAACCCTTGGATATACTATCTAGCGGCTCAGCTGCAGCATCTGATAGGTGCCATGGCCCCTCTGCCACTGGGCTCGTCTGCTAAGCTTATGCTGGTGGGCACAGGGGCGGAGTCAATACCCGAGGGATTGAAGGCCCACCTTTTTCAAAGACCCAATAAAAAAATGCCCACATATACACTTCTGCAGAAGGTATGGAACAAAGCTAAACAACTACAAAACGTTTTGGGCTTTACTAAGTATAGCCCGATATGGGAAAATAAAACATATGTTGAGCTTGCTAAGCTCCAACAGGGGCATAGATGGCGCTGTAGAGGTATCACACATATGTACCAGATTTTCAGTAATGGAACACTGTTATCGTTTAAGGATTTACAAGATAAATACTCCCTGCCTACCAATATGTTGTTTTACTATCTCCAATTGAAGCATGCAATTAAAGCACAAGGGGATGCAACTGATTGGTCCCAATCCCCCACACCGGTTTTTCATATAATGCAGGAGGCGTCGGAGACTAAGGGCATAATCTCACAATGCTATAACATGTTATTAGCCTCATTGCTAGAGGGATATCCCACAAAGGAGGCTGCTCAGTGGGAGGCGGATTTGGGCCCCTTATCAGGGGAGGTGTGGGAAGAAGCTCTGCAAGCAGTTAACGCCTGTTCACTAAACGTGGCACAGAAGGTATCCCAACTTTATATTCTATTGAGAGTACACTATACCCCTGTAAAGTTATATAGAATAGGCAAGGCTCCTGACTCATTGTGTGGCAGATGCAGGGCGGCGTCTGGGGACTTGATTCACCTCCTCTGGCGATGCCCCAAACTCCATAGGTATTGGACAAAGGTCCTGGCTACACTAAACCAGGTGTTCCAGGTCAATGTCCCACTAGATCCATTGTGTTGCTTACTAGGAGTTCTGGAGGGGGTGATTGCAGAGGAGGTGACGAGAGTTGCTTTTGCACGTGCGCTGTTCCAGGCTAGAAAGGTAATACTGATGGGATGGAAGTCTGCTGTGCCGCCTAATAGCAAAACATGGATACTAAATATGGGAAAAACGCTTATAATGGAAAAATATATTTACCAGCACAGAGGTAGTCCTGGAAAATTTGACAGATTGTGGGACCCGTGGTTGGATGTGCCCGGATTAAGCCCCATGGAATTGGTACAGATGAGGCTGCTAAGAAGTGTTTAAAGATATGACAGGTAGATGCTGAGAGTGTGTATTGGAGAATGGAGGAGGAGGGTGTGTGTATAATGGAGAATATGTTATCGATTTAACTAGGGGGGACATGTAGTCCGAATGCTGACAGTTCTAAGATGCAAACTATAACTCCTTTTGATGGCTATATTACTATGTGGGAAAAAGAAGTGCTGACTATGGTGCATATATAAATGTAATGTATGTTGTTTCTTATGAGCAATAAAACCTTTTATGATTTAAAAAAAAAACTATAGATTTCAGTTATTTATATATTTTAACAAATGGCTTAGTAAACCGTCATGGTAGACTTTGTAAACATTTTTAGTCAACAGCAAAGTAATTGTCCTTATAATTCTTCAGCAATCAGTTGCTTTTTATAAAAAAAAATATGCTTATTGAAACAAAGTAAAACAGTGTAATAGTATAATAGTCTGTTATATTGTAAGGCGGATAAACAACCACAAATCTAAAAATTGTAATTTAGAACAATAGAACAAAAGATAAAGTAAAGGCACTTAAAGGGTTACAAAACCCTATTTTTTTTTTTAAATAACAAACATATCATACTTACCTCCACTGTGCAGTTCGTTTTGCACAGAGTGGCCCCAAACCTCATCTTCTTCTCATCTACTTTTCTGTGTAATCTAACAAAACAATCACATTTGTTACTGTTATGTTTTTATATACTGTATTTATTGGCGTATAACACTCACTTTTTCACCATGAAAATCGGGTGCAAATAGTGCGTGCGTGTTATACGCCAATACTTTTGGTTAGTTTTAGCTGCCTCGGAGGGGACAGGGAGGGGGTGGGACGAGCGCCGTCAGATTACATAAAGTGAGAATCTCCTGTTTACTTGGCTGTCTCTGTAATAGGAACTCCCGTCTCCTGGGCCGCTATTGGAACACTGTTTTGTCTATCATAGGAGATTCTCACTGTATGTATTCTGTCGGCGCTCGTCCCACCCCCTTCCCTGTCTCCTCTAGGCTGCAGATGGGCATCCATCAGGCTGCACTGATGGCAATGGTGAGGCTGCTGCATTGATGGCAATTGTGAGGTTGCATTGATGTGTACTGATGAGGCTGCATTGATGGCACTTGTGAGGCTGCAGATGGGCATTGATCAGGCTGCATTGATGGCAATGGTAAGGCTGCAGATGGGCACTGACCCTTATTTTGCTTCAAAGTTCCTTATTTAAAATTTAAGTTTTTTTCCTGAAACTTCCCTCTTAAAATGAATGTGCGTGTTATACGCCTGTGCATGTTATACCCTGATAAATATGGTATTTTTGATTGTTAATTGAACAAAATAAATGTTAATATTAAGTATCTTTGGGGTTATGCTCAATTTTAAATGTGTAAGGAACTGGCTTTAAAACCTCATATTAGCAAGAACTATCATTGTATATTCAGCAGTAATAAAGAATTTCTAGGTTTTTTATGTTACCTCTTGTACATTATTGCAAGTATGTTCATCTCTATCATATAAAACAGTAAACCACACTGCAGTACAGTACAGTAACCATTTTCTAGGGTACTGAATATGTATGAATATATATAAGCTATGTAAGTGATTTATTTGAAATGGAATTTATGGACAAAAAAATGCAATATTGGGGAACAAAACTGTTAAGTCAAAAACAATTATGAGATCAAATCCATGAAGCTTACAATGCCTGGCAGTAACCCTAACCACAACACCACAGTTTTGTTTTGTTTTTTTAAGTGCAATTTATTTCAATGTATAGTATATCCACTTCACCGACATTGCAATAATAGAAAACAGTAGGAAATCTTAGGAAAATTATTCATATAGGGATTTAAATAACTCAGGTACTGTAATTTGATAAGTCTCCATTGAAAGTGTTACCTTGAGAAATGTTCTCCAATATCAAGTTTAGACCACCAATTCTCCTCAGAATTGAATGCTATGGTTGTAAACATATTGCACCAATATCAAGTGCAAATTTTAGACAAGTATATGAATTTGGCACACACTAACGTCCCACACTCCGCTTGAGTGCTTCTGTCATATACCACTTCCTCCCAGTCTGTATACAGATATCCCAACCTCTCTGAGCACAAAACAAGGCGACACTTGCTTGTTGCTAACATGAACTCACTTTATTCAGAACCAGAATACAGTCTTATATACAGGAGAAAATATTACTCTAACAATACAAATGTAACCTAATTAACCTAATTAACATGAGCTAATTAACTAATCCTTTATACAGCCTAGGTGACATAGGAGACATGACCTATTGCCCAGACTGAGTTAATTATCACAGGACATTTCTCACAATAGCAGCAGCTCCAATAGGAGTCGTCCCGTCTCCTACATTGTATAGAGGACAATGTCATCAGCTCATTTAATTAACATAAACACAGGTAGTTGGAGTTGATGACACCAGCATCTCCTCACAGGATGTGTCCCAACAGTATGAATCAGTCTTATCAGCAGGGGGCTGCTGGAGGAATCCCCCCCTCCCTCTTCAGGGACACAGATCCCAGATGACCACATCAAGGAGTCCCCAACAGAATCAAACAACATACAATACACACATATATACATGACTGAGTCCGATCAGCACAGTTCAGACCGGACCTCCAATTCACCCCACAAAGAGCACCGTTCCATTGAAAATCCAGGGCCCATAATCAAAAGGCAAGAGGCTTGCACCCAGTCCTCTCCAACAGCCTCTGTCCCGGCTAGGTCTGTCACAGCCAGTCTTTATGAGTTCCAGAGATTGAAGTTGATTTACTAAAGAACACAAAGTTGTTCACATCGTAAAGTGCATGCTCATTTAGCCTAGTGAATAAAGTGAAGCTGTGTACACTTTAATCATACAATCATATGCAAGCAAAAGTATCTTTTTTTTATTTCCGCTGCACATAATTTAAAGTGAATACTGTTTCACCCTATTTACTAAGATAAGTGAACATTCACTTTGCTATGTGAGCAACTTCTACTTCATTAGTAAATCAATCCTAATTCCTCACATGCTTATAGCACCAGGGTTAATTCCCATGAATCAAAGGGACAGACTTAATCTAGGTTTTTTATCTGATGAAAACTTATCGATGTAGACTAGCCAGATCATGCTCTGGCATAGATACATCAATGATGTGTTCTTTGTTTGGGATGGACCTCTGCATTTGCTGACTCAGTGTTTAACCACTTCCCTATCAGGCCATAGACAAATGACACCGGCAGCAACATCTCCTCCCTTTGGGTGGACATCATACGAAGCCCTCCGGTTCTCGCTGCTCCTGCAGTGATGCGATCGGGGATGAGCTGTGTCCCTTGGACTGAAATTGGCTCTTTACTATGTGACCGGCTGTGTCCAATCACAGACGGTAACAAATGTCAACAAACGGCTGTAGTGCCGTTCCCGGGTTATCCTCCTCAGTGTGTGAGGAAGAGACCTGGAAGGAAAATATACAGTACAGTGCTCGATCTCCCCCCAAATTAAGAGGACCTGTCATCAGCCCCAGAGTACCCGTCACAGCCCATCAGAGTACCTGTCACCAGTATCAGAATACCTGTCACCAGCCCCAGATTACCTGTCACAGCCCATCAAAGTATCTGAGTACCTGTCACCAGCCCATCAGAGTACACAAGTACCTGTCACCAGCCCATCTGAGTACCCGAGTACCTGTCACCAGCTCATCAGAGTACCCAAGTACCTATCACCAACCCATCAGAGTACCCTAGTACCTGTCACCAGCCCATCAAAGTACCTGAGTACCTGTCACCAGCCCATCAGAGTACCCGAGTACCTGTCACCAGCCCATCAGAGTACCCGAGTACCTGTCATCAGCCCATCAGAGTACCCGAGTACCTGTCACCAGCCCATCAGAGTACCCAAGTACCTGTCACCAGCCCATCAGAATACTCGAGTACCTATCACCAGCACATCAAAGTACCCAAGTACCTGTCACCAGCCCATGCCTCATAGAATATACGTTGGGGTGTTTCCATTGTCCTGGTGTTCCAGGACCTTCAAAAGTGTAATAGGTAGTCAGGAAACTAAATTTATAATTTATGCTCCTAGAATGCCTGATGGTGCTCCCCGCATGTTGAGCCTCTCTATGTGGCCAGGCTGTGTAAAAGTCTCACACATCTGGTATCACCATACTCATAGAGGAGTAGAATATATTTTGAGGGGTAATTTCTGCTATGTACAGTGGGAACGGAAAGTATTCAGACCCCCTTAAATTTTTCACTCTTTGTTAAATTGCAGCCATTTGCTAAAACCATTTAAGTTCATTTTTTTCCTCATTAATGTACACATTTTCACTCTTTGTTAAATTGCAGCCATTTGCTAAAACCATTTAAGTTCATTTTTTTTCCTCATTAATGTACACAGAGCACCCCATATTGACAGGAAAACACAGAATTGTTGACATTTTTGCAGATTTATTAAAAAAGAAAAACTGAAATATCGCATGGTCCTAAGTATTTAGACCCTTTTCTCAGTATTTAGTAGAAGCACCCTTTTGATCCAATACAGCCATGAGTCTTTTTGGGAAAGATGCAACAAGTTTTTCACACCTGGATTTGGGGATCCTCTGCCATTCCTCCTTGCAGATCCTCTCCAGTTATGTCAGTTTGGATGGTAAACGTTGGTGGACAGCTATTTTTAGGTTTCTCCAGAGATGCTCAATTGGGTTTAAGTCAGGGCTCTGGCTGGGCCATTCAAGAACAGTCACAGAGTTGTTGTGATGCCACTCCTTCATTATTTTAGCTGTGTGCTTAGGGTCATTGTCTTGTTGGAAGGTAAACCTTCGGCCCAGTCTGAGGTCCTGAGTACTCTGGAGAAGGTTTTCGCCCAGGATATCCCTGTATTTGGCCAAATTCATCTTTCCCTCAATTGCAACCAGTCGTCCTGTCCCTGCAGCTAAAAAACACCCCCACAGCATGATGCTGCCACCACCATGCTACACCGTTGGGACTGTATTGGACAGGTGATGAGCAGTGCCTGGTTTTCTCCACACATACCACTTAAAATTAAGGCCTAAACGTTCTATATTGGTCTCATCAGACCAGAGAATCTAATCTCTCACCATCTTGGAGTCCTTCAGGTGTTTTTTAGCAAACTCCATGCGGGCTTTCATGTGTCTTGTACTGAGGAGAGGCTTCCGTCGGGCCACTCTGCCATAAAGCCCCGACTGGTGGATTGCTGCAGTGATGGTTGACTTTCTACAACTTTCTCCCATCTCCCGACTGCATCTCTGGAGCTCAGCCACAGTGATCTTTGGGTTCTTCTTTACCTCTCTCACTAAGGCTCTTTTCCCTCGATAGCTCAGTTTGGCCGGACGGCCAGCTCTAGAAAGGGTTCTGGTCATCCCAAATGTCTTACATTTAAGGATTATTGAGGAAACTGTGCTCTTAGGAACCTTAAGTGCAGCAGAATTTTTTTGTAACCTTGGCCAGATCTGTGCCTTGCCACAATTCTGTCTCTGAGCTCTTCAGGCAGTTCCTTTGACCTCATGATTCTCATTTGCTCTGTCATGCACTGTGAGCTGTAAGGTCTTATAGACAGGTGTGTGGCTTTCCTAATCAAGTCCAATCAGTATAATCAAACAAAGCTGGACTCAAATGAAGGTGTAGAACCATCTCAAGGATGATCATAAGAAATGGACAGCACCTGATCTAAAAATATGAGTGTCACAGCAAAGGGTCTGAATACTTAGGAGCATGTGATATTTCAGTTTTTATTTTTTAATAAATCTGCAAAAATGTCAAAAATTCTGTGTTTTTCTGTCAATATGGGGTGCTGTGTGTACATTAATGAGGAAAAAAATGAACTTAAATGATTTTAGCAAATGGCTGCAATATAACAAAGAGTGGAAAATTTAAGGGGGTCTGAATACTTTCTGTCCCCACTGTACATGCTATGTGTTAGAAAAAACCTTATAAATTGACAACTTTGTGTAAAAAAAAAAAAAATGTTTTCATTTTCTTTCCACGTTTTCTAAAAACTTTTGGAAAAAAATGACATGTTCAAAAGACATATAATGCCTTGTAGAATATATGTTGAGGTGTTTGCTTTCCCAAATGGGGTCAATTTGTGGGTAATTTCACTGTCCTGGTGCTCCAGGGCCTTCAAAGTTGCAATAAGTCATCAGGAAATTATATGTGTAAATTTATGCTCCTAGAACATCTGATAATGCTCCCTGCATGTTGGGCCTCTGTATGTGGCCAAGCTGTGTAAAAGTCTCACACATGTGGTATTGCCACACTCAGGACGAGTAGCAGAATGTATTTTGGGGTGTAATTTTTGTTATGTACATGCTATGTGTTGGAAACATCTTATAAATTGACAACTTTGTGTAAGAAAAAATAAGTTTTCATTTTCCTTCAACATTTGCCAAAAACTTGTAGAAAAAAAAATGACATGTTCAAAAGACTCATAATGCCTCATAGATTATACGTTGGGGTGTTTGCTTTCCAAAATGGGATCATTTTGTGGGTAGTGCTATTGTCCTGGTGCTCCAGAACCTTCAAAAGTGTGATAGGTAGGAATGAAATTAGATGTGCAATTTATGCTCCCAGAACACCTGCTGGTGCTCCCTACATGTTGGGCCTCTGTATGTGGCCAGGCTGGGAAAAGGTCTCACACATGTGGTTATGCCATACTCAGGAGGAGTGGCAGAATGTTTCTTGGGGTGTAATTGGAAGTATGCATATGCAGTGTGTGAGAAATTACTTGCTATTATGACATTTTTGTGTAAAAAAATAAAAATAAATTCTTAATTTTCCCAAGAGTTGTGGGAAAAAACTTCAAATAACACACCATGCCTCCTACTAAATACCTTGGACTGTCTACTTTCCAAAAAGGGGTCATTTGAGGGGTATTTGTACTGTCCTGACATTTGAGATAGGCCGTCAGTAAATCATTTTTAGTGATTTGCACCAAAGCTGGAAGACTCTATAACTTTCACGCAGACCAAATAATATACCCTAATTTGGGTTATTTTTACCAAAGATATGTAGCAGTATAAATTTCAGCCCAACTTTTTGAACAAAAATTACTTATTTTTTTTAAATTTTATAATAGAAACTATTATTTTTTCTAAATGTTAGCTTTTCTTACTTATATCGCAAAAAAAAACAAAAAACAGTGGTAATAAAATACCACCAAAAGAAAGCTCTATTTGTGTGAAAAATGATGAGTAATTGCCATTCAAATTGCCCTGTATTGAAGTGGTTAAAAGAGATGAACAATAACAATTTAAACTTATTTTTCACTATGAGTTATCATAAGAAACAAGTCAACTTTTTCGATGTTACATTATGAAAAAATTAAAAGGGTCAACTCACAAATTATTTAGAAAGGAAACTACTGGGAACGCGATCTTACACGTGAAAAGTTTCCACCCGATACCTTTGAAAAAATCAATACCCTATAATTAATTCTTACCCATAAAAAGAAATTGTTTTGATAGAGATGATTTCCAAAAGGAAGTAAACTTACTTACCAAAAGACTATTAGATTGGGGGTATTCAAAAACAGCTGTCAAGAAAGCTTATAATAGAGCCAACTCTACAACTAGAGAAGACCTTGTCTTCAGACAGAAAGATACGAAAGGAATAACTGATAATACAACTAGACTCAAAAGATGGAAAACTAGTAACCCCTATACCACCCATAACATACATGCTTTAATTAAAAGTAGACTAGTTCAAAGCGAATACAAATGAGAAAAAAGAAAGCACCCATGACGAGACCTAGGTACTTTCCCTTGTGGGGGCTGCACGCATTGCAAATATATAAACAAACAAAAACAGTTCACATTACCCAATGGTGAGCTGTTTCAGCCCAAGCATTTTCCAGCTTTAACATTAGGGGAGTTGTTTATCTCTTGTCATGTGAATTCACCCCCTACTATGTGGGAAAGACAAAACTATTTTTTTGGGAAAAAATGGCAAAGCATGTCCAAAGCATGCAAATTAGGAATCTCTACGTATCTCCCTATGGGGGGACATGTGGCTAAAGTTCATAACTATAAAATGCCAAGAGTGACATTCACAGCATGGGACAGAGTACACATTCCACGGTTTGTCATGTATGCAGTAAATGCAGTCGTTGTGGTTGCCGTATAAAAGTCCTACAAAAAGAGGAATTTCAAATTTGTGAGAGATAATGGCCAGGATGATGGCAACCTTTGCCCAAAACTGAGTGAACGTATTTTTTCTATAAATAATAAAGCATAGGAGGTTAGGCCAGGTGCTTTCTCTAGGGTTGATGTGCATATAAAAGTGCCTAGGCGTTAGAAGCACATTGGGCATGAAGCTAGGAGCCAGAGCTTGGATGCAGGCATGCAGAGGGGACTGGCATGTAGTCCTAGTAAGCAGTAGGGATTGGTGAACAGTTCGGCCCGAGCATAAGTTCAGGCCAAACATTTGTCTGTTTGCCTGGGCCTGTTCGGCCCAGAAAAACACTCTGCAATGCACGTAGTGCTGCACGGTGCATTCTGTGCCCTGATTGGGCAAAGCTTTGCCCAATTAGGGTGCAGTGTAAGCTGGTTGTTAAGGAACGGGGCAGGGAAGCTGGCCACCGTATCCTTAACAACCGATGAGTCATCAGCTGTCAATGGGTTTCCCCCTGACAGCTGAATAGATAAAAAAGTCCTGGTAAAACAAAGAAAAAACGTGGGGGTCCCCCCAAGTCCATACCAGGCCCAAGGGCCTGGTATGGATGTGAAGGGGAGCCCCACACCAGAATAAAAAAAATGGTGTGGGGTCCTCCCGAAAATCTATACCAGACCCTTATCTGAGCATGCAGCCTGGCAGGTCAGGAAAAGGGAGGGTGAGCCAGCACCCCCCCTCCTTAACCTTACCAGGTCACATGCCTTGGCTCTGCACTGTAACCAACAACCCTGGGCTGTGGTTGTTGGGGTCTGCGGGTGGGGGGGCTTATCGGAATCTGCCCCCCCTTATGTAAATGGTTCGTACCCATACATCGTACCTGTACCCATTCACCAAAAAAGTGTCAAAAAGTAAAAACCACAAGAGACAGTTTTTGACAAATTAAAAAAAAAAAAGAAAAAGTGTCCCTCAATGTTAATCCACCATCAATCACTATGCTCGTCGACCCGAAAAATAGAAAAATGGCAAAAAAAGCTTTGCCTCCTAAGAGGCTACCCAACGTATGCACTCTTTTTGCTTTGACAGCTCTTATATAGGCAAGGGACAAGGCCACCTGGATATGCCACCCGGTGACCCCGCCCCATCTGATGTCATGTGATGTCATGTGGCATCAGAAGTGGGCGGGCCACTGGGTGAGGTAACAGGGTGGCCCCGCCCATTGCCTATATAAGAGCTGTCAAATCGAAGAGAGTGCAAACGGCAGGTAGCCTCTTAGGAGGCAAAGCCTTTTTTGCCATTTTTCTATTTTTTGGGTCTGGCGGGGCTTCATAATTGATTGTGGATTGACACTATTTTTTATTTTTTAATAAAGGATTTGTCAAAAATTGTCTCTTGTGGTTTTTACATTTTGACACTTTTTTTGCCAATGGGTATGGATCTGATGTACCCGATACCCATTCATATAGGGGGGGGGGCCCCCTTGTTAAAGGGGGTTTCCAGATTCCAATAAGCCCCTATCCGCAGACCCCGACAACCACAGCCCAGGGTTGTCAGGAAGAGGCCCTTGTCCCCATCAACCTGGGGACAAGGTGCTTTAGGGTGGGGGGCACAGAGCCCCTCCTGCCCCAAAGCACCCACCGCCCCATGTTTAGGGTATGTGGCCTAGTATGGTTCAGGAGAAGGGGTGCTCGCTCGATCCCCCCTTTTCCTGACCTGCCAGGCTGCATGCTCGGATAAGGGTGTGATATGGAGGATTTTCAAGAAAAACCCTCTAAGAGTGGGACTATATTGGCACTAAATGAAGGTCAAAGGTAGATAAAAAATATAATTTTATTGGTACACAAGGATTAAAAACCTTATAGAACATGCAGAAAGATTATATAGATAAACATGTGATATTACAAAACATTTTATGACAAAAAAGATGACCACTAATGCGTTTCGAAGATTCTTCTTCAGAGGTTTCAGAAATGATAATGCAGATAATTTATCTGGAAAGTAAGTATAAACATAAGTGCACATGGCTACAATTATACATAAAAAGAGATACTGTAGGTACCAAAAATAATACTATACTAACCAGGTCACAGAGAATACATTGCATATGTGTACCACTATATATTAAAACCAACAGACAAGGAGCTGGACAATGCACTGACGCTCGCACCACACTGGACACCCACCTCCAAGCCGTGACCCCAAACTCTAGGCACCACACTGCAAAAGATCTCCTGGAGGTTGCTGGGAACCAGGAATAGGAATAAAAGGGTCTTGTAGGGTGTTTTTAAGATGACAGCCAGAAGCCAAATCTATAAATGTCAAAAAATGATAGTAATAGTAATAAAAAGTATGGATGACATCTGAACATCCTCAAAAGAAAGAAAATGGCATTTGGTTCACTAATACATTCTCCACATGAATAAACAAGAGAATGGGGGGACTCGCTAGGAAACAAAAATAGTTCTTACATTCATAGATGTCAGTTGCTGAGGATCCTTTAAGCTGTTAAATAAAGAGTTCATCGAGCTGGCAATTAATTGCAATGATTCATTGATATTGATATGGAGATTGATATAGAAAACTCCTACAAAGTGAATTGTGATGGATCTACAAATTAAAGCCGACTACTTTCCCAGGGTTGAATGAAAATGTTTCCTAATAACCATTTTTGGAGGGTTTCATATTAGGGGATGGGAAAAATAGTGCCATCTAGTTTTTGTTTTTCATTTTTCACACTCATTATTATTTATCCTTCCAGTTTTACATTCTGCCTTTTCTTACCCCCCATCTTTTCTTTTTATTTCCTTCTTATGTTTCTACAGGGTTCATTTAGCATGTTTAGTAGCTAAGATCATTTCTAGTTTAGTGTTTTAATGGTCCGTATAATTTATTCATGTACATATATGTATTATTGAATTGTTGGTCTCCTGGTCTGTAATGACCAGTACTTGCTTATGTAATTTCCATGGTTCCACAGATGCAGCTGCGCTGATGCTCCTTCCTGCTGTCTGCCTGCCCTGTGGCCTGTCGTCTGGTCTTGGGCATTTTCACTCTGCCCGGCGCATCAAGGCCACCCTCCTCCAGGGGTGGCCTTTTTTATGCCTCCATCTGTTTTTTCCCTCTCTTCCGCTAGAGCGGGCTTAGGACGCTGTTTTGACAGCTGAGTGGTTCCTGTCTCATTGGATGTGTGTGGTTGGCTTGGCCATGGCCCCTTTTAACATTACCATCCCTGCCATCTGCGGCCAAGAGTGGGGCTTGGTTAGCACCGCCCTACACCTGGGCATCATTGAGCGTCTGCGGCCGCATGATGCGGATCATCATCCCTTACTAGGGGTGGGGCTACACGAGCCAGAAGTTCTTCACACTCTGCTGGGTCCAGATTGATGCTGGTATTAGGTGATTGGTCCGTAGTTGGTGTGACCATGGACAGGACTCCCAATTGGTCATCCTTCAAGCCTTGTAGGAATTTATTTAATTCACCATGCTCATAGACCACGAGGACTGATGCTCTCTGGACTCCCTGTTTGCAGGCTGTTTCTAGGCTGAAGTTAATTGTAATTTGTGACATTGCTTCTCTGTCCCACTCTTATATCTATGTGGATTTCTTTATGTTTTGGTGCACCCTGTCCACCAATTGACCTCAGTTTCCCTGTGCTTATATTTAGCTTCCAGCTCGATGAATTCTATCTATTTCAAAGCTTAAAGGATCCTCAGCAACTGACATCTATGACTGTAAGAACTATGTTTGTTTCCCTGCGAGTTTCCCCATTCTCTTGTTTATTTATGTGGAGCATGTTTTAGTGAACCAAATGCCATTTTATTTCTTTTGAGGATGTTTAGATGTCATCCATACTTTTTATTGCTATTACTATCTTTTTTTGACAATTATAGATTTGGCTCTATCTTCTGGCTGTCATCTTAAAAATACCCTACAAGACTCTTTTATTCCTAGTTCCCAGCAACCTCCAGGAAATCTTTTGCAGTGTGCTGTCTAGAGTTTGGGGTCACAGTTAGGCGGTGGGTGTCTAGTGTGGTGCGAGCGTCAGTGCATTGTCCAGCTCCTTGTCTGTTGTTTTTTTTTTTTTTTTTTAAATATTTATTGATTTTTTCAAAATATATTCATAGAAAACATTATACAAAACAATTGTAAGGCATGGATATACAATTATTCTTGGTACAGAATGCGTGTTATACCTAAACCCAGGTAGAGGGAAGACAGGGGAGAGGGAGGGGGGGGAGGGAGAAGGGGATAAGCAATTCACATTTACCATCTTGTCACGAACATTTGGCAAGAGATTGCCAGAAAGGGTTTAACTTAAACCTTTGTACCTGTAAGGAATGGAGGCGATTTATGAACATGTCTAACTAGATAACCTACATTATGATCTGGTTAAAACAATTTGTTTGGGTGGAAATAGTCCCAGGGTGGGATAAATGAAGTTGGTGGATGTTAAGGAGCCTTAGGTGATCATAGACAGCTTATGGTGGTTTAAATGAAGAAGGGTCAGACATTGAAGGTATTTTAAGTGTGTTAGTAATATCCCTCGTCAGGTACCATGCTGTGTACCGAAATGGATACATTATGTCTTGGATGGTCTTTTGAGGGAATGTGGCTTCCAAGAACCTTCTCCAGCGCTGGAAAAATCGTAGGGTAAACGGAGATTTGACGTAATGAGGTCCAATCTTTCCAAATACAATAATGACGTCATAGCTTTTATAACCGCGGGTAGACTAGGCGGTGTTGTCGTAATCCAGTGGGACATGATAGTCCTGCGGGCTACAAGAAGACAGATATGAGCCCAGTGTGTTATGTTTGGTAAGTCCAGTGCGGACGAGGAGGAGGCTGAAGGTGGAATGCTAAACAGGCATCGTAGGCAGTCACTATGTAGATGGATATGGCTGATTTTGTTAATATAGGCTATCACAGCATTCCAGTAACTGGTAATAGCAGAGCACTCCCAAAGCCTGTGGAGTAGTGTGGGACGCGGCAGTGAGCACCATGGGCAGAGCGCTTGAGACGGGTCTGCTTTGTTGAAACGAGAAGGGAAGTATGCTCTGTGGATAATCTTAAATTGAGTCTCACGCCATGTTTCAGATATTGTAAGTTTTCGGATAAGCCTATATCCCTCAAGGATTTTGTCAGGTAGATCTTCGTCCCCCAGTAGGTGAGACCATTTTTGGAAAGGTGCAAGGCGGTACTTCCGCGATTGGTGTTGAATGAGGTGAGAATAGATGTTGGAAATAGAGTAATCCTTGCTCTGAAGTATGTTATCAATGAAGGATGGTTTAAAGGGATCAGACTCTGGACCACAGCAGGATCTCAAATAATCCGTGAGTTGATGATAGAAGAAGCTGTGAGTTGGTGGCAGGGAGAATTCCCACATCAAGATGTGGTAGGGTTTGAATTTACATGGCTTATCTTGATATATCGAAGTTATCTTTATGAGGCCCCTGGATTGCCATTGGGTGAAGGCTTTATGTAAAGTGGAAGATATGAACATAGGGTTGCCTTGTATTCTTAGATGTTTAGAGATGCTAGAGGGCAGTCCAAGTAGTTTTCTGACCTCCCTCCAGGCGATGACAGTATCTCTGAAAAGTACACTAGTTTTGAGGTGATGTGGCAGGTTGTTAGGATTAGAGTGGAGGATGCCTGTAAGATCGTATGGGGAAGCCATAGAATCTTCTAAGGCGTAGTTGGAATATTTGGATCCTCCTGTTAACCAATCTAGACCCTGTCTAAGTAAGCAGGCTAGGTTATAAAGACGAATGTTGGGGAGTCCTGCCCCGCCCTCGCCCTTCGGGAGACATAATTTTTGAAGCGCAATGCGTGGTTTTTTGCTAGACCATAGGAAAGCTGTCAATGCCTTCTGGAGTTTTTGTACATCTGAGTGCCTCAGTAGAAGAGGTATGGTCTGCATGGGGTAGAGCAGGCGTGCAAATGAGACCATTTTAAAAAGGTGGCATCTCCCAAAAAGCGAGAGGGGAAGGACACCCCAAGCCTCCAATTCCCTAACAATTTTGGCAACCAAAGGAGGATAATTGAGTACATGTAAAGAGGATGGATCCCGTCCTATATGGATACCTAAGTATGTGATGTGTTGAGATGCAATGGTCAGCGGGGACAGATGTTTCCATTTAGTTGATAGACGTGGGTGTAGTGCTAAGATTTCACTCTTATCAAAGTTTATACGAAAGCCAGAGCAGAGTCGGAAGGCCGCAAAGAGTTGTTTAAGTCTGTCAAAGTCTGATACGGGGTCGGTAGAAAACAATAAAATATCGTCCGCAAATAGTGCAGAACGGAGTGTTTGGTTTCCCATAGTGATGCCACTAACCCCCTCGGTTGAATTGAGGATTCTAGATAAAGGTTCAATTAATTTGATATGGGCCTGTGTCCCTGTGGGGAGGTATGGACCTCCGTCCCACATAGCTGCATACACATGCTTCAGGGTGTCGGGAATAAAGTCAGTCGTTAATTAAAAAAATTCCGCAGTGTACCCGTCGGGGCCTGGAGCTTTAGCAGAGGCCATAGATTTGATCATGTGTCGTATGTCTTCTAAAGTGATAGGTGCATTAAGTACCTCCAGTTGCACCGTTTGAAGCCTGGGCAGGCGTATCTTGGCTAGCAGAGCTTCCGCGGCAAGTTGATCCGCTGGGTCTGCTCGGTATAAATCAGTATAATAGTCTGCAAGTAATTTACTAACTTCGGCTGGCGAGGTAACTAGCGAGCCGGAGGCATTTCTCAAGGTTGAGATATGTGTAGGACGTCTTGGTCCTGAACATAATCCTGCAAGCAATCTACCTGCCTTGTTGCCAAACTTGTGAAAGTGAAGAGTAGAGTACGAAGTTTTAGCAGCTTCGTGGTGTTCTGCCCAGAGATTAAAGGCGCACTTGGCTTGTCTCCATTCCTGTATGTTAGCTAAGGTGCGGTTTAGTGTTAGCTTCTCGTGGGCTACGCGTAAGGCTTCACTTGCATATATTGTTGTCGGGTATGCTTTTTAAATTGAGCGGTGTAGGAAATGATTTTACCCCGTAGGAAGGCTTTACCTGCTTCCCAGAAGAGGTTTGGGTCAGAAATATGTGCTCCATTTGTGGAGATATATTCTTCCCATGTTTGGTTCAACACGTGTCGGAAGTCTTCATTATCCGCCAAATATGAAGGGAAACGCCAGGTAGGGGAAGGAGTTGAGGGTGTGGTCTGAGTCATGTTAACTATGATAGGGCTGTGATCTGAAATTCTGGCATCATTAATGTCTGGGGTATTGATTACAGAGACTAAGGATGGGGAGGCAAAGAAGTAGTCTATACGAGAAAAGGTATTATGTGGGGGCGAGAAAAAGGTATACTCTCTGTCCGTTGGATGCATCAGTCGCCAGATGTCAACAAAATGCATAGAGTCAATGGAATGCGCTAAGGGAGTAGAGTCTGGTGTATGGGAGGTAGCTGAACGTGACCTTTGCTTAGGGCGATATGTGCGATCTGCCAGTGTGGACATGACCGAATTGAAGTCCCCGCCCACTAAATGCAACATCTCAGGGGCAGTGAGAACCCACTGTACCATGTCTTGGAAAAAGGAAGTGTCTGGAGAGTTGGGAGCATATATATTGGTGACCGCCACTGCTTTGTCACCTATAGTCATATGTAAAGTCAGTTTGCGGCCTAGGGAGTCAGCCCTCACCTCTCTGATAGAGTGTCGTAGGTTTTTGTGTATTAAAATAGCTACACCAGCTTTACGGCCTACTGCAGGAGACCCGTATACAGATCCTACCCACATTTTTTGAAGGCGTGCTAAATCGTCTGCGGAGAGGTGTGTCTCCTGTAGTAGAGCCACATCTGTCCGGAGACGTCGCAAATTTCTAAGAATGGACATACGTTTATTCGGGGATCGGAGCCCCTTAACATTCCATGAAATAAATTTCAGGTGATTCCCATCGGTTGAGAGAGACATGACTGGAGATAATAATTGTATTGAGTGGGAGGCTTGTCAAGAAGCCTCCTGATATGTACAGTATCAACCATACAGGAATCACCCGAATGTTGTAGGTCACATAAAAAGAAAGGTACTAATAAGGCAAACATGAATTGCATAACTGTTAAGTAATAATAATTGAGCTGTAACAAGACAAAATTTTGGTTAAAGTGAAACAGACTACAAACAGTGTACTTCACTTTTTTCCACATGGGGTTCAACTAACCATAATGGCTCTCAGCGGCCCGTTAGCTCCTCACATATGAGCATGATGTTGGCTAAGAGGAGTGGAGGGAGGTGGGAAGAGATGGGGGAAGAGGGGAGGGAGGGGAGAGAGGGGGTAGGTAGGGGTGGTAGAGAGGGGTAGACAAGGGAAGGAGGGTCAGGGAAATGGCTGCTTGTATCTGTGCCATAAAGTAGGCTCAGAAAATATAATAAAACGGGCTCAGTCAAAGGGTCAGACCAGTGAGGGTTCGATAGCCGTGAAAATCACATGAGTCCCTAGGTTGACCCTTTGGGCAAACAAAATGTGGACGCTGGGGGGTTGTAAACCAGGCTGGGGGGAGCATTAGAACAGGACCTTGAGCTAGCAAGTAATAGCATCAGTGTGTAACAGTCTAACAAGTAAAATAAGAAGAGACCAGGTTAGAGATAATGGGGGGGTAATATTACCCATCCGTAGAAGCGCTATTGGCTAGATAGAGTTCCTGGAGTCCTTCAGCGATTGTCAGAGCGGTCCTCCTGGTTGGTGAAGCAGCTGCGTTTGTATAGGGTGGGGCTGCGTTGATGTTTGGGTGGTGCCTTTGCTGTCGATGGCGATGACAATGGTGAATTCTCTTCAGTGTTGCTATGCTCCATTTCGGAGCCTCGGGTGGTGAGATATTGTTCCGCCTCCTCAGGTGTGTTGAATGTGAGGTGTTCTCCTTCATGCGTTTGGATGCGGAGAATAGTTGGGTAGGCTAAGGAGAACCGGATTTGGTTGTGATGTAGGGTTGAGCAGATCGGTGAAAACGCTTTACGTTGTTTCATCACCTCCATGGAATAATCTGCGAAAAGTAGGAGTTTTGCGCCATCAACCATTAAAGAACGTGAACGGCGAAACTTTTGCATTATAGCATTCTTGTCCGTGTAATTGAGGTACTTTACAATAACGTGGCGGGGCTTGGTGGGGGTTTCTGAGAATTGACCTATGCGGTGGGCGCGTTCAATAGTGCAGGGAATGCGAAGGCCCAGTTGTTCTGGGATGATTTTTGCGCATATATTTGTTAGCTGTGCTGTGGTTACTGATTCAGGCAAGCCAATGATGCGTAGATTGTTTCTCCTCGAACGATTTTCCAAATCGTCGAGTTTGTCCCAAATGTCCCTGTTAGTAGCTGTGAAACGTGCCACCGCTGCAGATGAGGCTGTGAGTTCATCTTCCAGGGAGGATATCCTATCCTCCACCTGATTGATTCTCTGTGCCTGTGCTTGTAAATCAATGTGCAGCTGCTCTAACCCTCTGTGGACGGCGGCATCAACAGTAGCTATGAGAGTAGGGCCCAGCAGTGTAACTACTGCTTGTGCAATTCCAGCAGGGGAGGTAGGGTCCATACCTGTCATGTCTGGAGCTGAGGGGAGCTGTGGCTGCGGCTGTGGCTGCGTGTGTGTCTGCTCCGTCATGCCTGGGGCGGCCACCATCTTGGCTGTGTCCGCCGCTGTATCTCCTCCGGGGGAGATCATGGATGTCACCGCCCGGGCGTACGATCGCTCCACAAAGCGATCCATGGGAGCCCGCTACGTGTCAGCAGTGCGAGGGGGAGTCTCCTCAGAGCAGTAGCCGGCTTGGAAAGCAGATTAGTGGGGAGCGTTGCGGGAGCTGGAGCTATCTACCTCCTCCTCATGTGGCGCCGGAACCGGAAGTCGTCTGTTGGTTTTAATAATAGTGGCACACATATGCAATGTAATCTCTGTGACCTGGTCATTATAGTACTACTTTTGGTACCTATCTCTTTTTATGTATAATTACAGCCATGCGCACTGTTTTTACTTACTTCCAGATACATTATCCACATTATCGTTTCTGACACCTCTGAAGAAGAATCCTGAAACGCGTTGGATGTCATCTTTTTTGTCATAATATTTTTTGTAATATCACATGTTTATATATAAATGATCTTTATGTATGTTCTATAAGGTTTTTAATCCTTATGCACCAATAAAATGATATTTTTTATCTACCTTTGACCTTCATTTAGTGCCTATATAGTCCCACTCCTAGAGGGTTTTTCTTGTGTATCTATATCAGGGATGATGGCACTTTACCTACCATAGCCAGATCTATTCTATAACATGGTATAGATCTTAGGGAGGACCCCATACCGTTTTTTTTTATTATGGCATGAGGTTTAAAATCCATACCAGAACGAAAGGGCCTGGTATGGACTTGGGGGGGACCCCCACGCCATTTTTTTCTTTGTTTTGTAATAGCCAGGTGCCGGAAATTGTAACCGCAAGTCATTTTAAATGGAATTTGACTTTTTTTTTTTCCTTAAAAAATGTCAGTTTTGCTGTAGCATGTTCTGTATATGCTACAAATGCACCACTTTACAGGCACATTAAGGGGACCCCCCAGGCATGATATTTAAAGGAATATTGAATTTTCATTGTTGCACTTAAAGCATCATTAAAATCTCTGCCCTATTCTTTTTTTAAAACATTTTTATTGATGCATGTCCCCCAGGGCAGTACTCAGACCCCCATACCCCTTTTATGGCCAATTACTTGCATATAAGCCTTCAAAATGGGCACTTTTGATTTTCCGGCTCCCATAGACTTCAATGGGGTTCGCTGTTTGGGTTAGAACATTTCCCCTGTTCGGGAGTTCGGCTGCAAACAGGGGGGTGTTCGGCCTATCCCTGGTAGGCAGTAGGCTTTTTTTTTGCTTCAGGTTTGCTTTAAGTTGAAAATATATTTCCTGATTTCCTGGAGACAGCAGAAAACATCTTGAAATTGGGCATATAGTTTAAAAACACCAACATAAACATTTACTTAACAGAACAAATTTCCTAAACATCTTTGGAGCGTTATAAGATAGTTAATGCCTTTTTTTATGCAATAACAATGATTACTGGGAAATGTCAGCAAAGCTGTCTTCCACTTTTTTACCTAAAGTTGTTGGTTTCTGTTCTTTTCCTGCTTTGTGTTTGTTTTTTATTTTATTACCTATTTAACAGTGAATACAATTTAGATAATTGTATTTATAAGTCTCAGATGTTCTGAGGAACTATGCTAAAAGCCATACAATTAAATCACATTGTAAGAAGCACTTTACAACCCTGCTAGAAACAAAGGGACATCCTTATCATGCAGCTGCACTGAAACAAATTACAAGCAATGAATAAAAGCAAACACATTTACCAGAATAAGCTGTGTTCTAGAGTTAGGTATCTCACCCTGTGATCTGGCATTAGCCAAGATTAACAGCATGCCATATTGGGACAGAAAAGTCTATAACCCAACTCAGATCTTGGTTAGCATTTTGTGATACAAAATGTATGCTTATTATACTATACAATGCTAAAACAGAGACAAAAAATATAAAAATAAATCCATGGCAGGCACCTAGTCACAGAATGGTGTCACACTCTTTAGATTGTAATGCAAACAACTGGGAAATTTGCACAATCATTATGGCATTAAGAAAAGGGTCAGAAAGAAAACCTGAAAGAATAGCTGAAGTATTTAGGAAGTAAAAGGAAGCCTGTAAACAGTTAAACCCACCTGTGCCCCCCTAAAAACCGAAATATGAATCTTGGACTTTGCAAATTCAGTCATCTATTGTTAAAAGGTGTTTCTTTATTTATCTGAGGTAGGCTTCTAACACTGCAGAAAAATTGCATCTTCAAGAATAAGAGAACATAAGTAACCATTATAAAGAGACCCAATGGTCACCTTTCCCCCCAAGATGTAGCAGTTTTGTCTTTGAATTGTTATTATGTGATGTTAAATTGTAACTTAGAAAGAACAGATTTAAGAAAAGTAAATTTTTAGTGTTGTGTTTTTAGCATATGCCACAATATGTTTTGTGCCTTTTGTGCTAGAGTCTGATCGCAGAAGTGCACAGCAAAAAATAGAACATTTATGTATTTACTAAAACCTATAACAAAAATAATAAAATCTGAGTTGGCCCCCTACAAAAATGTTAAAACTGGGAGTGTGGCCAGCCATGAAGTGAGATGCTGCCTGATCATCCAGCTTCACTCAGCCTCCGGACTTACAGTGGCTCGCTGGACTCCCCGGCAGCAGTTCTCCCCTCTCTTCTACACCAGAGGGGAGATCACACAAGTGGCACCCAGGCGGTATGTCTAAAAGGTGGAACAACAGCCTCCACAAGCTGTGGCACCGCACTGATTATTTCTCTCAGCCGGCCATGCAGCACTCCAAAGATGGCACTGGAGCGGTGCCCCATGCCTCCTCTACAGACAACGGCAGCTTACAGGAACATACTGATAACCTAGAGTCAATGGACAGCTCGGCACATACCCTAATTCCTCTCAGCTGTCACCCGCTGATAGAGGTAAGCGATCTGCACAATCGCCAGCCCTCTCCCTTACTAAGGCTACTCTGATCAAGAAGTAGCATTGGGATGCCTCAGCAGACACAGGCCCTGAGGAGAATCGCTCTGACTCTCTGGCTGCTCTCCCTGCCACTGACCAACCAGCATTTGAGCATACTTAAAAGCTCATGCTGCTCTCTCCACAAAAGGACCTTCATAATGAGCTCCTGTCCTCCATCTCCACATTACACTCAGAATTGACCAGGTAGAGGAATGCACTGATGAATTGGAAAAATTGATGACTGAACACATTGTGGTTTACAATGAAATGGCAGATGCCTATGACCACCATACTGAAGAAATCCATCTCCTGCAAGCTAAAGTAGCTGACCTGGGGGACCGTTCCAGGAGGAACAATATCAAATTTAGTGGCATTCCAGAAACTGTTAAGCCTCCAGACCTGGTCTCCTATCGTCAACAGCTATTCCTCACACTCATTCCTCAACTAAGTCAAGCTAAAATAATCATCAATCGTGCTCACCAAATTGCCAAGCCTAACCACTTTTCTGTGTCTGTCCCACGAGATGTGTTGGCACCCATTAAATATTTTCAAGTTAAAGAACAGATCATAGCCGAAGCTTGATTCAAATCTCCACTATCAGATCCCTACTCATCCATCTCTCTGTACACATCTCTGCCACCACAGCTCAAAATTGTAGAGAATCTTCTCAAGTCACTGCAGTTCTCCAAGATCACAACAGCCCATATGAATGGGGCTTCCCTGGTAAACTAGTGGTGACCTTCCAGAATCAAGCTACCAATATCTTCACGCCTAAGGACAGCATCAAGCAGCTGCTAAATTGGGGCCTGATTACTTCACCTCTGGCTGATCTTCAACTGCAGTGGCCTCCTGTGCACATCCAGGATCCTTGGTGCACTACCTCTACCTATTGATAATTGTTCCTGCCTCCACATACCTCCAAGTTGCAAGGTGGCCTTGTCATCCCCAGCACAATGTAACTGCACTCTCCTATCTCAACAAATGTCCTAAGCGAGTGTGACACCAATTGCACTTTATATTCTCTTTCCCCTCAGAAGGAAAAGATGCCAAGCACCTTCTTGCATTTTATCAACTAGTTTTATTTCTGTTAACAATTTGTTTTTCTTTATATTGTTAATTTTGGTGACTTTATCGCATTTACGATAAATTACCTACTGTTTGATATTGTCATAAATCTGTTCTCATTTGTTTCTTTCTGTGTACGAATCTAGAAAGAGAAATCCCTATACTCTCCCCCTCTTCTGTTGGCTACCACCCAATATGTCTGTTACCATCACGTCCATTAATACTAAAGGTCCACATTCCCCCATACAAACAAAATTTGTTATTGAAGGAAGCTCTAGCTCATGCCTCTGACCTAATATGCATCCAGGAAATGGATTTCTCTTCTCATAAACCCTCTTGTGCTCCCAGTAACAGTTTACATTCAGTTTTTTTTCTAGTTCTACTAAAAACAAAAGAAACAAAAGTGTGGTGCTATATATCACATGCACAGCTGTGTGTATTACAATAAAGACATATAAAAATGGTGAATACTACCAAAAAATGTATGACCATGTATTTTTATATGTCTTTATTGTAATACACATGGCTGTGGATGTGATATATAGCACCACACTTTTGTTTCTTTTGTGTTTTTTTCTGCCTTGAGTCTATAGGTGTGTTGGCTGCTTTTCACTTTCCTTCTAAGCGTAGCGCTGTACTTAATTTTTATTTTATTTTTATTTTTGTAGTTCTACTAAAAAGAAAGCAGGGGTTATGATCGCTGTACGCTTCTTGGTCTCCTTCCAACTGTTTCACACTAAGGTAGACCCTGATGGCAGATACATAATCCTGAATGCCTCAATAATAATCATAACATGACCTTTGCCATTATTTACCCTCAAATAACAATCAAAAACATTTTTACAAATCTACTATGGGAAAATTGGAACCTTTCAGGCAAGGACCCTTAATCATCTCTGGTGATTTCAACCAAATATTACATCTAATTCTAGATACCTCAAACTCTGCCCATAAATGCTCCACTGATTTCTCCTCCCTACTACACTTGGAAGATCTGTATGACCCTTGGAGGTGTCTCCATGATACAGAAAGTGATTACATTTTCTACTCAAACATGCAAAAAGTGTACTCTTGGATAGATCTGTTTTTGACTGGCAAGTACACCCTGAAATCAGTCCAGGAAACTAAATTTGGATGTATCACGTGGTCTGACCATGCTCTGATTTCAATGAAATTGTATCCAGCCCCTCACATGAAAAGTGGTATGATCTAATATCACTCAACTTCTCCAATCTTGTCTCAAAACTCCAAAAGACAATACAGGATCTTCAACATATTTAAGTTTCATGAGCAGTTAGAATCTCCTTGTCCAAAATGTATCTACCACCGCACATTCTATATGCATTTCAAACTATCCTGCTCCCTTTTCTCCAATCACAACTTCATAAACTCCAAACTATCATAACCACCTTTATGTGGCATGGGAAACACTCTCGGCTTAAACACAGCATGCTCTGCACACCTGTTCCCTCTGGAGGGATGGGTGCACTGCACTTCCAAGCCTACTACAAATCAACCATCCTTGACCAAGCTAAAGTCTGGTGGAAACCCACCAAACAAACTACCTGTCCCCAAATTGAGAAAGTAGCCCTAGATTACCAACCTAAGCTGGTCCTCTGTGCCCTACTTCTACAATACCATGGGGTGCACTCTAACCTCAATACCATCAATGCCACTGTCAAAATGTGGAAAGCCATTCTTCAACATGCCAAAGGTATACCACATGCCTGCTTTCCTCCATACTTTTCGCTGCATTGCAATTTATTATACCTGTCATATCTTTCTCCTAATAGACCACCACAGGCCTCTCCACTGTTGGAGACTTAAATAGAGACTCTATACTTCTCTCCTTTCAGCATCTGTACACTAGCCGACACATCACCTCCAAGGACTTCTTCAGATACCTTAGACACTGCTCAGCCCTTACCTGTGCAATGTGATCAGACAATCTCACACTCTGGCATATAATCAAATTCTATGATCAGGTCTCCCCTCACCACTGAGGTATCTCCTATATTTACATACTCCTCACCGACACCTCCCACAACTTGAAGACCCTATGTATGCGACATTGGGAACAACTGCTACGATGCACCTACACTCCCCAGCAATGGTATTGTTCCCTTCAAATACCTCTGAAAACCTCCCACTGCATACTACACTGGGAATCCATCCAGAAAATATTTCATAATTGTTATCTCACTGGAGAAACTGTGGAAATCTGGGATCTTCACTACACATTTGGAGGAACTGTCCAGTACTCACTCAATTTTGGTCTACTCTTTCTAAGTTTTTCTTTTATATTTTACTAATGCCTTTTTACCTTTCGCCACAGATGGTTCTATTAGGTTGGGATACCTGGTCCCGATTCTCCCACACCGTCATCTATCAAGTATTTATAGTCACTAGGGATGAGCTTCGTGTTCGAGTCGAACCCATGTTCGACTCGAACATCGGCTGTTCGACCGTCCGTCGAATTGCGAACGATATGGGCCGTTCGCGCCAAATTCGTGTGGCGCGTCACGGCCCATAATTCACTGCGGCATCGCAGTGCATTGCTGGCTGATGATTGGCCAAGCATGCACTATGACCCGCATGCTTGGCCAATCACAGCGCCGTCAGTAGAGAGAGCTGTAATTGGCCAAAGCCAGGGTGGCTTTGGCCAATTATGGCTCAGGGATTTAGTACACACCCCACACTATATAAGGCCGCCTGCACGGCGGCCCTGTGTAGTGTGTGTTCCGGTGTGCTGAGCGATAGAGAGAGAGAGAGACAGTGTCATTTGATTTGAGTTAGATAGATTAGGCAGAACAGTCAGTCAGTTAGCTGCACTTACAGTGTATTGTGTATATATATGCATCCCAGGTGTTGCATATATATATATACACTGTATTCAGTTTAGCTAGATCCGTTCCTGTTATCTTCTATCTAGACTATTTACATTCAGTGCAGTGTGTCCTGCTCACAGTGTTCAGCTAGATCCGTTCCTGCTATTTACATTCAGTACAGTGCTTCCTGCTCACAGTGTTCAGCTAGATCCGTTCCTGCTATTTACATTCAGTGCAGTGCGTGCTGCTCACAGTGTTCAGCTAGATCCGTTCCTGCTATTTACATTCAGTGCAGTGCGTCCTGCTCACAGTGTTCAGCTAGATCCGTTCCTGCTATTTACATTCAGTGCAGTGCGTCCTGCTCACAGTGTTCAGCTAGATCCGTTCCTGGTATTTACATTTAGCGCAGTGCGTCCTGCTCACAGTGTTCAGCTAGATCCGTTCCTGCTATTTACATTCAGTGCAGTGCGTCCTGCTCACAGTGTTCAGCTAGATCCGTTCCTGCTATTTACATTCAGTGCAGTGCGTGCTGCTCACAGTGTTCAGCTAGATCCGTTCCTGCTATTTACATTCAGTGCAGTGCGTCCTGCTCACAGTGTTCAGCTAGATCCGTTCCTGCTATTTACATTCAGTGCAGTGCGTCCTGCTCACAGTGTTTAGCTACATCCGTTCCTGCTGTTTACATTCAGTGCAGTGCGTCCTGCTCACAGTGTTCAGCTAGATCCGTTCCTGCTATTTACATTCAGTGCAGTGCGTCCTGCTCACAGTGTTCAGCTAGATCCGTTCCTGCTATTTAGATTCAGTGCAGTGCGTCCTGCTCACAGTGTTCAGCTAGATCCGTTCCTGCTATATACATTTAGTGCAGTACGTCCTGCTCACAGTGTTCAGCTAGATCCGTTCCTGTTATCTTCCTACTGACAGGCAGGCTTGTCTGGTTACAGTATATAAAGCTACCTGAAGAAAATTACAGGTGTTCTTTTTGATCCTATTAGTACCACGGTCAGGCAGCTAGACTATTTACATTTAGTACAGTGTGTCCTGCTCACAGTGTTCAGCTAGATCCGTTCCTGTTATTTACATTCAGTGCAGTGCGTCCTGCTCACAGTGTTCAGCTAGATCCGTTCCTGCTATTTACATTCAGTGCAGTGCGTCCTGCTCACAGTGTTTAGCTACATCCGTTCCTGCTGTTTACATTCAGTGCAGTGCGTCCTGCTCACAGTGTTCAGCTAGATCCGTTCCTGCTATTTACATTCAGTGCAGTGCGTCCTGCTCACAGTGTTCAGCTAGATCCGTTCCTGCTATTTACATTCAGTGCAGTGCGTGCTGCTCACAGTGTTTAGCTACATCCGTTCCTGCTGTTTACATTCAGTGCAGTGCGTCCTGCTCACAGTGTTCAGCTAGATCCGTTCCTGCTATTTACATTCAGTGCAGTGCGTCCTGCTCACAGTGTTCAGCTAGATCCGTTCCTGCTATTTACATTCAGTGCAGTGCGTCCTGCTCACAGTGTTCAGCTAGATCCGTTCCTGCTATATACATTTAGTGCAGTACGTCCTGCTCACAGTGTTCAGCTAGATCCGTTCCTGTTATCTTCCTACTGACAGGCAGGCTTGTCTGGTTACAGTATATAAAGCTACCTGAAGAAAATTACAGGTGTTCTTTTTGATCCTATTAGTACCACGGTCAGGCAGCTAGACTATTTACATTTAGTACAGTGTGTCCTGCTCACAGTGTTCAGCTAGATCCGTTCCTGTTATTTACATTCAGTGCAGTGCGTCCTGCTCACAGTGTTCAGCTAGATCCGTTCCTGCTATTTACATTCAGTGCAGTGCGTCCTGCTCACAGTGTTCAGCTAGATCCGTTCCTGCTATTTACATTCAGTGCAGTGCGTCCTGCTCACAGTGTTCAGCTAGATCCGTTCCTGCTATTTACATTCAGTGCAGTGCGTGCTGCTCACAGTGTTCAGCTAGATCCGTTCCTGCTATTTACATTCAGTGCAGTGCGTCCTGCTCACAGTGTTCAGCTAGATCCGTTCCTGCTATTTACATTCAGTGCAGTGCGTCCTGCTCACAGTGTTTAGCTACATCCGTTCCTGCTGTTTACATTCAGTGCAGTGCGTCCTGCTCACAGTGTTCAGCTAGATCCGTTCCTGCTATTTACATTCAGTGCAGTGCGTCCTGCTCACAGTGTTCAGCTAGATCCGTTCCTGCTATATACATTTAGTGCAGTACGTCCTGCTCACAGTGTTCAGCTAGATCCGTTCCTGTTATCTTCCTACTGACAGGCAGGCTTGTCTGGTTACAGTATATAAAGCTACCTGAAGAAAATTACAGGTGTTCTATCCCAGCTTAGTGCAGCTACAGGCCATTAGTATGTCTGGAAGGCCAAGAAGGAGAGGCAGACAGTCACAAGCCAATAAGAGAGGGCAAGCAGGCTCTGTGTCTAGTGCTGGTCGTGGAGACGGTGCATCCTCATCAGCACGTGGCCATGGGACACGCTTGGCCTTTTTTTCGGCAGCTGGCCGTGTTGAGCCGCAACATGCGGAAGACTTGGTCGAGTGGATGACCAAGCCGTCCTCATCCTCCTCATCCTCTCTCACCCATGCCCAGGGTGCTTTGTCTGGCAAAGCAGCGGCCTCTTCCCTCAGCTCAATGTCATCAGTGACTCCTTCCCTAGCCCCACCATGTCCTCCTGAGGATTCCCTCGAACTGTTTGACCACAGTGTTGGGTACATGCTCCAGGAGGATGCCCAGCGTTTGGAAGGCTCTGATGATGATACTGAGCTCAATGAAGGCAGTAACATGAGCACGGACAGAGGGGGTGCCCAAGAAGGACAGCAATCTGGCAGTCATGCTCCCCCTGCTGCAGCATACTGCCAGGTTTGCTCCAGTGATGAGGAGGGAGGGGATGATGAGGTCACTGACTCAACGTGGGTGCCTGATACGAGAGAGGAGGAGGAGGAGGAGGAGGAGGAGGAGGAGGTGGCACATCACCAACTAGGCAGGATGCCCTCCAGGGGCCAGCCTAAGGGCAGCACATTGACTGCATCACACCCCAAAGCTCCACATGTGCAGGGCGCTGCAGTCTCTGCGCGTTATTCAAAAAGTTCTTTGGTGTGGGCCTTTTTTGAGACGAGTGCATCAGATCGCACCGCTGCTATTTGCAATATATGTCTCAAGCGTATCTCGCGTGGCCAAAACATCTCCCGCTTGGGTACCACATGCTTGACCAGACATATGTTGACCTGCCATGCAGTTCGTTGGCAAGCGTATCTAAAAGACCCACACCAAAGAACAAAGACGATCTCTCCTTGCTCCTCATCAGCTGAGATTTCCAACCCCACTAGACCTTCAGTCCTCTCTGCGACCTGCAGTGAGAGGAATGAAGGTGTAGAATTAGGTGTGTCACAGCCAAGTACTTATGGGCAATCTGCTTTTGGTACACCGACGTCAGATTGTACCAGGCAAATTTCCCTGCCCCAGCTGCTGCACCGCCGAAAGAAGTTTGCTCCCAGCCATCCACATGCCCAGCGGTTGAATGCTAGCTTGGCAAAATTGCTAGCACTTCAACTGCTGCCTTTTCAGTTGGTAGACTCTGCCCCCTTCCGTGAGTTTGTGGAATGTGCGGTTCCTCAGTGGCAGGTACCCAAACGCCACTTTTTCTCACGGAAGGCGATTCCGGCTCTCTACCGGCATGTGGAAGGCAATGTCCATGCCTCGCTGGACAGGGCGGTCAGCGGTAAGGTGCATATTACCGCTGACTCATGGTCCAGCAGGCATGGACAGGGACGTTACTTAAGTTTCACGGCGCATTGGGTGACTCTGCTGGCAGCTGGGAAGGATGCAGGACAAGGTGCAGTAGTGTTGGAGGTTGTTCCGCCACCACGCCTCCAAAATGCTGATTGTGACACACCTCTCTCCTCCACCCCCTCCTCTTCTTCTTCCTCCATGGCCTCTTCCTCGGAACCAGCGGTGCTCCGTAGGCGTTCAAGGGGCTACGCAAGTACGCAGGCCAAAAGATGCCATGCGGTGCTTGAGCTGGTGTGCTTGGGGGACAGGAGCCACACTGGGGCAGAGGTTCTGTCAGCTCTGCAGGGGCAGGTTCAGAGGTGGTTGACGCCACGCCAACTTAAGGCAGGAATGGTGGTTTGCGACAATGGCACCAACCTCCTCTCTGCCCTCCGACAGGGACAACTGACCCATGTGCCCTGTTTGGCTCACGTCCTTAACTTGGTGGTGCAGCGGTTCTTGGGCAGGTACCCGGGCTTACAGGATGTCCTGAGGCAGGCCAGGAAAGTCTGTGTGCATTTCCGCCGGTCATATAATGCCAGTGCTCGGCTGACGGACCTCCAAAAGGAGTTTAACCTGCCCAAGAACCGCCTAATCTGTGACATGCCCACCAGGTGGAACTCGACGTTGGCCATGCTGCAGCGGCTGCACACGCAGCAGAGGGCCATCAATGAGTACCTGTGCGACTATGGCACCAGGACAGGGTCAGGGGACCTTGGTTTTTTTTCCCCACGCCAGTGGGCCATGATCAGGGATGCATGCACTGTCCTGTCACCATTCGAGGAGGCCACGAGGATGGTGAGCACTGACAGTGCATGCATCAGTGACACTGTCCCCCTTGTCCACCTGTTGGAGCACACGCTGCGTGGAATAATGGACAGGGCACTTGAGGCAGAACAGAGGCAGGAAGAGGAGGACTTCCTTAGCTCTCAAGGCCCCCTTTATCCAGACAGTGTTCCTGCGTGCCCGCCGATCACACAGGAAGAGGACGAGGAGGAGGAGGAGGAGGAGGAGGAAGATTGTGTCAGTATGGAGGTGGAGCCTGGCACTCAGCATCAGCAGTCTTTAAGGGATCAGTCCCAAGGAACACATGGACTTGTACGTGGCTGGGAGGAGGTGGCTGCGGACGTTGTTGTCCTTAGTGACCCAGAGGACTCCGGACCGAATGCCTCAGCAAACCTACGCTGCATGGCCTCCCTGATCCTGCAAAGCCTGCGTAAGGATCCTCGTATTCGTGGTATCAAGGAGAAGGACCAATACTGGCTGGCAACCCTCCTTGATCCACGTTACAAGGGTAAGGTTGCGGACCTTATCTTGCCATCGCAGAGGGAGCAGAGGATGAAACATCTTCGGGAGGCCTTGCAGAAAGGTCTGTGCAACGCGTTCCCAGAGACTGGGAGGTTACAAACTCCTGTTTCTGGACAACGTGTTGCTGAGGCTTCGGTCAGTCAAAGAAGGAGCGGTGGAGAAGGTGGCCGTCTGACCGATGCGTTCAGACAATTTTTTGGTCCGCAGCCCCAAGGTATGATCGGTTCCAGCAACCATCGCCAGCGTCTGTTTTACATGGTGCAGGAATACCTAGGGGCAAGATCAGACTTGGACACCTTTCCCACCGAAAATCCTCTGGGTTACTGGGTCTTGAGGATGGATCACTGGCCAGAGCTTGCACAGTATGCAATTGAGCTACTGGCCTGTCCTGCATCCAGCGTTCTTTCGGAACGCACATTCAGTGCTGCTGGAGGCGTGGTAACCGATCACAGGGTGCGTCTGTCCACCGACTCGGTCGATCGGCTGACCTTCATAAAAATGAATCAGTCTTGGATCACCACCAGCTACCAAGCACCTGATGCAGATGTAACCGAATAATTTTTTTTGAAATCTCAGATCCCTTCAAAGACTGCCTATGCTGATGCTGAGTGACTATCCCTGAGTAATTATCCTCTTCCTCCTCAATCATCACGCTGATAGCTTGTAAGAACATTTTTGGTTCTGGGCGCCACCACCAGTGCCTAAGGCACAATTTTTCAGCCCCTGTTTAACAGGGGCGTGTAATTACAATTTTTGATGCAATACTTTGCAGCAGGGCTTGTTCCTGCATTCCAACTAGAGTGTCTGTGAGGGGTTGCAGTGTTGTGGCACCAGCACCAGTGCCTAAGACCCAATTTTTCAGCCCCTGTCTAACAGGGGCGTGTAATTACAATTTTTGATGCAATACTTTGCAGCAGGGCTTGTTCCTGCGTTTCAACTAGAGTGTCTGTGAGGGGTTGCAGTGTTGTGGCACCAGCACCAGTGCCTAAGACCCAATTTTTCAGCCCCTGTCTAACAGGGGCGTGTAATTACAATTTTTGATGCAATACTTTGCAGCAGGGCTTGTTCCTGCGTTTCAACTAGAGTGTCTGTGAGGGGTTGCAGTGTTGTGGCACCAGCACCAGTGCCTAAGACCCAATTTTTCTGCCCCTGTCTAACAGGGGCGTGTAATTACAATTTTTGATGCAATACTTTGCAGCAGGGCTCGTTCCTGCGTTCCAACTAGAGTGTCTGTGAGGGGTTGCAGTGTTGTGGCACCAGCACCAGTGCCTAAGGCCTAATTTTTCAGCTCCTGTTCAACAGGGGCATGTAATTACAATTCTTGATCTAATATTTCACAGCAGGGCCCTGTGAGGGCTTACAGTGTTTTGGCCACAGCAACACCTAAGGCCCAAATTTCTGCTGAGTATATAGGGCAGGACCCTACTTTCAAACATCTAACTTACAAACGACTCCTACTTGCAAACGGAAGGAGACAACAGGAAGTGAGATGAAATCTACCCCTAAGGAAGGGAAATTCTCTCCTGTAAGAGTTAATATGGGAAAACAATTTTTCCTTTCCACTGATGCTTTCCAATCCTTGTTCCACAAAAAAACACAAATTTTCAAAAAACATTTTTCATTGGGACAAAAAAGTGAGGTGAAATCTTCTGAAGAGGAGGAAAGACGCAAAACAAATGTCACAGGGGTGATAACCCTTCCCTATGTTTTCCAAAAAGCTTAGAAAAGATTTTTTGGCTGGAGCTAAACACATTAAAAATGTTCAAAATTACAAACAGATTCTACTTAACAACAAACCTACAGTCCCTGTCTTG
Source organism: Lithobates clamitans (assembly GCA_037952925.1). NCBI lineage: Eukaryota > Metazoa > Chordata > Amphibia > Anura > Ranidae > Lithobates > Lithobates clamitans. The sequence continues at coordinate 2,625,480 of JBBGZY010000677.1, forward strand.
TTTGCACCGCCTGTATACTGCTGTTCAGAGTATATAGGGACCTTTCCTTATTTTAATTTGGGTGCGGGGTTCCCCTTAATATCCATACAAGACCCAAAGGGCCTGGTAATGGACTGGGGGGTACCCATGCCGTTTGTCTCACTGATTTTCATCCATATTGCCATGACCCGACATGACATTAAACCCGCAAGCAGTTTTAAATGAGATTTTTTCCTTTAAAAATGACATTTGGTGCAGGGACTGTTCTAAACATGGGAAACACGCGTCACTTTACAGGCATACTATAGACACCCCCCAGGTACGATATTTAAAGGAATATTTCACTTTTTTTTTTTTACTTTAAGCATCATTAAAATCACTGCTCCCGAAAAAACGGCCGTTTTTAAAAGTTTTTTTTGCATTGATACATGTCCCCTGGGGTAGGACCCGGGTCCCCAAACCCTTTTTAGGACAATACCATGCAAATTAGCCTTTAAAATGAGCACTTTTGATTTCGAACGTTCGAGTCCCATAGACGTCAATGGGGTTCTAACGTTCGTGCGAACTTGCGGTCCGTTCGCGGGTTCTGGTGCGAACCGAACCGGGGGGTGTTCGGCTCATCCCTAATAGTCACCCACATGGCTATTGACAGAAACTGAAAAGCCCCCTACTTCATTTTAGAAATGATCTCTATCTTGAACAACCATTGTTTGGTGGAATATATGTATGCCAAAGAATACCTCCAAATCCCAACATTTCAAAAACAATGGGAACTTTGGCTCAAACACCCTAAGTGCCTGAACCTTCCATTAAAAAAAACATTAGCCTTTTTGATGCTCCTACGCTTTATTCGCACCCATTCTGAACCACCACCCCCAATAGTGTAGCGCCCTTACAGTATACCAATCCCAACTTGTAAGTAATATTTTAAATCCTTTATACGTCTAATACCCCCCCGACTTCTATTTACCCATCCAGCATTGTTCTGTATACTTATGGTCTACCACTTTTAAATGCCCTCACTCCCCAAGCCAACCTTAAATCTAATGTATTGTACTTGTATGACCTATATACCTTGTACTTGTATGACCTATATACCTCTTATATTACTCTGTTATATTTACAGATTGTTTTCATGACATATAGATATATATATATATATATATATATATATATATATATATATATATATATATATATATATATATATATATATATATGAGTGCACAGCTTGTAAAACTGTGTAAATTTGCTGTCCCCTCAAAATAATGCAACACACAGCCATTAATGTCTAAACTACTGGCAACAAAAGTGAGTACACCCCTAAGTGAAAAAGTCAAAAATGGGCCCAATTAGCCATTTTCCCTCCCCAGTGTCATGTGACTTGTTAGTGTTACAAGGTCTCAGGTGTGTATAGGGAGCAGGAGTTTTAAATTTGGTGTTATCACCCTCACTCTCTCATACTGGTCACTGGAAGTTCAACATGGCACCTCATAGCAAAGAACTCTTTAAAGGATCTGAAAAAAATAATTGTTGCTCTACATAAAAATGGCTATGTGTTCAGTTATTTTGAGGGGGTAGCAAATTTACACTGTAATACATGCTGTACACTTACTACTTTACATTGTAGCAAAGCGTCGTTTCTTCAGTGTTGTCACATGAAAAGATATAATAAAATATTTACAAAAATGTGGGGTGTACTCACTTTTGTGAGATACTGTATATATATATATATATATATATATATATATATATATATATATATATATATTGTATGTATTTATTGTGTTTCAGCCTAAAAATAATTATTATAAAGAGTAAGGAGTTGTGGCACAGAGAGGGATATGTATTGCTCATTAAGTTCAAGAAAAATACAGCAACATATGTGCTGTTTAAATATAACTTTCTTTAGTTTTTTTGGTGATTGCCAGAAACACATATAGTTGCATGCATAGACTGTACATTACCTTCTATTTATTCTATCCAACTTAAAAATTGTATATATACACACCTTTCAATGCTTTAGGTCCAACTAGTCTTCCTACAGCAGTCCTTTCTGCAATGATGCTGAATATACCATCTGAGCCATTGCTCTTAAGGCATGTAGGAGTAACAACTTTAACCACTACACATCTGCGTTATGGCCGAATGACGCCCACAGTGCTACCTAACAGTGCCCACAGTGCCACCTAACAGTGCCCACAGTGCCACCTAACAGTGCCCACAAGTGCCACCTATCAATGCCAACAAGTGCCACCTATCAATGCCCACAAGTGCCACCTATCAATGCCCACATGTAGTGCCAATCAGTGCCACCTGGCAGTGCTGCCCATTACTGCCACCCATCAGTGCCCATCACTGCCACCCATCAGTGCCCATCACTGCTGCCTATCAGTGCCTATCACTGCCGCCTCATCAGCGTACATCAATGAAGGAGAAAAATGACCCGTTTTAAATTTTTTATAACAAAATATAAAAAAAATAAAACATTTTTTTTTTTAAAATTAAGTTTTTACATTTTTTTAACAAAAAGTAAAAACTGCAGAGGTGATCAAATACCATCAAAAGAAAGCTCTATTTGTGGTGAAAAAAATGATAAAAATGTCATTTGGGTACAGTGTTGTATGACCGCGCAATTGTCATTCAAAGTGCGTCAGTGCTGAAAGCTGAAAATTGGTCTGGATAGGAGGGGGGTTTAAGTGCCCTGTAAGAAAGTGGTTAATCACTCTGAGTAATATCTGAATTTGGTGCATGCAAGTGGGCTTTTAGGGAAAATAAATGGGTTAGCTGTTATTATCTTACTTCCGGAATGACTCCAGAACCAATCATGCATAGCATATGTAAATCAGTCCCCATGTTTAATTGACTTTAACTAATATCTACAAAATTATAGCTGAAAGCAACATGACTAAATGACCATCATTCCTAAAAAATATATAGATTTCTTTAGACAAAGGGTATATATGTTGATTATTAGATGTTTTAAATCTATTCTGGTAATAATTGTCCTTTGTATATATTGAATACAACAATTACAGCTTGTTATTTATGAATATAATAGAGTCAGATAAGAACAACTATTAAAGTGACAACAGTCTGACAATTTTGCAAATTCAATGATATTTGTTGCATCCAGACAATCCATAAGTTTAGATGTATACCAAGAGAAACAGTTTGTACTTATGATGTTTGGGCATTGCAAATGTAGTATCATTCAATTATGTGTTTTTTAACTTAATTCCATTGGAACATTAACAATACATTTATTTAATAATTCCTGCTGTGTGTACTCAAAATTACACTCTGGGATGCACACACTGTGGATTTCTGACACTACTGGTTTTAATACAAGCATAAGAGACAAAGGAATGTAGCCACAGATGACTTGGAAATGTTAACAGATCCACCCATAGGGGATTATTTGCTCTATTTCTGTCACTGTATACATCTATGTGCTATCTTGGGAAGTTGGTTTCCTTAACCAGGGTCAGTTAAAACCACATCTGAAAAAAAAGAACACAAATATATACATACATACTGTACACCATCTTTATAACTACCTCTTAAACTTTGTCAATGTTTTACCAGAGTCCTAAATGTAAGCATTACTAAAAAAAGTATGTGGAATACCCTTCTAGAATTTATGCATATTTCATTTTTTTTCTACCAGCACTATATTTGACAACACTTATAATTTAGATGAGGTACTCCAAATGTACCTTAAAGTCAAAATCCACCTTTTTAAGAAAATAGCCTATGCAGTCAATGGACCCCCAGTAGATATCAAAAACCTGTACAGCTGTGTAAAATACTAATTAATTTTAATGAAATTAAATTAATTAAAAATAGTTAGTAACTCTGCCTTGCTTCAATGAGTAAACAATATGTGGCCGGTCTAAACTATGTGGCATGTTCACCAATGCCAGGAGCATGGCGGACAAGATGGGTGAACTAGAGATACTGTTGTACGAGGAGGATTTGGATTTTGTGGGAATTTCAGAGACCTGGTTCAACAGCTCTCATGAATGGCTGGCAAACATTCAAGGGTATACCCTTTACCGCAAGGATAAGGAGGGTAAAAAAGGGGGAGGGGTATGCCTATATATCAAGAATAATGTACAAGTGAATGTGAGATGACATCACTGAGGGAGCTAGGGAGGAGGTGGAATCCTTATGGGTAGAGCTCCAAAGGGATGAAGCTAAGGGGAAAAATGTTATCATAATGGGCGGAGGGAACCACGCATTCGTCTAAGGCTCGCCAGTTCCTAAATGTCTTGCAGGACAATTACATGGGTCAAATGGTAGACGCACCAACTAGAAACAAACCGTTACTAGATCTACTGATTACCAACAATACAAACCTGATCACGGATGTGGAAATATGGGGAAATTTAGGAAACAGTGATCACCGGTCAATCGGCTTCATCACACAAATAGGAAACATAAGGGACAAAGACACTGAATTTCAAAAGAGCCAACTTCCCTAAACTATGAACCTTGCTAGAAGGCATAAATTGGGATAAAATCTTAAGAACAAAGAACACGGAGGAGAGATGGGTTCGCTTTAAGAGCATATTAAATAAGGGCATTAGCCAGTGCATCCCATTGAGTAATACATTTTCAAAGAGCGAACAAGAGTTCTGGATGGCTTAACTCCAATGTAAAAATGCATATAAAAGCAAAACAGAAGGCCTTCAAAAAATACAAGGTTCATCATCAGCAGTCAGACTTTATAAAGAATGCAACAAGAAATGTAAGGGTGCAATTAGGGTGGCTAAGATAAAACACAAAAGACACACAGCGGAGGAGAGCAGAAAAAATCCCAAGAAATTCTTTAAGTATGTAAACAGTAAAAAAGGGAGGACAGACCATATTGGCCCCATAAAGAATGAGGAAGGACATCTGGTTACAAAGGATGGGGAGATGGCAAAGGTATTGAATTTATTCTTCTCCTCAGTCTTCACAAGGGAATCGGGGGGCTTCAGTAACCAAAATTGCAGTGTTTATCCTCATGACACATCACAGTAAGCACCCTCATGGCTAACAGAGGACAGAATTGGACTTGGGAAACTTAACATTAATAAATCAATGGCTTGCACCCGAGGGAACTCAGTCGAGTAATTGCCAGGCCATTGTTTCTAGTTTTTTCTGACAGTCTACTGACTGGAATGGTACCAGTGGATTGGAGAAAAGTCAATGTAGCACCAATATTTAAAAAGGGCCCAAGGATGTACTGGAAATGGAGAGAGTACAAAGAAGGGCAACAAAGCTAATAAAGGGTCTGGAGGATATGAGTTATGAGGAAAGGTTGCGAGCACTGAACTTATTCTCTCTGGAGAAGAGACGCTTGAGAGGGAATATAATTTCAATTTATAAATACCGTACTGGTGAGCCCACAATAGGGATAAAACTTTTTGCAGAAGGGAGTTTAAGAAGACTCGTGGCCACTCATTAAAATTAGAAGAAAAGAGGCTTAACCTTAAACTACATAGTGGGTTCTTTACTGTAAGAGCAGCAAGGATGTGGAATTCCCTTCCACAGGCGGTGGCCTCAGCGGGGGGCATTGATAGTTTAAAAAAAAGGATTAGATAAGTACCTGAATGACCGCAACATACAGGGATATACAATGTAATACATATAATCACACACATAGGTTGGACTTGATGGACTTGTGTCTTTTTTTCAACCTCACCTACTATGTAACTATGTAACTATATAACACCATTGGACACTTTCTCCCATCCTTACAAGAGTGAAGACCAATGGCTTTCTCATTGTAGCAGCAAGGCAGGAACTGGGAGTTTTTTGGCCAGGCTTCTAAGGGGCCCAAATGGCCTACAGGAAAGACAATAAAATGAATGAACATTTTACAGAGCTGTGCCAATTTTTAATATTTATAATACTGGAGTCCCTTCACTGTATAGGCTATTTTTTTTAAATAGGTGAACTTAGCCTTTAAGTAATTCAATGTAAATTAATTACAGAAATGTAATTTAAAGACATTTGGACTTCAATATAAATGAAATCTCACCATACACATTACAAGTTGCCCATACAATCTCTTTTAGATCTATGAACAACTTTGTAGTACAATGGCCTGTCTGATTAGATATTTGGATAGTTTAGGTAATATAATGCAATAGGTAATCAAAAGTTGATATTAAATGAATCAAACAATGGCCTATTATAGTTTAAAGTTGTATATCCCTCCTATCGGCAATTAAATTAATCTTTCTTTATGTGGTGTGCATACCCACGCACCAAAGATGGTTAGACTTTATTGTATAAAGTGATTTTTTAAATGTGTGTTTTTTCACTTATAGGGAGAGGTGGGGGTGAAATGTTATTTTCTTTTTCCCTACTAACCTCCAAATTCCTGCATCAGGAGGTGACTATATTAAAGAGAATAAAGAGTCAAAAAAGACACTGGAGCTCTATAGTAACCATACCTTCAACTTCATGGTCTAAAAATGCTCCATGACATCATTTAGTCAGGACCACACTCCAAAGTAAATAAACAATGGCCCCCCAAGAAAGAGGAAGGTATATTCATAGTCCTGTCACTAAAAAGCCTCTGTATATTAGTCACAAATAAGCACAGAAGGTATCACAAGATGTAAAAAAGATCACTCCCCCAAAAAAATCCCCACGTGAAACCAAAGTGATTTTTTTGTGCACCAAAAGCAAGAGAAAACAAAACAAATACTGTATTTATCGGCATATAACATGCACTTTTTTCCCCTTAAAATCAGGGGAAAATCGTGGGTGCGTGTTATACGCCGATCCCCGCTAATTTTGATTGATCGGGGCGATCGCTGCTCACAGTCATGCCCAGTCCCGCCATTGGACCTGTGTTATGTCTATCATAGGGCAGGACTGGGCGTGACTGTGAGCGGCGCTGAGAAGAGTCGAGTACCCTCGGCTATGTGTATCTCGGCTCCGCCCAGTCACTGTGATCTCAGCAGCGCTCGTTCAGCTCTGCCGAGTCCCTGCGAACTCTGCGGCACCATATTTAAATCTGTAATGGACACTGGGGGCAAGGCTGAAATGACAAGGCTGCACTGACCACTGGGGCAAGGCTGCACTGGGGCAAAGCTGCACTGACAAGGCTGCACTGGGGCAAAGCTGCACTGACAAGGCTGCACTGACAAGGCTGCACTGGGGCAAAGCTGCACTGACAAGGCTGCACTGGGGCAAAGCTGCACTGACAAGGCTGCACTGTGGCAAAGCTGCACTGACAAGGCTGCACTGACAAGGCTGCAATGGACATGGGGGCAAGGCTGCAATGACACTGACAAGGCTGCAGATGGACACAATAAGGCTGCATTGATGGGCATTATAATGTAAGTTTTTTTTCCTTAAACTTCCCTTCTAAAAGTTTCTTTCCTTAAAATCCCCTCCTAAACTTGTAATGCGTGTTATACCGATAAATACGGTATGTTTCACTCAGAAATAGAGCTTTGTCAGGGGTGCTAAGAAATAAATGCTCTAAACAAGTGCAGCAGTCACTACTTGGCAAACGGCAACTCTCCTCCCTTTGGTTTCTATTTATAGGTATTTCTAAAGATGGTCGCCGTGTTAGGAGCACCGTGATGTCATCACGCATGTGATGTCATTACGGGAGGTAGCCAGCCTAGAGGTAGCCAGCCTAGAGATGTATATTCAAAAGAAAATCACTGTACATGGCCTCAGAATAAAGATAAGACTACATTCCCACACAGATTGGTAATGAATTCATGACTGGGTGGGATAAACTCCAATCTGAGAACACACTCATTATGATGCAATATTTATTTGTTTTGAGAAGACTCAATTTGAGTTGTTGAATAAACAACTCATCGAGGAGCAGAACAACATCTTAACATTCAAGGATCATCCTGATTTTAAAAAAAATTGGAGGAAAAATTACAAAAACAGGTGGAAAACCATGAGCAAACCATCAAAGCTAAAAAACTTAAAAAATTCATTCGGAAATCCCATGACTTTGCTACTGGTAACATCTACAATTGGTCTCAAAGACCAAAAGGCTACCATACAGCAGCAGAGTATGTCTCTGAAACATCTAGAGAGTCAAATATCTCTGAGGCAAATGAACTAAGAGAAAGACAGAGTGACAATGGTGAGTCCAGGAGGGAAAGGGGGCTATACAGGAGCCAGAAAGGGAAAAAAGTGATGTTAGATGTCCCCTTAGGAATTGAACCAACAGATAATGAGAACAGCAATTTGCAGATATTTCATCTGTAGGAAGTGTAGCTGTCATCTGACCCCATTGCAGTCCTCAAAAAAGGATTGTCCTTTATTCCCACTCAGGATTTAAACTTATTTGAGTAAGTAGAGGATATACTGTAAATCTGATTGCATGAAAACGTGTCCTTTAGAAAGGAATTTAAGAATAAGCCCAGTCGACTATCACAGCCATCAACATCTAAGGATATAGAAATGCTGAGACTCTTGGAATCTCTGCAATAGGAGAGTGTGAAGGGGAAAGGAGGAGAGTAAAGGTCCATTTACAACATTCAGACCAAAATCCAACCATACTCCACCCATACCTCAGGGCACTCAGATACAGCTTTTTGTAAAGCTGGCGGAGAGAGATCTGAATGCCCTGTGGGAAAAAGCACAAATAAATAGGAAAAATAAGTCCTTTAACCTCACTTATCAGGAATGGCAGGCTTTGGGGGATTTGAGGAATAATGAAAGGATTATAAAAGCCGCGGACAAGGGGGGTAATATCATCCTTATCGACAAATCCTTCTACCTGCAAATGTGTTATGATATTCTCAGCAATGAGGAGAATTATGAGATCCCACCTCAAAAATTCCCTGGTTGTTTCAGGGAATAACAACTTAACTGAGAAAACCAGTAGATACACGGATTATGTTATGAGTCCATGGGGCTGATTTATGAAGCATTTGCGCCATGACTTGCGGTGCACGCCGATGCGCAAATGACATTTTCGTATTTACAAAGCATTTGCGCCGGTAACACAGCGCGATCCCCCATTTACTATTCTCTTCCTGACGCACAGGAAGAGGTGATCGGTACGCCACTATAGACAAGGCGCATGGCATCTTTAACTTAACCACTTGACGACCGCCTCACGCCGATGTACGTCGGCAAGGTGGCATGGACAGGCAAAATCACGTACATGCACGTGATTTGCCTTCCGCGGGTGGGGGGTCCGATCGGACCCCCCCGGTGCCCGAGGTGCCCGAGGCGGTCGCCATTTCTTCCCGGGCGATGAGAGGCCAGGGGGAGGCCATCCATTGTTGGCCACCCCCTCCCGATCGCTCCCGGCGAATGAAAATGCTTCCTTTCCCTCTGTAATGTAAAGGGAAAGGAAGTGATGTCATCCCTCCTCGAGCTGGTCTTTTCGATCCGGCGCAGAGGAGAGAAGACATCAAGTAAGTCTGCACAACACTACACTAACAGTAGAACACGCCAGGCACACTTGTCACCCCCCATCACCCCCCGATCACCCCCCGATGTACCCCCTGTCACTCTGACACCAATAGCATTTTTTTTTTTTTTTTGCATTGGTGTTAGTTTGTGTCAGTTACAAGTGTTAGGGCAGTTAGGTTAGGCCCCTTTAGGTCTAGGGTACCCCCCCTTAGGTCCAGGGTACCCCCCTAACCCCCCCTAATAAAGGTTAACCCCGTGATCACCCCCCGTCACCAGTGTCGCTAAGCGATCGTTTTTCTGATCACTGTATTAATGACACAGGTGACGCTATTTAGGGAGGTAAGTATATAGGTTCGCTGTCAGTGTTTTATAGCGACAGCAACCCCCATATACTACCTGCTAAAGGTTTTAACCCCCTGATTGCCCCCTAGTTAACCCTTTCACCAGCGATCACCGTATAAGTGTTACGGGTGACGCTGGTTAGCTAGTTTGTTTTTTGTAGTTTATTATAGTTTATTATAGTTTACTATAGTTTTAGGGCACCCGCCGTTTATTACCTTATAAAGGTTTAACCCCCTAATTGCCCGGCGGTGATATAAATTACGTTTTTAGGGTCAGCTAAGGTCTGCGTCGCCCCAGGCACCGTCAGGTTAGTGCCAGTACCGCTAAAACCCACGCACGCAGCATACACCTCCCTTAGTGCTATAGTATCTGAGCGGATCGATATCTGATCCGATCAGATCTATACTCCCCAGCAGTTTAGGGTTCCCATAAACACAGTGTTAGCGGGATCAGCCCAGATACCTGCTAGCACCTGCGTTTTGCCCCTCAGCCCAGCCCTGCCCAGCCCACCCAAGTGCAGTATCGATCGATAACTGACACTTACAAAACACTAAGCACACATAACTGCAGCGTTCGCAGAGTCAGGCCTGATCCCTGCGATCGCTAACAGTTTTTTGGTAGCGTTTTGATACAGTCGCTGACAGTCAGGAGCTTTTTTGCCTGTGAGTCTCACTAGTGTACCCCTAAATTTAGAGCCCAAAATGGCAAATCGAAGGTACACTAGTGAAGAGGCCTACACGTTTCTGAGCATGACAGATAGTGAAGAGGAAGTCACTCATCTGTCAAGTTCAGGCTCAGAATACGATCCTGTAGAGGACAGCGGCTCCATGACAGATAGCTCTGACGACAGAGTTGTGGTCCCTGCTAGGGTCAGGTGTACCAGACCCCAATCTTCTTCTGTCCTTGAAGTGCAAGCACCGCAGGGCTCTCGTATGGAGCAGAGAAGTACTAGCGCCGCTATTCCTTCTGGTGAACTGGCAAGCACCAGCGGCCTAGTACACCCTGGTCGTACATCCAGCACTGCAGTATCACGTGGTGACGTGGCGAGTCCCATAAGTGCAGTTCAAGCTGGTGAGGTGGCAAGCACTAGTAGTGTCCCGCTGCCACCAAGAAGACAAAGACAGGCCCATTGTGCCCATAGTGCCCTTCCTGATGCATTCGCCAATCCGAATTGGGAACCCACCACTTCTGCAGCACCCGTACTTCCCCCTTTCACTGGCCAACCTGGAATTCAGGTGGAAACAGTTGACTTTACGCCACTGGATTTTTATTCACTGTTTTTCACCGAAGATCTCTATAGATCTATTGTGGACCAAAGCAATTTATACGCTGGTCAACACATCGCCGCTAATCCCCAGTCCTCCCTTGCCAGAGATTGGAGACCAATTACGGTCTCCGAATTTAAGACCTTTCTGGGCCTTTCCCTCCTCATGGGGTTGAATAAAAAGAGTAAGTTGCGGTCATATTGGTCCACTGACCCAATTTACCATTCGCCCTTGTTCTCTGCTTCCATGGCCAGGGCACGATACGAGCAGATTTTGCGGTTCATGCACTTCAACGACAATGAACTCTGTCCTCCTAGTGGAGACCCTGCATACGATCGGCTCTACAAAATTCGGCCCCTCGTAAACCACTTCAACCAACATTTTGCAGACTTGTTTACCCCCCATCAAGTTATCTGCATTGATGAGTCCCTGATTAAATTTTCTGGCCGCTTGTCATTCAAACAGTACCTTCCCAGCAAGCGTGCCAGATAAGGGGTCAAGATGTATAAGCTCTGTGACAGGGCCACAGGCTATACATGTAGTTTTATGGTTTACGAGGGCAAAAATAGTCAAATAGAGCCGACAAACTGCCCTGACTACATAGGAAGCGCTGGCAAGATAGTGTGGGACTTGGTGTCACCCTTATTCGGAAAGGGGTACCACTTGTACGTGGACAATTATTATACGAGCGTGCCACTTTTTAGTCACTTGTTTGATCATCAGATTGGAGCATGTGGCACCGTGCGACCTAATCACCGGAGCTTTCCCCAGCGGCTTGTAGATTCCCGTCTTAGGCTGGGGGAGAGAGCCTGCTTGAAGTATAATAATTTGCTCGCTATGAAGTGGAGGGATAAGAAGAATGTTTTCGTTCTCACCTCCCTTCATGCAGACACGACGACCCAAATTACTACGGCGACTGGTGTTGTGGAGAAACCCCTCTGTGTCCACGAATATAACCTTAATATGGGAGGGGTGGACCTCAACGACCAGTTGTTGGCGCCGTACCTAGTTGCCCGTAAGGCCAGACGCTGGTACAAAAAAGTGTCTGTTTATTTATTTCAATTGGCTTTGCTGAACGCTCATGTGCTATACAGAGCTTCAGGATGGACTGGATCCTTCCTTAAATTCCAGGAAGAGATCGCCAGAGCCCTTCTGTTTTCAGACGGTGCTCTACCTCACCTTCCCCAACCAAATGCAGTAAGCCGGCTGCATGAGAGGCATTTTCTTTATGCCCTCCCAAGTACCCCTACCCAACGAGCCCCCCAAAAAAGATGTCGTGTCTGCAGAAAGCGTGGATTTAGGCGTGACACCCGGTCTTATTGTCCCTCCTGTCCTGGCAATCCTGGTCTTTGCGTGGGTGAATGCTTTGAACGCTACCATACACTAGTTGAGTATTAGCGTAGGGTTCAGCACTGCACAGACTAGGCACACTAACACAGGGTCTCCCAAGATGCCATTGCATTTTGAGAGACCCAAACCTGGAACCAGTTACAAAAGTTAAAAGTTACTAAAAAAAGTGTAAAAAAATAAATAAATAAATAAAAACACAAAAAAAATATAAAATAAAAAAACCAAAAATAGTTGTTGTTTTATTGTTCTCTCTCTCTCAATTCTCTCTCTATTGTTCTGCTCTTTTTTACTCTATTCTATTCTGCAATATTTTATTGTTATTATGTTTTACCATGTTTGCTTTTCAGATTTTTTATACTTTACAGTTTACTGTGTTCTGTTGGTAACCATTTTATTGTTTTCAGGTACGCCATTCAGTTGCAGTGCGGATTTATTTATCTTGATAGCAACAGCGTTTGCTCCCACGATATATAAAGCCGTGACTCCAGCGCTGTCGGAGGTGATTTCACCACCACAGTTACATACTTCAGCATATATGCCGAAGCGTGGGGGCAGCAGTGGGTGGAGGAGCAATTTGCTCCTGCCTTTTGCGGGAGGATGCCCCCATGCTTCGGCATATATATATTTTAGGCACAGGTTGCGTTAAATGTTTTATTTTTTACTATGTTTTTTTTTTTTGTATTTGCTTTGCAGGTATGGTAAGTCTTACTGTTATACTGTAATGTTACTTTGTTTTATTGTTAACCATCATTTGCTTAGCAGGTACGCCATTCAGTTGCAGCACGGATTTATTTATCTTGACAGCAACAGCGTTTGCTCCCACGATATATAAAGCCGTGACTCCAGCGCTGTCGGAGGTGATTTCACCACCACAGTTACATACTTCAGCATATATGCCGAAGCGTGGGGGCAGCAGTGGGTGGAGGAGCGATTTGCTCCTGCCTTTTGCGGGAGGATGCCCCCTTGCTTTGGCATATATAAATGGTGCATGTATGCCCATCATTAGAAGTGGGTGGATGAAGGGAGGTATTCTAATGGTGGGCATACCCACCGATCAATATCTTTTTTTCGTTCAGCCCACAAGCTGCATGAAAAAAAAGTTTACAATATATGCCCAACAAGGACCAGCAACGTACTGGTATGTTGCTGGACTTTGAGTGGTTATACCAGAATGATGCCTGCAGGTTTAGGTATCATCTTGGTATCATTCTTTTCAGCCAGCGGTCGGCTTTCATGTAAAAGCAATCCTAGCGGCTAATTAGCCTCTAGACTGCCCCCCACCGTCTTCCATGTTTTTCTCTGGCTCTCCTGTCCCAACAAGGAACCTGAAAATGCAGCCGGTGATTCAGCCAGCTGACCATAGAGCTGATCAGAGACCAGAATGGCTCCAAACATCTCTATGGCCTAAGAAAACTTACATTTCGCCGAATGTAAACAGCGCCATTGGGAAATTGGGAAAGAATTTTATCACACCGATCTTGGTGTGGTCAGATGCTTTGAGGGCAGAGGAGAGATCTAGGGTCTAATAGAGCCCAATTTTTTAAAAAAAGAGTACCTTTCACTACCTATTGCTATCATAGGGGATATTTACATTCCCTGAGATAACAATAAAATTAATTAAAAAAAATAAAAATGAAAGCAATGGTTTAAAAATAAGATAAAAAAAAAAAAATAATAAAGAAAAAAAAAAAAAAAGCACCCCTGTCCCCCCCTGCTCTCGCGCAAAGGCGAACGCAAGCGTTGGTCTGGCGTCAAATGTAAACAGCAATTGCACCATGCATGCGAGGTATCACCGCGAAGGTCAGAACGAGGGCAGTAATTTTAGCAGTAGACCTCCTCTGTAAATCTAAAGTGGTAACCTGTAAAGGCTTTTAAAGGCTTTTAAAAATGTATTTATTTTGTCGCCGCTGCATGTTTGTGCGCAATTTTAAAGCATGTCATGTTTGGTAACCATGTACTCGGCCTAAGATCATCTTTTTTATTTCATCAAACATTTGGGCAATACAGTGTGTTTTAGTGCATTAAAATTTAAAAAAGTGTGTTTTTTCCCCCAAAAATGCGTTTGAAAAATCGCTGCGCAAATACTGTGTGAAAAAAAAATATGAAACACCCACCATTTCAATCTGTAGGGCATTTGCTTTAAAAAAATATACAATGTTTGGGGGTTCAAAGTAATTTTCTTGTAATCAAAAAGTGTCAGAGAGGGCTTTGTCTTCAAGTGGTTAGAAGAGTGGGTGATGTGTGACATAAGCTTCTAAATGTTGTGCATAAAATGCCAGGACAGTTCAAACCCCCCCCCCCCCAAATGACCCCATTTTGGAAAGTAGACACCCCAAGCTATTTGCTGAGAGGCATGTCGAGTCCCTGGAATATTTTATATTGTGACACAAGTTGCGGGAAAGAGACAAATCTTTTTTTTTTTTTTTTTTTTGCACAAAGTTGTCACTAAATGATATATTGCTCAAACATGCCATGGGAATATGTGAAATTACACCCCAAAATACATTCTGTTGCTTCTCCTAAGTATGGGGATACCACATACAAAGCCTTCAGGCTTTCTAAGGGCATAAATTTTTGATTTCACTCTTCACTGCCTAGCACAGTTTCGGAGGCCATGGAATGCCCAGATGGCACAACCCCCCAAAATGACCCCATTTTGGAAAATAGACACCCCAAGCTATTTGCTGAGAGGTATAGTGAGTATTTTGCAGACCTCACTTTTTGTCACACACTTTTGAAAATTGAAAAAAGAAAAAAAAAAAAATTTCTTCTCTTTCTTCATTTTCAAAAAAAAATGAGAGCTGCAAAATACTCACCATGCCTCTCAGCAAATAGCTTGGGGTGTCTACTTTCCAAAATGGGGTCATTTGGGGGGGTTGTGCCATCTTGGCATTTTATGGCCTTCAAAACTGTGATAGGTAGTGAGGAGTGAAATCACAACTTAACGCCCTTAGAAATCCTGAAGCCGATGCTTGGTTTTCGGGGCCCCGTATGCGGCTAGGCTCCCAAAAAGTCCCACACATGTGGTATCCCCGTACTCAGGAGAAGCAGCAGAATATATTTTGGGGTGTAATTCCACATATGCCCATGGCATGTTTGAGCAATATATCATTTAGTGACAACTTTGTGCAAAAAAAAAAAAAATTGTCACTTTCCCGCAACTTGTGTCAAAATATAAAATATTCCATGGACTCAACATGCCTCTCAGCAAATAGCTTGGGGTGTCTACTTTCCAAAATGAGGTCATTTGGGGGGGTTTTGTGCCATCTGGGCTTTTTTTTGCCTTCAAAACTGTGATAGGCAGTGAGGAGTGAAATCACAACTTTACGCCCTTAGAAATCCTGAAGGCGGTGCTTGGTTTTCGGGGCCCCGTATGCGGCTAGGCTCCCAAAAAGTCCCACACATGTGGTATCCCCATACTCAGGAGAAGCAGCTAAATGTATTTTGGGGTGCAATTCCACATATGCCCATGGCCTGTGTGAGAAATATATCATTTAGTGACAACTTTGTGCAAAAAAAAAAATTGTCACTTTCCCACAACTTGTGTCAAAAAATAAAATATTCCATGGACTCAACATGCCTCTCAGCAAATAGCTTGGGGTGTCTACTTTCCAAAATGGGGTCATTTGGGGGGGGGGTTGTGCCATCTGGGCATTTTTTGGCCTTCAAAACTGTGATAGATAGTGAGGAGTGAAATAAAAAATGTATGCCCTTAGAAATCCTGAAGACGGTGATTGGTTTTCGGGGCCCCGTACGCGGCTAGGCTCCCAAAAAGTCCCACACATGTGGTATCCCCATACTCAGGAGAAGCAGCTGAATGTATTTTGGGGTGCAATTCCACATAGGCCCATGGCCTGTGTGAGCAATATATCATTTAGTGACAACTTTTTGTAAATTTTTTTTTTTTTTGTCATTATTCAATCATTTGGGACAAAAAAATAAATATTCAATGGGTTCAACATGCCTCTCAGCAATTTCCTTGGGGTGTCTACTTTCCAAAATGGGGTCATTTGGGGGGGGGGTTGTACTGCCCTGCCATTTTAGCACCTCAAGAAATGACATAGGCAGTCATAAACTAAAAGCTGTGTAAATTCCAGAAAATGTACCCTAGTTTGTAGACGCTATAACTTTTGCGCAAACCAATAAATATATACGCTTATTGACATTTTTTTACCAAAGACATGTGGCCGAATAAATTTTGGCCTAAATATATGACTAAAATTGAGTTTATTGGATTTTTTTATAACAAAAAGTAGAAAATATCATTTTTTTTCAAAATTTTCGGTCTTTTTCCGTTTATAGCGCAAAAAATAAAAAATGCAGAGGTGATCAAATACCATCAAAAGAAAGCTCTATTTGTGGGAAGATGAAAACACACACAGGAGAGTAGAATTTACCCCAAACATTTATTAAGGGGTCACAACTAAACAAAGAGGGAGGCAACGCTGGAGAAACTGCAGAAGTGGGTGAAGCCTTGGACCCCCAGGGCAGACATCAATCATTTAAAAGCAAAATTGGTGGCCTGAGGAGTCCATATCTAAGGGAGGGCAGTCTGGTCCAGAAGTCCCAGAGATCCAGAAAGCAGCAGATGACATCTGTGTCCCCAGGCTGTGGTCATACGAGAGACTGCATCTTCTGTCAGACCAGACTGAACCCAGGGTCATCACTCTTTGGTCTTCTATCCATGCCTCCTTCCACGTGGTGGCTGTGGTGGTGGAGTTGTGGCAGCAGGAGGAGGAGGAGGATCGTCCATCTCAATGACATCCGTCTTGGGTGTTAGTTCCCCACTCAACCCCTTACGTAGGACTTTAAAAATCAGGTCTTCAGAGAGCCTGCGTTGACCCTCCTGCATGCCCTGCAGGCAAAGGCCTCTCAGGACTGGGGAAGGCTCGGAGGGACGCAGAAGCCTCCTGGATCAGCCTGTACGCTGAATCCTGCACGGGACTCGGAGTCGTCTTCCTGGCTCGTTTATGTGGCAGGCGGAGGGGAGGGACCTGAGACTCAGTCAGGCTGCGACTGGTCCCAGGCTTCTCTTGGCTGCCACTTAGCCCCGCCTCCTCCTGGCTGCCACTAATCCCCGCCTCCTCCTGGCTGCCACTAATCCCCGCCTCCTCCTGACTTCCACATCCCACAACCTCCTCCTGGCTGAGGTCTTCCTGTGTATGAAAAAGGGACATAGTTTTAGTATTTTTTCAATCAATCACACACAATTTTCACCTCCTGACTGCTGCAAATTGAATGTTAACAAATATAACAGACTATCATTCTGAGCCCAGCATTTTTCATTCTTGTCCCAATTTTGGGTGCCCACTACTGTCTATTGATATGTAAAACACTTTTTTCAATCAGCAATTAGTGATCAATACTAACATCTAGTAAACATAATTTATTTATTGACCAGAAATCTGTAGAAGAATGCTATACCAGCTGGGCTCCTCCATTTCTTCCTGGCTGGAAGGCCCAGGTTGGACATCGGAAGGCTCAGCTGGGGTAAAAGGAAGAGTGGAAGGAAGGGTTGAGAGAGATTCCCTGACTTCAGTGTGGTCTGACAGAAATCGCAGTCTCTCGTAGTACCACAGCCTGGGGACATAAACGTCATCTGCTGCAGCTCCGGACCTCTGGGAATCTGTGACCTTCTTGCGCTCCCTAAGATAAGTGCTCCTCAGGCCACCAATTTTTAGCTTTTAAATAAGGGATGGTTGCTGTGGGGACCACTGGCTTCACCATCCATTTTCTCTGCAAGACACAACACAAGACAAACCCTAATGTCAGGCCAAACTCCCCTAATCTTGTTACAATATAGGCTTCCATTTCGAAGCAGTATAGGCGCAAGTTTAGATCTTACCTTCGTTATCACGATCGGCGTCTCCGATGCTCCTTCCTCCGCTCACAGATCGTACGTAAGACGCACGTGTGTTACGCTTTATACACACTGCGCATGCGTATAACTCCGCCCGCCCCTGACGTTCTTTCTAGTCTATTCCCCGCCCCTTTTCGTTCGGCGCAGTGGGGGAAGAGCACATGGCGGATAGACAGCAGGTGTGTGCTAATTGTAGCAACGAGGAGGAGGAGGGGGAGGAAAGGTCGGAGCCTGAAACGTCCCGATCCAGAAGGAGATTTAAGGACTCAAATATGTCCTTTGGGGAGATGTTGGAGATGGTGGACATCCTGAAGAAGGCCGACTATGATGGAAAGTATGGGCTTTACCCCAACCACAATCTCAGAAAGGCCAAGATCATGGTGAAAGTGGTCAGGAGTCTGCACCGGAAATTCGGGGTACGACGATCGAAAGATCAGCTCAGGAAGCGGTGGTCGGACCTGAAATTACGAGAACATGAGCAGTACAGAAAGATCCGGAGAGTGCTGCAAAAAAGTAAGTAGTTGTGCTGTGTTCCTATTGTTTTTGTGTTTATTACGTTCGTGATGCTCCATGTGCTTTTAGGAACTGTTGTACAGTTTAAAATGGCAACTTTCATGTTCATGGGCACATTATTCGTTCGGATCAAACATTTTTCGTTCCAAATATAAAATAACATTGTTTAGCCCATATGCATTTGGCCACCATTTTGACGACCTATACTTGTCTTAAAAGAATTGGGTTGTGTAGATGGCTTTGTTACTAGAATGAAATGCAAACTAGATTGTGTGTAAGGAGAGGACACTGAGCAGCTGTTTTCACATCTGGACACTGGAGCACTAGTGTGGGACAAAAGAACACCATTTTTATTAGGGGGCCACACAGGTGCTCCAGTGTATACTATAGGGGGGTCTCCATCTGTGAAGCTTGTACCAAACAGGTAAAGTATTGCAGGTTGACAAAGGGCATTAAAAAAGCTACATGTTGGAACTCTGTTAAAATAGATAATTGTACCCCACTTCCAGGCAATGTTTCATCTTTATAGTTCTGACATTAAATATCTGTGTGCTAATTATACCATTTTGCTTGACATAGGGGAGAAAAGACTCGGAGGACACCCCTCATTTGAGGAGACCAGAGCCCCCCCCCCCTTCTGGAAGAAGGTGAAATCCCCCCAACACAAGCTGAGCAGGAGGATGAAGATGTGGTGGAACTAGTCACCACAACAGGTGAGTGTCTGCGACCACAGGCTCCGATAAGAGATGGATGGCGGCATTTTTTTTAAACCAAATTTATTTTGGGGTTCCTCTCTTTTTAGGTGATCGTGAGGTTGTGGATGAAGATCCTTTCACATCCGAAAGTGCCCAGATCCTGATCAGGGAGATCATGGGGTGTAATTCACAATTGGAAAACATCAAGCAAAACATCAATGATGTTATTCCAAAATATAAAAACATCATTGATGTTTTGGGGCGAGTTTAAAACCCCTCCAAATCACTTTCTTCTTTTGTGTGCTACAATGTGCTAAATGCTTTTGTGATTTTTTCCCAAAGCCAAATTTGGAGGATACACACAGTGTGTCAAAATGTGCTATCTGCCATCACAGGAGATCAATGGACGCGTTTTGGGGGTGCAACCCCTTCCTCAATAATAAAGTAGCGGTGAGGAAGGGGTTGCTCCCCCAAAACACATCCCTTGATCCCCCGTGATGGCAGCTAGCACATGTTGACATTGGGAAATTTGTGTGCATCTTCCAAATTTGGCTTTTCCAGGGGTGATTTCCCCCCATCTGAACGCAATATCAAACACAGTTCCTAAATACTCATGTCTGATATTGCCTTCAAGTTCTACCAAATGTGAACTTTGTAAGATCAAGATTTGTGTTTTTCTTGTTGGTTTTACACAGGCCTGTTTTCTATAAAATTGACATTTTAATTTTGGATAATGCCACTACCAAAATTGGTATACAACAAACATGTTGGTTTGTCAGCAAAACCTTTGGTAAATGCACATGTGATTGTGCAGGTATTAAAAAGATTGTTAATCAAGAATGTGTGGATTATTGTCTCAACGCTACAACACTTTTGGGGTGATGTAATTGTTGTTTTATGAGAAAATGGGGGTTATTTCCTAAGGGCAAATCCACTTTGCACTACAAGTGCAGTTTCAGTGCAGTTGCAAGTGCACTTGTAGTGAAATGTGTTTTTGCATTTAGTAAATAACAGCCAACAGTGCTTTGTATAAGGTTACACAATCACACCATTTTCTGCACTCAACACATTTCTGTCAGGGTCAGCTCAAACAAACACAAGCAGTAAATGTCCAGAAAGATTTTTATTTTTTTTTATTTGAAAAAGGCTTCACATATTGTCTGGCATATTGATAGCCCCCCTACCCGCAAAGAACTCCAGGTAGCGTAACCGGACATCACGGGCATTTAGGGAGGGCAAGCCAGGACGGGCACTTTCAAGCGCCGTCAGTGTGGTTTGATGTAGGATTCCGGCCTCAGGCCCAACTGAGCCAGCATAGTTGGCCGAATGTTTCCGTAAAAAGTTATGGAGAACACAGCACGCAAGTATTATATGGTTCAGTTTATACTCCGCCATATGGATAGGTGTCAGAAATAGGCGGAACCGGCTGGCCAGGATTCCTCTGTTCCGGGGTGAGGGTCCTCATCGGGAATGGCCGCATCAGGTGGTCCCCCAGCGCAAATGCTTCATCAGCAACGAGCACAAATGGGAGTCCTTCCACATTGTCCTCTGGAGCTGGCAAGTCCAAGCTGCCATTCTGGAGACGCCTGTAGAACTCCGTCTGGGCAATGACTCCACCACCGGACATCCGGCCATTCTTCCCCACGTCCACATACAGGAAGTCTTAATTAGCCGACACCACAGCCAACATCACTATACTATTGAACCCCTTATAGTTGAAATAGTACGACCCCGAGTTGGGTGGTGGGACGATGTGGACGTGTTTCCCATCAATTGCCCCTCCGCAGTTAGGAACGTCCCACCGCTGGGCAAAGTGGGAGGCCACAGTCTGCCATTCCTGTGGCGTGGAAGGAAACTGTTGATGCAAAAACAATAAACATTACTATTTTTACTCTGAAACATGGCAAGCAGATTAGACACAAACATTATGGGGCAACCTCCAGATAGCATTTAGTAAGGGGAATTTAACAAGGCCAAAGTATAAGGTACACCTATCATATCCCCCCTCCCCCCCCTCTCATGGGCCATTTCTAACATTATGGGGTGTGTGTAAATCTTGGACATGTAACCCTCTTCACTTCATTGAGAGATGAATGCCTAAATAATGGGTATTACTTGGAACAGCCCTTCCTTAGTTACACTATTGGCAGCCCACTGGACAGGTAAGAAGTGTCATAATACAAAGATATAAATACACATTGTACACATTTGAGGACATTTGGACATTCTGCTATTACCTATCAAGATAATAATAGGATACAAAAACTTTAAACAGTACCATTGGAAAGTATACAGGCAGGCCCTTGCACTACATGCTTTGGGTAATTCATCCATAAATCTGACCAGTAAAGAGGTGGGTATAGTGTGTATGGGTTTGGCAAAGTCAGCAAATAGATGATTGAGGATAGAAAATTGGGATCAGCTGACTTAGCAGTTGGGGGTTGGGAGGGTTACTAAAAATTATTTGGGGACACCACAAAAAAAGCCTCTGGCACTCTGCCTGAATTTAGATCAAAAATTACATTTCCAAACATTTTAGGGGGTGTTTGGGGTAAAGCACTATTATGGAGCTGATAAAATACATTGTTAAGTGACTACATGAGGTGAATATAGGGCAGGGGACACCATGCTGGGGAGGTTAGTGAAGGGCAAATATGTATGAAGGACCTAAAATAATAATTACCTAAAAATCCAGCATACATGAGAACAAAGGGGACATTCACAGCATATTACAATCATGGTAATTAGGGAATGAGGAAAGAAATACAATATATTAGCAAACATTCAATACAATAAAATGTGATATAAAAGGATAAAAATCTTACCTTCATATACTCCTTCTTCAGGACCTGGATGATGGCAGAACAGGTCTCTGGGATAATGATCCCCAGAGCCTGGGGGGAGATGCCTGTCAAGAACTTCAAGTCCTGCAGACTTCTCCCTGTGGCCAAATACCGCAGGGTAGCGACCAACCTCTGCTCTGGAGTGATGGCTTGCCTCATGCAGGTATCCTGCCTGCTAATATAAGGGGTTAGCGAAGCCAACAGACGGTGAAACACGGGGTCCGTCATCCTGAGAAAGCTCCTGAAATCATCAGGATTATTCTCACGGATCTCACGGAGCAAAGGCATATGAGAGAACTGGTCACGCTGAAGCAACCAATTCTTGGTCCATGAACTCCTCCCCACCCTGTTCATGGACTGGACTTGTGTCAAGGTCAGGACCCCAACACCAAGCCCCCGCACAGCACGAACTCTACGAGGAATACGCATACGAAACATGGCTAGAAAACGGTCGGCTGCTCAGAACGAAGTAACAGAACGCACTGAAGAACAGCAAGGCCTGTGAAGAACGACCTGAAAAACAGCAACGAGCAGGCAAGATCACACAGAAAACTCCGATACGAACTGACTGCACGCACTGAAGAGCAGATACAAACCCACAAGCACAAACTGAACGGCAGAAAATGATCTGAAAGCCACGAGTCTGAAAAAGCGCGAATCGTCTCTCACCAAACTTTTACTAACACGAGATTAGCAAAAGGAGCCCAAAGGGTGCCGCGCTTGGTTCTGAACCGGCCTTTTCTAGTCTCGTCGTATGTGGTGTACGTGACCGCATGGTTGGCGATCAGAAATTCCGACAACTTTGTGCGACCGTGTGTAGGCAAAACAAGTTTGAGCCAACATCCGTCGGAAAAAATCCTAGGATTTTGTTGTCGGAATGTCCGAACAAAGTCCGTGTGTACGCCCTATAACAGTCTGTATAAAAATCTGTATAAAAAAGTTCTCTTAGCTCTAAGTGCTGCAGCTCTCTCAAGAATCTGAAATGTACACATGAGATATCGCTGCGATCGGTAAAGTGAGAGCAATAATATTGGCCCTAGACCTCCTCTGTAACTCAAAACATGTAACCAGTAAAAAAAATTTAAAGCGTCACCTATGGGGATTTTTAAGTAGCAGAGTTTGGCGCCATTCCACGAGTGTGTGCAATTTTGAAGGGTGACATGTTAGGTATCCATTTACTTGGCGTAACTTCATCTTTCACATTATGCAAAAACATTGGGCTAAATTTACTGTTTTGTTTTTTTTTTAAAAAAGTGTTTGAAAAATTGCTGCGCAGATAAAAAGTTGCAACGACTGCCATTGTATTCTCTAGGGTCTTTGTTAAAAAAACATATATAATGTTTAGGGGTTCTATGTAATTTTCTAGCAAATAAATGATGATTTTTACATGTAGGAGAGAAATGTCAGAATTGGCCTGGGTGCTCCAGAACGCCTGAAGGTGCTCCCTACATGTTGGGCCTCTGTATGTGGCCACACTGTGTAAAAGTCTCACACATGTGGTATCGCCATTCTCGGGAGTATATGCTGTGTGTGAGAAATAACCTGCTAATATGACAATTCTGTGAAAAAAAAAGAAAAAAAAATTTGATTGTGTGAAAAAATTACAAATTCAAAAAACTCACTATGTATCTTTCTAAATACCTTGGAATGTCTTCTTTCCAAAAAGGGGTCATTTGGGGCGTATTCATACTTTTCTGGCATGTTAGGGTCTCAAGAAATTAGATTAGGTTGCAGTACTTCAGGTGTGATCAGTTTTCAGATATTGGCACAATAGCTTTTGGACTCTATAACTTTCACAAAGACCAAATAATATACACCAATTTGTACTTTATTTTACCAAAGATATGTAGCAGTATACATTTTGGCCAAAATGTATGAAGAAAAATTACTAATTTGCTAAATTTTATAACAGAAACAAAGAAAATTTCATTTTTTTACCAAATTTTCAGTCTTTTTTCTTTTATAGTGCAAAAAGTAAAAAAACCCAGTGGTGATTAAATACCACCAAAAGAAAGCTCTATTTGTGTGAAAAAAAGGACAAAAATGTCATATGGGTACAGTGTTGTATGACTGAGTAATTGTCATTCAAAATGTGAGAGCACCGAAAGCTGAAAATTGGTCTGGTCAGGAAGGGGGTTTAAGGGCCCAGTGGTCAAGTGGTTAATAAACAGTTCTTATTCTTAAAGCGGGGTTCCACCCAAATTTTGAACATTATCTCTATGCATTCTCTTTCTTGCCTAGATGCTGACATGCTGTGTAAAAAAAATTAAATCGCCGTAATTACCTTTTTTTTTCTAATCTTCTTAGCACTTCCTGGTTTTCCTCCCATGGGAGTAGGCGTGTTTCTTAGCTTCTCCCAGACCTCCCACAGTCCCCTGGGAGCTAGTCTCAGGCTTCCCAGCATGCATTGTGCAACAGCGTCATCACAACATCTCGGTGAATGCTGGGAGCACAGCATTCACCGCATCCAGGAAATACATGCTTGTGGGCTTCAAATGCCCACAATGAAGATGGAAACCGCCTTCAGTGAATTTTATAAGTATTCTTTACAACGAAATCGGACACAGGCGGACTTATTACACAGAACATGTGAGTAGATAATCATGAGAAGAAAAGTTTGTGAATGAACTCCAAAAAAAAAAAACGATAGATAGGTGGACCCCCGCTTTAAGTGCCAATCCTTAACAACAATAACCCATAGTAACCATTCACAATTTACTGTGCTTAGGTCAGAAGTCATATGAATCGTGAATTCTGACTGGTTGGTGGTGGTCACTGGCTAAGTACAGTACATTATACTCCAAGTATATGTAAGTATACAGTGTTATAATCAAAGCTGAATGTTGTAAGCTGCAGCTCAACTGTGAGTATTCAAAGACAGTATTCTATACTTGAAACTATATTTATACAGAAAGAAAAGAGTGTTTTTTAAAAAATAGGGTATTTTAAACATTGAAATCTTTTTATGTTATTGAGGGAACCTTAATAAAAACAGAAGGATATGGTTGCAAAAACATAAACTATATATGACTGCAACTGGTGCTTTTTAACCCCGAGAGGAAATAATCAATCTTCTGTATAGCATAGATAAAGAAGGCTTAGAGTTGTATAACATTGTGAATTCAGTGTAAGAGAATCTCCATACAATTACCATTAGAGGTGTATTGTTGGCATTTAGAAAACATTGCAAGCTACAAAAAAGTCTTTGCAGGATATAATTTCTTGGCATACCCGGTGTCAATGTTAGACAGTAAAAGTGCAAATACATTTCTGATTAAACTGCAGTTGAAAGCTAAAGGCTGTGTATTTTAATGACAATGAAAACCTTACATTAGGCAATTTCACGTGAATTTGCAGATTGACAATGACAAGGATCACACAACAAAATGTGAAAATGACAGCCCCTCAGCCTCAATGCAATAGGCAAGGCAAATGGAGTTAGCCCTATTAGCCTTTGCTCATTTTAAACCAATTGAGCAGCTGTCACTTTTACTTTTGCCAAGATTCAAGCGCATGCATGGAACATTGTTATTAGCCTTCAGCTAGTCTGTATGTTCCATGTGCTTTTGGATCATAGAGAGAGAAAAGTTGGCCAGCAAGTAGGCATTCCTTTGAGGTGCCTTGGTGCCTTTATGCAGTGTGCAGCTGCTACTAAGACCTCTACTTTCATGTGCTAGCTAGAAATGCTCAGTGCTGATGCATTTTGTTGAAAAATGAGTCCTGACTACAGCAATCATGGTGTACAAAGTGTTGGTGTTTGGCACTAAACATCCTGGTAAGGAGAGGTGAGTGTGCAAACAAAGGGTTAGGTTTACATTAGAAATGTTTCATGAAGGCTGAGAGCTGTTCGTGTTATGGTTAGTTGTTAGGAAGGATCAGTATAAGTATTCTTCTGGTAGGTAATGTTCTCTACACTTGAGACATACATCAAAAATGACTGAGCTCCCAGCACTAAAAGCCAGCTTATCTGCATTTTGTTTATTGTATTGTGTGGCTCTCGAAGTGTGCACTTGCCAGATTTAAATGATTTGGTAGGCTGCTATGCTTTTTTACAGCTATTACCAATAAAATTTACATTTGTGATAGTGATAAGTAATGATAGTTGAATCATGTGAGTAAAGCCACGTACACACGGGCGGAATGTCCAATAGAAAAAGTCAGACGGAAGCTTTTCATCGTCTATGCCGATCGTGTGTATGCCTCATCTGACTTTTTTTTTTCGAAAATTCTGACGGACCTAGAAATGAAACATGTTCTAAATATTTCCGTCAGAACCAATTCCTATTGGGAAAACCGCTCGTCTGTATGCTGTTCCGACTGACCAAAAACGAAGCATGCTCTGAAGCAAGTACGAGACGGAAGCTATTGACTACTGGCTATTGAACTTCCTTTTTCTAGTCCCATCGTACGTGTTGTACATCACCTCTTTCTGGACGGTCGGACTTTGGTGTGACCGTGTGTATGCAAGACCGCTTGAGCGGAATTCCATCGGAGAAACCTTCGGAGTTTATTCAGACAGCAAAACCGGTCATGTGTACGTGGCATTATAGTATGCACATGTCCGATTACATTGAAAGCATATGTGAACCCAATTACTAAAGTCTCAAATATGTTTTAATGTATTTTTGTAATTTCAAAAGTAATCTTAACAGTTTAAATATACAACTTTCATTTAAATTTTACATGGTAATTCCATGCAGGTCCTTGTTTAGGTACCTCCTATTAATAGATGACAACATTCTGACCCAGTCTCCTAACTGTAATCTGACTTTGTCCCTCTGTTCTATGGGTTTCCAACTTTAAATGGTCACTTCACCACACATTATAAAGGCATGGTGTATTGTTGTGACCACCAGAAAACCCACCCTAAGATATGCCATGCTTCCATTTTTTTATGTTTTGCTCCTGATTTACACCTGAATTAGCAAAATCTGTGTTTACTCTGACATGTTTACACATGTGCACATGATTGGATGTTTAACCACTTCCCGCCCAGGCCTATAGCAGAATGACAGCCGGGCGGTGGTTCAGTTATCCTGACTAGGCATCATATGACGCCCTGCAGGATAACAGCTGCCGCGCGCATGGGGGGCACGCATCACGGCGTCGGTGGTGCGGTGTGTCAGTCTGACACACCACTACACTGATCTCGGTAAAGAGCCTCTGGCGGAGGCTCTTTATCACGTGATCAGCCGTGTCCAATCATGGCTGATCACAATGTAAACAGGAAGAGCCATTGATTGGCTTTTCCTCACTTGCTTCTGACAGACGCGAGTAGAGGAGAGCCGATCGGCGGCTCTCCTGACAGGGGGGGTCTGTGCTGATTGTTTATCAGCTCAGCCCCCCTCAGATGCCCACACTAGAACACCAGGGAAGCCCCCAGGACCAACAGGGAAGCCCCCAGTATGTGGATGGCCAGGTATATCCCCCATGGCCATCCACATGTGAAAAAATATGCCCAAAATGGGCACTGACTGGCACCTCTATGGCACATTACAAAACAGGGATGCCCAGCAATGCCACCCATCAGTGTCATCAGTGCCACACATCAGTGTCCATCAGTGCCACCTATCAGTGCCCATCCATGCCCATCAGTGCCCACCTATCAGTGCCCATCCGTGCCACCTATTAGTGCCACCCATAAGTACCCATCAGTGCCGCCTATGAGTGCCCATCAGTGACACCTACGAGTGCCTATCAGTGCCGCATACTAGTGCCACCTATCAGTGTCCATCAGTGCCACCTATGCTCCTATCAGTGCCACCCATAAGTACCCATCAGTGCCACCTATGAGTGCCCATCAGTGCCGCATACCAGTGCCACCTATCAGTGCCCATCAGTGCCACCTATCAGTGCCAATCATCAGTGCCACCTCATTGCTGCCACCACATTGGTGCCCATCAGTGCCACCTTATCAGTGCCCATCAGTGCAGCCATATCAGTGCCCGTCATTGAAGATGAAAATTTACTGATTTACAAAAAATGTAACAGAAACAAAGAAAAACTTTTTTTTTTTTTCTAAATTTTCGGTCTTTTTTTATTTGTTGCGCAAAAAATAAAAATTGCAGAGGTGATCAAATACCACCAAAAGAAAGCTCTATTTGTGGGAACAAAATAAATGTGTTTGGGTACAGTTTAGCATGTCTGCGCAATTGTCATTCAAATTGCGACAGCGCTGAAAGCTGAAAATTGGCCTGGGCAGGAAGGTGTCTAAGTGCCTGGTATTGAAGTGGTTAAAGAGAACATAACTTCATCCTTTCTCTTAGCTCTATAAACAGGAGATCAGCAATACTAAGAAGCAACAAACCTATAAATATAAAGTGAATTGTATGAGTTTCCACATTCTCCAAATTTGCGAACCATCCCAGGTTATGGAATCCTGAGACCTGGTGGTTCTCCACCTTGTATTTAAAGGTATGCATGAAACATTTCTGCTATGTTGTCACTTTGTATTCCTACTACAGTTCCAATGTTTACTTTTCATTTGCTGACCAAAATCCATATCTTGAAACATTTTCTTGTACAAAGGTTTTTATTAAACATAAAAATCGTCAAGAAAAATACAAAAAACAATGGTGAGCACACCATGTAAACACATCTGCAATAAGATTGTGGATATATAACAGGCATAACAATATTAGACATAACAAATCTTACACGGTCTTGAGGTTCAGGAGAGTTTGCATTAGGTCTGCGGATTTTATGAATATATCAACCTGTTGAATCATTGCAAGGGGTGCTTAAGATTAGAAAAATACCTATTACAGATTGGATAGACTATGGATGTTTAGTGTCTTAATGAAAAAGACCATATAGCGCTGAGTAACAATTTTTCATGTCTTTAGAACGGTTGCTCATCAGTTGTCCAACCTGACAGAGGTTGGTCTGTAAATCAGAGAAATCGCGGGAAAGAATATAAGAAGGGAGATTCAAAAGAGGAAAGGCCAAGGAGAGAGGAAAGAAAATAGTGTAGCAGAGGAGAGAGAAGAAAAAGAGGGTGGAGAGAGAGGGGGGTCCCCGGGGCTGGAGGACGGAGGCATCTCAGAGCGAGAGTAGCACAGGATCAAATCTAGAAGGGTGGACATGAGACACCCAAGGCTGCCATGTCCGAAGGAATTTATCATGTGTGTCTGATAGGACAGCTGTCAATTTTTCGTTAATCATAATATCATTTACACGATTCTTAACTGCTTCGAAGCTGAGAACTGGGGTTTTCCAAGCCTTTGCTATGGTCAATTTAGTTGCAGTAAAAATATGCGAAGCCAGTTGGCGTTCCGGTCTCAGTAGTTCTATGATTGGTTTCCCCAAGAGAGATCTTGAAACATTTTGACAGGGTGCAGTAAAAAATCTGGCATCATAAGATGGTGTTGATACACCATGCTCTTATTGTTTTCCACTTGCTACAAAGGATACAAACAAATGCATTTTCTCATTTAAAATATATGGGTCAAAACATGAAACATGGTGGTGCTACATTATCTGGTCAGCTTTAATTTCAATCAGGTCTGTCCAGGCACTGAGCTATGCACGTGTAGGGAAGTTTTGCTGCTCAGTTATCTGAATGAACAGCTGAATCTTAACCACTTAAAGAATGCCCTCTACCTCCACCTATATACTGCGGCAGGGCGGCTCTATTGCACGAAAAAACTTACCTGTACGTTGTTTCATGCAATAGATAGTGTGGGCGCGCGCATGCCGCCAGTTCCAATATTTACTTTTCAGCAAATGAAAAGTAAACATTGGAACTGTAGTAGGAAAACAAAGTGACAACATAGCAAACATTTTCATGCATACCTTTAAATACAAGATGGAGAACCACCAGGTCCCAGTATTCCACAGCCGGGGATGGTTCGCAAATAGAGTGATTAGGAATAGTGATCTCTGTGTTTTTCCTGTTAACATTTCCCCCACACAGTAAGAAAACACACTGAGGGAACACATTTAACCCTTTGATTGCCCCCATTGTTAACCCATTCCCTGTTAGTGTCATTTATACAGTAATCAGTGCATTTTTTTTAGCACTGATCACTGCATTGGTGTCACTGGTCCCCAAAAAGTGTCACTTAGGGTCAGATTTATGTGCCACAATATCGCCGTCCCATTACAAATTGCAGATTGCTGCCATTACTAGTAAAAAACAAAAAAAATAAAAGTCCATAAATCTATTCCTTAGATTGTAGACACTATAACTTTTGTGCAAACCAATCAATAGACGCTTATTGGGAGTTTCTTTACCAAAAATATGTAGAAGAATAAATTTTGACCTAAATTAATGAATACATTTGTTTTTTTACATTTTTGTTTTGGATATGTATTATAGCAGAAAGGAAAAAATATTGTTGTTGTTTTTTTCAAAATTTTATAGCACAAAAAATAAAAACCACAGAGGTGATCAAATACCACCAAAAGAAAGTTCTATTTGTGGGAAAAAAGACACCAATTTTATTTGGGTACAGCATCGTATGCCCACGCAATTGTCACTTAATATAACGCAGTGCCGTATCGGAAAAAATGGCCTGGTCATTAAGGGGGTAAATCCTTCTGGGGCTGAAGAGGTTAATGTTACAAGCCTACAGATGGTTTATTTAAGAGAAGTGGCACCGGACAGTACTTATTACAAGCTATTCAAAGCTCACTTAAAGTGTTTGTTAACTCCAAAAAAAAAAAAGGATCCTGTTCCCTTAAAGCATGTAATACAATACAGTCCTTGTGCTGTGTATTTTGGCCTGCTCTATCACCTGAAATACCTGGCTGATCCTGCCAGTTTCTATCCTCCTCTCTGTACACTGACCATGATATATCAAGGCTGCTGAGCCCTGACAAGGTGGTCAGAGTACATGCTTCCATGACACGCTGCTATCTGAAGCTCTCCCTGTGTCTCCTCTGTCCTCCTCCCCTACCTGCCTGCCAGCTCTCACTAATGCTGCTCTGCTCCCCTCCCCACTGCTTCAAAACGAACTAATCATTATATCATCCCCTCTGTCACATAAAAAGCTGTGTTCTAGTGCCTGTGCTTTATAATGAAATAAAGCAGATTTCTACCTGTTTTAACAGTGTCTTCCAGCGATCACATGACTCCTGGCTCTCTGCTCTTCTCCTCCCCTCCTCCCTGGCTGACGTCAGCAGGAAAATCTTGGCTCACCTGCTGGAGCTCTCACACAGGGAGAGCTGAGAACCTGGAGTCATGTGATCGCTGGAAGACACTGTTAAAACAGGTAGAAATCTGCTTTTTTTATAAAGCACAGGCACTAGGACACAGTTTTTTATGTGACAGAGGGAATGATAAAATGATCAGTTAGTGGTCTGACAAACACTTTAAATGTATTGCTTCTACAAAAACTCCACATATAGCATATACAGTACATGGTTAACATTTATAGTAAAGGTACAATTGTTCTTTACAATTGTTCTTTTTTACACCAACATACGTTTTAATACATATTTATGTGCATGGGCATTACACCTGTGGTTCAGGCACTGTGTTGATTTATTAACCTTTTCGCTGCCAGGTCCTGCGCTCCACTTTTAAACTTAGCTAACCGGATCGTTTTTCAATTTTTCCATTGCTTTATTATTTTTCGCATACAGATTTTAAAGTATGTAAAATACCCCCCCAAACCATATATTTTCTGAAAGCATGTGACCAGTAGAATATAAATAAGGTGCTACTGATTTTTAGGGCACAATGATATTTGTGCAAATGTTTATCAAAAATATTTTCGCTAAAATACACTAAAATCATTATTAGCGGATATAAACACAGCAAATTTTACAAAATTCCTGCTAAATTCCTTCTAAATATAAAAGCTAAACTTGTATTGAGTTAATAAATAACAAATATTTGTAGGTTTTAAAATGCGCCTTTTTGAGAAATCATTATTAGTGCACATAAACACAATATAACTTACAAAATTCCTGCTAAATTACTACTAAAGCAACATTCACATGTGGCATACTAAAGTGTATGCCCATGAAGGGCCATGTTTACCTGCATGGGTATGCACAGGTGTACCATGCATCCCCATGCAGGCAGTCCGACTTATGTAAATTAGGATGCAATGGCTGCAAAGGCATAGCTCCCAATCTGACATCCGTGTAGGTGTGGGTATGGGTGCACAAACCCGAATGCACACAGTGTGAGCTCAGGCACATGCACCTGGACCAACATGGAGGTCAAATTGGGAGCAACAGCTCTGTTCACACAGTTGCTACATCCCAAATAACATCAATCGGACTGCCTGCACAGGGATGCATGGAACACCTGTGCATTCCTGTACAGGTAAATACAGCCTTGCAGGGGTGTACGCTGTATATGCCCTGTGTGAAAAAGGCCTTAGGCCCCTTTCACACAAGCAGACTGATCGGGTCTGCCTGTCCTTTTTTCAGGTGGACCTGATTGGACCACCCATTGTTCTCTATGGAGAGGCTGATGTAAATGGACATGTGTCCATTTACACCCACTTGCATCCAATCCGATCCACCAAAAACAGACGGATGGGGATCTGTTCCCCATCCATCTAGCAGATCGGATGAGAATCATATGAAAACGGACAGTGGTCGATTTCCATTCGACCACCCCATAGACAACAGTCAGCTGTGTTCATGTCCTCTCTGCATCAGCGGGATCACACGGACTTGTCATCTGCCTGCTCAGCGAGGATCAGCAGACTGATACCACCGTTGAGCAGGCGCATCTGCTTGAAGGGAATGTGAAAGGGGCCTTACTATGTTTTTTAATTTAAAAACTTTAAATTTTATTTTTTTACTTTTTTTATATATATTTTGCACTTTTTTTTTGGGGGGGGGGGTCTTTGGTGAGATATCAGAGGTCTAAACAGACCCCAATATCTATTTTTTGAGGCAGAGAAAGGGACTGAAGAAAGTCCCTTCCTTGGCAGCACATTACATGAATGAATAAGGAGTCACTTATTCATTCATAAACTGGCACATAGTAACACTCGGTTTACTATGCTCAGCTGTCAGCGGACAGAGGAGTGATCAGTAGTGATCGCTGCCTGTGTCCAGTGTAGTACAGGGAGGGGGCTGGTAAACACATGTTTACCAAGCTCCACAACTCCCAACCTCATCCGCACCACTCCCCCTGTGTCTTCCCCTCTCTCTAGCCTGATAGCTGAGTGTCAGGGCAGTGGCTGCAGGCAGCAGGCAGCAGGATAGGAAGGAGGGATGCCGCCCAGCAGCAGAGGATCAAAGATTTGGGGGCCATTGGCGGGGGGGGGGTGATCAAAGAGGCAGGGAGGACATAGTTTAATCCCCTCTAAGACCCTGCAGCACTTGAAGCTGGCGGGAGTGGCAGAGGAGGGAAGCTGGGTTCTGAGGGTAGCTGCAGGGGATTGGGTTTGCATGGGGTGGGGTTCGGATCAGTGTTGGGGAGGAAATCAGTGCTGGGGGAGGGAGAGGTGATGATGGGGATAGGAAAGGAGAGTGGGGGGCTTTTTTAGATGAACGGGAGCTGCGGCAGGTAGAGAGCCTGGGGACAGGGAAGTGGCAGCATGAAGGGGGGTGTCACATTTGAGCTGAATAACTTTGATCAGCGGATTGTAATCTGCTGATCAGAGTTAAAGAATTGTTCAGCAGAGTCTGCTGAACATTTTCGCTATAATTTTATGGTCACTGAAGTGACCATGAGCTTATAGCAGAAGGAGAAATGAGGTCCATACGGCATACAGACCTGGCCAGCTGGAAGCAGTGCTGTAGTTCTGTATGCCATGAAAGGATTAAAGGAGTAGAGACTATTCTCTTATCAAAATGTATCTACGCTTTTCAAAGTAAATGTTTACTGAGCTGAGTTAAAGGGTGAAGTTGAGTTCTATTCAAACATCCCATCATGTGCAAATAAATATCTTTTTCCACACATGATTTGGTATACAAAGTGAACACAGCTTTACCTTATTCAGTAAACTAAGTGAACATTCATTTTTAAGTTAAAATTCACTTTGCGATGCAAACATGCTTTGCTTCTGTTTTGAATCGACCCCAGTATATTGGCAGTGGTTTGATGCATTTGTGTGTTGGACACATAATGACCTAAAAATGTGGGGATTTTGTAACTACATCCTATAACTGTAAATGTAAACCATACTAAAACCGGATCCTCACTCTCTGTGGTACGATCAACCTTAACGTGTATGTCAGGATGAAGAAAAGACATATGCAGTACATCTTTGCAATATATGCACATTCCCCAATGTTTTATCCTGTTAAGGATGTTGCAAGTACAAAAAATATCTGTTGACCTGAGAGGAATGCACTCAGCTTCTAACTGCTGTGGGCTGAAAGCAAACAGTCCATAGAGGTGTCAGCCCTGCCCAGTTGTCTGTGGCTAAGCCCTCAAACCCTACCACTCTTTTATTTCAAAAATATATACACTAAATATTCTATAGTCTAAAGCAGAAACAATGTTTGTAAAGGAGGTTTGAAATAACCATGTTACCTAAAATGGCATCTGTTATTCAGCCTTAATAGCATACTAAAAAAAGTGTTCCCAAACAGGAGAGGAAAGAGAGAGAGGGCTTATCGAAATAACAGAATTTGGTAACTTGTAACCAAAGTATAAACTCTTTATTAAAGGTATTGAAACATGATTATTAGGCTAAGATTACTGACAAAGAACTGCTAATATATAGTCTAGCTAATCATGATTGTGAAGCCAGACGGTTAAACGTACATATAGGACATAGACAACATATAACATAGATTTAAACCATGTCCGGATGCCTGGTAGTTTGGGACAGGTTATCTCTACTCAGAGATTACCAATACTTTTTTATAGTCTAAAGCAGGCCATATATTTCAGGAAAGAAAATTGCTCAATCCCCCATCAACACAGTCAGTGTTGATGGGAAAATCCCACCCCTGGAGACATCCCTGCCATGAGAACACAGTGATTACTGATAGCAGCTATAGTCGCTGACAATAATCACATGCTAGAAATCCAACATGCTGGTTGTACCGAAGTTGATCGAAGGCTCGACTTGGCTACAATCAGCCTGTCCATTTATGGACTGAATCTCAGCTAGTCCCTGCTGAACTGGTCAAGATTTAAACCATCTATGTCCAGCTAAAGAAACAACTAGGAGATAAAACAGGAAGTATGCACAGGACAGCTGTATTTATGATATGATTAACAGGCACTTTTAGCAATTATTCTGTGACAACCATAGTTCCTTCCATAGTAGAAAAAAAGGGTTTGGAATTATATTATTTTCAAGGTCACCAAGTGAAAAAAAAAGAAAAAAAAAAGAAAACCAATGTATCCAATTAGTATAAGTAATGTAATGGTACAATAGGTACTGATAAGCTGCCATATATTACATTTTTATTTTGGAGCTTAGATATGCTTTAATGATTTTGAAACCTCTTGACGGGTCCATTCATAGCCATGCAAGCACACTAAGCCAATCTGAATTCAGGTATGTGATGATAAACTCAAGTATAAAGGGCCATACACACGGGCTGAATATCGGGCGACATTTGGTCCGTGTCTTTTTCAGTCAGTCCAGCAGAAGCCGGCTGTTCAGCCAGCTTCTGTCGAAGGACCATGACCAATAAGGGACTGCCAATCGGCACTAGATCAGCACTCCCAACCAATGGCTGAGAGCACTGACCGGTGTGTTCTGGTGGGGGGCTGTCCTCCTGTGAGAACACAATAGCTCAGCTGGAGAGATTGCTGTACTAACATTGGATTGTTAATACAGCGGCTCCTATTGAGCTCTTCAGTTTTTTTTTCTTGTTCAGCCATCTGAGTTGAACGAAAAAACTTCTAGTGTGTACGAGTGTGTACTAGGCTTAAGGCTAGTTAGTTATCTATGGAGCTCAAGTGGTGGGCCTATTTTCTATCAGGCAAGGAATCCTGAGGTAGCTTGCAAGGAGGAACACTGCTATCTAGAAATGTTACAGCTTCCCTGACATATCTAAAATTATTAAAAAAATTAGTATTGTAAGCAATCTTTCTATTTTTCAAATATTACTGATATTTACCACTCGGCTGTTTTTTTAATTGTTACATATACTCCTGTCAATTGCAATGCAAGCATGCATGTGTATGCACACAAAACACACACATAACAAATCATCAGTTTGCTACTAAAAGTACTTGAAATACTTGTGTAACATTTTGAAATACCTTTAGAAATCAACACCTTAAAAATTAGCACTTTCATACTGGTACAGACTGTAAAACTGACAGTGTATCTTAGATATAGTGCATAATATGTTAGAAATCTCTTAGCTGAAGTCAAGCCCTGCTGCCTAATTTAAAACATATATTTCTGTTTACAAAGATAACATTTTGGTGAATATCCATAGTCCAATTCTTCACATCAACAGTCATATCTATCTCTAAAAGCATTTTACTTAAGTCTACTTAAGTTTTACTAAAGTTTTTTACAAGGTAAAAAAAAAAATCAGCCAGTATTATGTCGCATAAGGCCATGGTCACACAGTCCAAACAAACATTGTGAGTGATATTATACTTGCATAACAACATTTTTTCACTAAGCTTTCATTCTTCTGGCTCTGCAGTTGCTGTCACTAAGACGTGATTGGGAATAATTAGAGTAGTAGAAGAACTCAGCAATCAGAAAGCTGAATAGCAGGCTTCACATTTATACAGGTAATTTTACATAAAAAGCTTTAGGAACCTAAAAATTACCAGCGAGGATAAAGTGGCTTGCACTTAAAAGGAGGATTTGCTACATAATGCCATAATAGGCTAAGCAGCTAGCCAGAAATGGAATGCTATGCCTTTAGAAATGTTTTAAATATATATAAGTCAGTGGGCTGCTTGACAATGAGCTCTTTAGTTATTTTGAGTTACTTTTTTCATGGTTAAGTTTTGTTTGTTAGATTGTGTACAAGGAAACTGAATGCTACATTTGTTTTGTTTTTTCTTGTTGAAGCTCGGAACCCTAAGGCCAATTTTGTTAAATTGTCAAAGTGACAGGTTCTCTTGAAAGCCCCCTACCGTCTTTTCCTACTGCTAATATACTTTAATCATGCTCTGCTCTTTTCACCTGTGAGAGACCTTTAATGAACTTGAAGTCTTGAATGAACTTAGGGTTTACAGGTGTAATAATTTTTCCCTGGGCACCACTCATAATAATGCTCAAGACTTATGAGTATCCATAGCGAAACACATTGTAAGAAGAGAGAACTCCACATGCTCCTTCATATTTAGAGGTACCAGGCATCTTGCAGGGGACTGACAACCAATCAAAGAACACAGGGGTATAACAAAGGTAAGTATAAGTAGGAATATGTGTATATTAATATTCAGGTAAAAGTGTCAGGTTTATTGTAATGCATCTATGGTGTGGTTCCTGTTTCCTAATATCTAAGGATGTCTGTACACCTAGGCTTTCCAGACACGGTCAGTATTTGCAATTGGTGAATATAATTTGTAAAAAACTAGTTGGTGAGGGGACTTTGTAGTAATTAAGTTAAAGTGGTTGTAAAGCCTTAAGGATTTTCACCTTAATGCATTCTATGCATTAAGGTGTAAAACCTTATGTGCTGCAGATCCCCCTCAGACCCCCCTTTTTCTTACCTGAGCCTGATCCGATCCAGCGACATGCATTAACGCAGCAACACCTGCCGCTATCTCATTCCTCATTTGACAGATCCACTGTTGTTAATTAAATCCAGTGATATGGGAGTGGGGGTGGGGCCGAGTCTGTGTCAATGGATGCAGCACCCCCATGGAAAGTGGTTTTGCGCAGGGGTCCCCAATGAAGTGGAGGGGCCTAGATCACCAGCAAGGCACCACAGAAGAAAAGGATCAGGGCTGCTCTGTGCAAAACAATTCCACAGAGCAGGTAAAGTAACATGTTTGTTATTTTTGTAAAGAAAACCCAGAGGGTTTACAAGACCCGTAATAAAAACATTATATTTTCTTTTAGCCTTTGTCTACAGACAGACAGGTTTTTAAGGGGTTTAATTTGGATAGGGCTGTAAAGATTTTAAGCTTAGGTTACGGAGGGATAGTTATATCCTGTACTTAGGTGTATATGAGAATTCACATAACATTTTGTGCTGGGATATGTACTGTATATGATTAGGTCTAATGGCTTTGTATTAGCTAAACAGTACATGTGGTTGATGTTATCTTAATGATTTTGCATGTATTTAAACCCCCATCTCCTCCTCACCTTACAATTAAGCCCAACCAAGTGTGAAATGTGTCAGAGGGAGGAGCTCAGGTAGGTGTTTATAAATTTATTTGAATAATCTCTTAGGGTCCTTTCACACTGGGGGGGTTTGCATGCGCTATTGCGCTAATAATAGCGCCTGCAAACCGACCCGAAAGTGCCGCTGCTTTCATTCCAGTGTGAAAGCCCCGAGGGCTTTCACACTGGAGCGATGCGCTGGCAGGACGGTAAAAAAAGTCCTGCCAGCAGCATCTTCGGAGCAGTGAAGGAACGGAGTGTATACTGCTCCTTCACCGCTCCTGCCCATTGAAATCGATGCTAGGGCGCGGCCATACCGCCGGCAAAGCGCCTCTGCAGAGGCGCTTTGCGGTGGTTTTTAACCATTTCTCGGCTGCTAGCGAGAAATACCGACGGTAAAGCGCCGCTTACAATAGCGGCGCTTTACTGCCGCCCCCGACGCCCGCCCCAGTGTGAAAGGACCCTAAAGTGGAAGGCTGTGGAGTGCAGCATATATATCTCTTTTTTAAAGAAATATTGCCACAAGGTAAAACAAAACCCTGTTGAATCATCTAGGAGACCAAGTGCACATAGCTGGCTTCTGAGCAGTTTTGTCAGATAGCTTGCCTCCCACCACACATGCTGCTGGGAAGGTGACAAATATATAAATAGGTGCGATTGACATTGTTCAGGGGTTCTCTGGAGACCAGCACTGTCAGATGAACACAGCAAAAGGCAAAGTCAGTGGTGGATATGTCAGCCCTGGTGGGGCAGTTTGATCTATCTACTGTCAGATCGATCAAACAGCCCTTGCAGTGCTGAAAGATTCCACCTTTATTGCAAGTGCAATGACCAAACACTGTGAATGTAGCTGCAGATGATGTTGGCTACTAAACATATTAAAGACTCTCTTTAATTTGGCCAGTAGAGCAGGACATAGATAGAACAATAATAGCAAACAACCTGTCAATTGTAGTCAAAACTGTTTAATTTGTCACATCAGCTATGCAGGTGCACATTTTTTTCCAGATCATCTATTAATTACACTGGCTCTATCCTCCACTTGAGTTCTCCCTAAGCTCCCCAGTGTCAAATACAGGAATAGCTGCAAAGTACCACTGTGCACATTGCTCTCTTATGCCGTGTACACACGATCGGACTTTACAGCATACTTGGTCCGGCGTACCGGATTTCGTCGGACAATTCGATCGTGTGTGGGCTCCAGCGGACTTTGTTTTCTCAAAAGTTTGACGGACTTAGATTTGAAACATGTTGAAAAGTCCGCTGTATGCTAGTCCGACGGACAAAAACCGACGCTAGGGCAGCTATTGGCTACTGCCTATGAACTTCCTTGTTTTAGTCCGGTCGTACGTCATCCGTCGGACTTTGGTTGATCGTGTGAAGGCAAGTCCGTTCATTAGGAAAGTCAGTCATAAAGTCCGTAAAAAAGTCCGCCGGGCAAAGTATGCCTTAAAGTCCGGTCGTGTGTACGCGGCATTACTCTACCCTCTGAAAAATATTTATATGTGCATGCACATTGTTGGTATGACAAGTGAAACACTTTTTGGTCACAATTGACAGGTTTTCTGGTCTTATTGTTTTATCAGTGTGTCACTCTGCTGGCCAAGTTGAGGAGAGCCTTTAGTGCATTTAGTAGCCAGCCAGCTGGCCCAATTTCAAGGACACCATTAGCAGCAGTGGCTGCTACTTCCACAGTGTCTTGTTACTGCACTCACAATGTTGAAGGGGTTCTGTGATCGATCTGTCAGCTGATACATTACACAGTTTGCAGATTGATCACACAGCCCCATTATTACTGATAATACCACTGCTATTGTGAGTGCCAGACCTGTAGTGCCAGTGACCAGAGATTAATGGTGCACGTGCACCTCAGTGTTCATTCAATAGAAGATCGTGAATGAAGATCGTTTGTTTTCTTGCAGGGGAGACATAGCATGTTTTTTATCCAACAAAATCTGCCTGCTTGCTTATTTGCTTATTTTTAAACTTTAGTTACATGTTGATGCTTGCTTTGGCTATGGCTCGTGAGCATGAACCTGTAAATGTACAGGCATTAACAGCACCCATACGGCTGTTAATAAGTGTGTTGCACTTTGCACATTACATTTATCTGCACAATCTGTTTGCACAAAAGAGGACAAGTCACCTTATATGTTATATTTGCACTCAGCTGGAGAGGGCATACAGCACTTTATTTAATATTTTTTTCACTGCATAAGACTGTCGTATATTTATTTATTTTGCACAATTTTTCACGTGCATACTGTTACCTTTAGCACTTTATTGATTTTTTTCACTGTTTGGACATTCTTTAACGTATATTGTCTAGTTAGTAATAATTTTATTTTGTTTTATTCATGTTCATCTTAATAACAGCGCAGTACCATCTACTATAGATATTATAAATTGGCT
The DNA here is from genome assembly GCA_037952925.1 of Lithobates clamitans. Lineage (NCBI taxonomy): Eukaryota > Metazoa > Chordata > Amphibia > Anura > Ranidae > Lithobates > Lithobates clamitans. Next base: position 2,666,325 of record JBBGZY010000677.1, read on the forward strand.
GCTATGCATATGATCAATGCTGTGTGGCTATGCGTGCCAGTTCATTGTAGGTCCATATCCTCTCCTTCGATGAAGTAGTAGTTCCATCATGTTAATCGCATAGCAGAGATGGAGGAGCTAATATATGCCACTCTTGATAAAATTTCCAAATACTCTGATATCTGGGAAGCCTGGATAACCCTCTGAGGCTCTTGGCCATATCATGAGCTGCAACAGGATTCCAATTGACATCTGTTTGCAATTTATCTACTTTTTATCTTAGAAGTCTCACCTGATTCTTGCCTCCGGTGTGATATAACTATGCATACTCATTTGAGATTGATGCAGAGGTGGTGGCCCCACCCCTTCTCCACTCCTTTTCTTATGTTTACTTCCTCCCTCTCCCCTCTTCTATTCCTACCCTCCCCTCCTTTTTTTTCCATCATTTGTTCTCGGGTCAGTGTGGATTGAAGGGATGGGAATAACCTGAGATAGCTGCATACTGTTTTCATGTTCTTTATTGCCCATAGACCAACCTTCCCGTAAATGACCTATATGCTCCTCACGTTCATATGGTGGTCATTAACCAGTTATCTCAGGAAATGCTTTCATTAGAATGGGTCAATATTAGTAACGGTTGTATAGCTTGTTATATTCGATTTAGGGTGTCTTCCTAGGATGATACCCTTTCCCTACTTCGCGGTAGGGTTCGTTAATTTGTTGACTTATTTCATGGTATGTCGTCTTCCATGATGGTGTAATGTATTTGGAGGTTGTTTGTTGTGTTTCTAAAAATCTAATAAAATGTTTATGAACAAAATAGAAAAATGAAAACCCCAAATTTTGGGTTGTCCTGGAAAAGTAATAGATTGGAAATGTTGCAATGGGGACATTAATTCCGGTGGCCTGGGGGTCCCCAAGGAATTTCCCTAATTTGAAGGGATTTCCTCTCACTTCCTGTTTAGGACAGGAAGTGAAGGTAGATCTCCGTAATGGGGCACAGATGGCAAAAAATAAGCCAACATGGGTTATACCCCTCCCTTACTCTATCCAAAATGAGAAAAAAAGTTTTGCCTATAGTTCTACCTTAAACTTACATCAAAACATATCTGTAAAGGAAGACTATACTCACCTTTCCTGTGATCCATGCTGCCACCCCCCACATCTATCACTGATTCTTCCTCTTGATCTCCAAAACACTCCACATCACCAGTGAGAACTGCAGGGGACCATAGAGATTGACGTATCTAATAGTGTGGGTTTCCCTGCAGATTTTATAAGATTTCTGAGAATCAGAGAAGAATTTGGTGGCATGGGTAGCCAGAAAGGTGAGTAGTTACAGTCTTTTTTTCACATGTATGACTTCCAATGAACAATTTTGCATAAAGACAGGGCTACATTAAGCAGACGATTCTTAGTATGGTAAATGGAGAGATTTTAGAAGATATATGCATTAGAAAAGTGTAATGACCTATCAGGGTTGATGTTGGCTTGCTTAGAGAGAAAAAGTGTGAAGGATCCTTAATTTAATCAAGGACGGGCCATTTTCTTAGATTCCTTTGTTCTCAGAAAAAGATTTATTTGTGTCTTCGTCACCCTGATGAGATTCTTTGCTGGTAATGTGACAGATCTAAGTACTGGAAGTGATAATCACATAGTATAGACGTTTACAGCCAAGCAATAACAATGTTTGTAATTAAAGTTCCTGGCATAGATTTAAAAAAATATAGAATAGTTAAACTTGCAGTATAATCCAGCTAAATAGCGGTTAGTGTAAGAACTCACAGCCTTAGCCATAGTATTATACAGACATTACATTAATTCATAAATCATGGACAAATCAGGAAAAACTTGAATGTAGATTTCTGCAACAGTTTCCAAGTATTTACATAGAATAATGATTTACATGAATCTACATAGATCACACCAATCTGTATTCAGATACTTATTGTTATATGTGATTTACCAGTGACAAAGAGGATTTATGCAATTAAGCCAACTTTTGTTTATTGATTTAATAGGCTTATGCAAGTAATGTGACAGAAAGCTTTGGCTAGACTATTTGTCTCCTTATATTGTTTATTTCTGCCTCTTCCTCTATGGAAAGCCAACTGCGACATTTCACTATTTAACGCATGTTAAATGAGTTATGTGCTGATACAAGTGTATCTAAACCCAAGAACAAAAATGTATTATATTGTAGGTTACTAGTCCTTGGATGTAGTTGCTGCATTCATTTTCTTTTTTCAGACATTCCTCTTTTATTTTCACCTGTGGACTGTTAGTAACACACTTTCTGTCTTAGCATGCCAATGCCCATGTACCAAGCTGTAACCGTGGAGGAGAAAGTTTGTCACCCTAGAACAAGGCTTCAGAACACCTCTCTCTTATTCATCATAACCTAGAATGGAGAAATGTTATCGTCCACAGAGATAGATGTTAACACTCCTTTATTTTTAAATACTATCTTACTAGGGGATTCAACGTTATAATTGTTTTACGCTTATTATACACATTCAGTGATGTCCTATCAAACTCTCACTACAATTAAGAGAATGCAGATGATACAGCAGTGTAAAATTGGCAAGCAGCATAACAATATTAACCACTTAAGCCCCCAAAGATTTTCCCCCCTTCCTGATCAGAGCACTTCTTACAATTTAGCACTGCGTCACTTTAACTGACAATTGCGCGGTCATGCAATGCTGTACCCAAACAAAATTTGCATCCTTTTTTTCCCACAAATAGAGCTTTCTTTTGGTTGTATTTGATCACCTCTGCAGTTTTTCTTTTTTGCGCTATAAACAAAAAAAGAGCGACAATTTTGAAAAAATATATATATTTTTTTACTTTTTGCTATAATAAATATCCCCAAAATTAAAAAAAAAAGTCTTCATTAGTTTAGGCAAATATATATTCTTCTACATATTTTTGTTAAAAAAAATCACAATAAGCGTATATTGATTGGTTTGCGCAAAAATTATAGCATCTACAAACTATGGGAAAGATTTATGGCATTTTTATGGCATTTTTATTATTTATTAATTTTTTACTAGTAATGGTGCTGATCTGCGATTTTTAGCACTACTGCGACATTGCGATGGATAGATTGGACACTTTTGACACTATTTTGGGACCATTGACAATTATACAGCGAACAGTGCTATAAAAATGCACTGATTACTGTGTAAATGTCACTAACAGGGAAGGGGTTAACACTAGGGGGCGATCAAGGGGTTAACTGTGTGTTCCCTCAGTGTGTTCTAACTGTGTGGGGATGGGAGTGACTAGGAGATGAGACATATCGCTGTTCCTGCTTAGTAGGAACAAACAATATGTTTCCTCTTCCCTGACAGCACAGGGATTTGTGTGTTTACACACACAAATCCCCAAGCTGGCACTCGTGCATGAGATCGCATTGGGTCCCCCCGCCATGCAGTGAGCGTGCACGCCCTCTGGTGGCCGAAAAAGGGTAGGATGTACCCATACGAGGTTTCGCCCAGAGGAGCCATTCTGCCGCAGTATATCTGCGTGAGCCGGTCAAGAACTGATTGAATAGCAATTTTAGGCCCTGGTTTGTGAGAAACTAGGGGGTAGATTTACTAAAGGCAAATAGAGTGTGCACTTAGCAAGTGAAGTTACACTCTGCAAGTGCAGTTGCAGTAATTTTCCCCAGAGCTTAGTAAATGCGGTAAAACTATGTTGGTTTCCATCTTTCAATCATGTGCCATCAAAAATGTTGTTTTTTTATTCTCTTTGCAGCTGATTGGGTATTCTTTACAAAGTGAATCTTTTCCATATTTACTAAACTCTGGGGAAATTGAGTGCAACTCTGCTTAGTACACAGTCTTTAGTAAATCTACGCCTAGGAGTAAAGGTTCACACCCAAATTTTTTTCCTACTGAGCATTCAACACACTTCCAAGCATCAGACATCTAGTCCCCCACTGTGAGCTGTGATTCTATCCATTACCTTCTCAGAACACACATATCACCTCACATGGTCAATGCGTCAGTATACTTTCTGCCTCAGTGCTATGCACTTCTCTCTATTTCTTTCTCTCTCGCTCACCTTTCAGGAACACCAACCATATTCAGATTTATGAGGCTGGAAATCATACTAATCCTGAAAATTTTTATTTTGAATATGTAATGTTTAATATCAGACTTTCTGTATGTAAGAAGCAGCATAAAAGTTCCAGCATTTTCCAGCATCTTTCTTACTCACAAAAGAGAGTGGATAAGACTTCTACTGAAGGACAAACTAAATTATTGAAGAGCAAAGAGTGGGCAGGATTTAAAACCATTTATGCATCTCAATTTATAATTATCAGTTTGGGCTGGAGTGCGCTTTAAAATAATACATTTAGATAAATGTTGCAGAATTAGTATGTGAAAAGGATGTGACAACTCTCCTCCAGTCTATTCCAGAGACCCAGTTGTTCCTTCATTGGATGCCACCATCTTTCCTGACACACAGAAAAGGTGAAGTGGGACTGTCAACTACAGTCCACATGTCAAAGAAACCACTTCTAATGATCAAATGCTCTGGTTGTCTGTATATGCCAGTGGCAAGGAAAAGGTCTATAAATAGATTTAAGGGTTATCTGCTCAAATTTGATGAAAAGTCAAAATCTACTTATTATTAACAAGACTATTTGTACTGGATGTTTTGTGGAAAGATGAAGTGGATTTAAAACAGCTGATTGAAGTGGTTACAAAAATATGTTTACATGCTTGAGGAATGGAAAGGTTCACTGTAAAGCAAATGCAGTGCCTTGAAAAAGTATTCATACGCCTCAAAATTTTCCACATTTTGTCATGTAACCAAAAACTTAAATGTATTTTATTGGGATTTTATGTGATAGACCAACACAAAGTGACACATACCGTATTTATCGGCGTATAACACGCACTTTTTTCCCCTTAAAATCAGGGGAAAGTCGCAGGTGCGTGTTATACGCCGATACCATGCGATCCCGAGCTGTCACAATCTTAAAATCGCCGACCGCGATTTGAAAATGGCGCCGCCGGCGCCGAAATACACCGAGCCGGTCATCGGCTCTTTCCGGCGGCTCTCGTTTACTTTCGGCTCCACTCGTAGTCCCGAGCGGAGCTATCCGAACCTACTCGGCTAGGTTCGGATAGCTCCGCTCGGGACTACGAGTGGAGCCGAAAGTGAACGACAGCCGCCGGAAAGAGCCGAGGACCGGCTCGGTGTATTTCGGCGCCGGCGGCGCCATTTTCAAATCGCGGTCGGCGATTTTAAAGCTCAGGACAGGGGATCGAAGCGAAGGCTGCACTGGGAAAGGCTGCACTGGGAAAGGCTGCACTGGGGAAGGCTGCACTGGGAAAGGCTGCACTGGGAAAGGCTGCACTGGGAAAGGCTGCACTGGGAAAGGCTGCACTGGGGAAGGCTGCACTGACAAGGCTGCACTAACAAGGCTGCACTGGGGAAGGCTGCACTGACATGGCTGCACTGACATGGCTGTACTGACATGGCTGCACTAACAAGGCTGCACTGGGGAAGGCTGCACTGACATGGCTGCACTGACATGGCTGCACTGAGAAGGCTGCAATGATGGGCATTTAAATGTAAGTTTTTTTTCCTTCAACTTCCCTCCTAAAAGTTTTTTTTCCTTAAAATTCCCTCCTAAATTGGGGTGCGTGTTATACGCCGGTGCGTGTTATACGCCGATAAATACGGTAATTGTGAAGTGGAAGGAAAATAATGAATAGTTTTCCAAATATTTTACTAATAAATATGTGAAAAGTGTGGCGTGCATTTGTATTCAGCCCCCCTGAGTCAATACTTTGTAGAACTACCTTTCGCTGCAATTACAGCTGCAAGTCTTTTTGATATCTCTACCAGCTTTGCACATCTAGAGAGTGAGATTTTTTGCCCGTTCTTCTTTGCAAATTAGCTCAAGCTCTTTTGGATTGGATGGAGGGCATCTGTAAACAGCAATTTTCAAGTCTTGCCACAAATTCTTAATTGGATTTAGGTCTGGACCTTGACTGGGCCTTTCTAACACATTCTAACAATCAATATGCTTTGATCTAAACCATTCCATTGTAGCTCTGGCTGTATGTTTAGAGTGTTTGTCCTGCTGGAAGGAGAACCTCTGCTCCAGTCTCAAGTCTTTTGCAGACTCTTAACAGGTTTTTTTCTAGGGTTGCCCTGTATTTAGCTCCATCCATTTTCCCATCAACTCTGACCAGCTTTCCTGTCCCTGCTGAAGAAAAGCATCCCCACAACATGATGGTGGATGTGGTATGTTCAGGGTGATGTGCAGTGTTAGTTTTCTGCCACACATACCATGAGTTACCATGGGCCTCTTTGCTGCTTCTCTGATTAATGCTGTCCTTGCCTGACCTGTCAGTTTAGGGGGACAGCCATGTCTTGGTAGGTTTGCAGTTGTGCCATACTCTTTCTATTTTTGGATGATGGATTGAACAGTTCTATGTGAGATGTTCAAAGCTTGGGATATTTTTTTATATCCTAACACTGCTTTAAACTTCTCCACCAACAACTTTATCCCTGACCTGTCTGGTGTGTTTCTTGGCCTTCATGATGCTGTCTGTTCACTAAGGTTCTCTAAAAAACCTCTGAGGGCTTCATATAACAGCTGTATTTATACTGAGATTAAATTACACACAGGTGGACTCTATTTACTAATTAGGTGACTTCTGACAGCAATTGGTTCCACTAGATTTTAGTTAGGGCTATCAGAGTAAAGGGGCTGAATACAAATGCACGCCACACTTTTAAGATATTTATTTGTAAAAAAATTGAAAACCATTTATCATTTTCCTTCCACTTCACAGTTATGTGCCACTTTGTGTTGGTCGTTCTATCACATAAAATCAAAATAAAATACATTTACATTTTTTGTTGTAACATGACAAAATGTGGAACATTTAAAGGGGTATGAATACTTTTTCAAGGCACTATATGGGGCTTTACTACTACTGTCTCCTTTAATGACGTGTTGATCACCAGTGAGAGCTGTGGAAGCCCATGGAGAATAATACTCCTGGAACGGATGGTTTCCCTGTGGAATACAAATAAAGATAAATAATTTAGATTCATACATGGTGTATAGCTTGCCTGTCTGATTTTAAACTGTATGTGACTCTAACAATAAAAGTCTCTTATTTGCTCCCTTTTCGTTTGCTCCTTTTGCTCTAAATATACCATTGAAATTGTTTTCTTATAGCTTCAAAAATACCTGTTGATTTTACTTGACATCTTGTGGTTGATAAAATTCTGTGCTTTCTGCCTGTGCACAAGGAGGAGTTATAGAAATGGAAATGAGGGGGGGGGTGGAGATGAGAAGAGGTCTTTTTCAGAATGAAGAAGGCAAGGCTGACACCATGTACTTTGAAATTCAGAGCTGTGTTGTCATTTCAAAGATGAATTTAGAATACTATATTTCTGGCACATTCTGAATAATTTTCCTTCACATGTTTTAAGTACTTTCGTTTGTCATCCAGGAAAAGTCCAATTTATTAGCTTTTGTGATTATGTAGATCTTGGAACATAGCAAGCAATAGGACAAGGTATAGACACCTTAGACCATAAAGGGCCCACTCCATATGAGCCAACAGGGCCCATACAAATTGCTATACAGAAAATGCAATGCAATGTATACATACAGTGGCCATTGTGACGTCCAGACAAAGAGGTGTGATTGAGACAGTATTTTTTTTTTTAATTGTGGGAATGGTGAAAGATATTGGTATTTATATTGTAAACGTTGTAATTTTTGTATGAGTTTGAAGTACAATAAAAGATTATTTGATGGATTTTTCTGTATAGCAATTTGTATGGAATACAAGCCCGGCTGGCTCATATGAAGTGGCCCCTTTAAGGTCTAAGGTGTCTATGCCTTGTCCTATTTTTTTGCTATGTTGATATGGCCACTAGTGTCACACCTGTGAAATGGTGAGCTGGCATACAATTTGAGTAAAAAAAAACCCTATATGATTTTCAAGAAGTTTGGGATCGGTTGAGGCCTTGGCACATGCCTACTAGTGATCCTGAAACACTCTTCTCAAACAGAGAGCCTGAATTACAAAAAAAGTTGGTTTTATAATGATTTTCTCAACCACCAATCAGATTCAAACTAGCTTTCCAACTCTGATATGATTGGTGTTACTGGAAGCAGAGAAGAGAGAAAGTGCATGGCACAGGCTTCAGGAAGTCTTAATGATCCTATAAGCTGCTCTGTGTATTCTGGAGAGGCAATGGTATGATTTATACTGATCAGCTTATTTGGCAAAGCACAGGTCATAACTATAAAGCTATAACAATCAGTCAGCCTAATCTGTTTCTTGAGCAGCTTCACCTGATTGCAATGTATTTATTAACTTGTGAATAATAATAAGTGTGCAAATTAAAATAATTGTTGATGGATGGATGCAGTTGATGGTTATATTATACAGTATATTGTGGAAAAAGTGGTTGCAGATGATAATGGCCATCATGGGTCATAATATATTTGGTCATATACACGTGTGGCCAGACCTAATGCGATTGTATCACTGTTTCTATTGCCCTGCAGATTGTGTCTGTACTGTGTGGAGGATGATAGAATAGGCATGCAATAGCCACATAGATTTTCAGATGTTGTCATCATATGCAGGTTTTTAAGCTGCAGAGAGCTGTCACCACTTCAAGCCTGTATCAAATTATCTTGCCCCTTGAATTCCAAGTTCTGGCCAAAGGGAGCCCAACCACACATTATAAACCATACATTATAAACTCAGGAAGTGGCATATGGACGACATCATATCCCCTGCAACTGTATTAAACCCAAACATAGCACACTTTAGCCCCCATCTATGACCACCCTTCTATAATTTTTCACACAATAGGTGCTTTCTCTCTATAGGAATTCTTGCTTTCAAGCTTATCTGTTTTATAGGAATTAATGTAACTGGACTATGCAGGACTCTTTTTCTTCCACAAGATGGCAGCAGGTGTACTGGTTGTTAGGATTCAACTTAGACTGTGGAAAGCTGGGAAAAGTAGTTTGGGCAGAGCGCAAAGTCGTTGCCACAGCTGGGAAAAGAACTACTGTACCCAAGTAAACCTGAGAGCAGGAGGAAGGGACCAAAGGGGGGTATAAAAAGGATAGCCTGGGAAGCAAACGGGAGAAGTTGGAAAGAGCTGCCAACTGGAAAGCTGTGTAGAGTTGCTGTTCATGACTTGTTCATGAGGAAAGAAGGAGCTGTTGAGTGGACCCCATGCTGAGCACTGTTGGAACCCGACACAGACTGAAACCAGTACTGTCAGCTGTATTCATGCTAGTCTGAATCACCAACCCATTATTTAAGTAGCTGTTGCCCAGGCATGCTGTAGAAGCAGCTTCCCACTGCTATGGTACACATCATCTTTCTCATCAGACAGATAAAGTGTATCCAAGGGGGGTTCCCTCCAATGTCTCAGCTGGTTGCTGAAGAAATCCCGAGGTAGAGGGATGAGAGGGTCAGAGACCCAAAATCAAGCTAGAATATTGATATTGTTTACAATGTTCACTTGCAAGGAGTTTGTGTTTTCCCAAAATACAATACAATACTACACAAATTGCTACTGCCCTAGCAGCTGCCACTGAGTTAGGGCCAACTTGAACACTTTTGCTTGTTTTTAACTCAACTGCTGAAATTATATCTTAGAGAACCCATATCTCTTGGGTGTAAGATTGCAACTATTAACATCACAGACATACCTCATTCACGCACACCAATGTCTTCAAGGGTTCCAACTTAGCCGGCAGAAAATTAACTCTAAGGATGGTATCTAGATTATTTTTTCCTGAGGGCAAATCTGTACTGTCATTGATTCAATTACCAAAGGCTTAGACTTAGTCCCTCATTGCGAGAGCTCTCAATTGACCTAACCCAAATTCAGCTTGTTACTCATTGGTGTCACTTGCTGCAGCCCATTTTTTGAGGAGAGCTATAGCTTATGATGTGTGTTTATAGCATATGCTAAAGCATCTGGAAAAGGTAACTGTAAAAAAAGCATAACAAATTAAAAGGGGCCTTAAAGGGGAGGGGGTCTGGAGGCTAGAGTTGGCTATAAATGATATAGGGTTTCTAAGTAATGATTTGTACATAGGACTCAGCAGGGAAATATGTACACTTTAATTGAATTGCTTTCTTGAAAACTAATCTGGGAAATTTAAAGAATGTCTGATATAGTGTTACGCAGAAACAGTCAAGGGCTGTCTGTTCCCTCAGACATATGTCTACAATCTGTGATATTAAACTCATAAGAATCCACATAGAATAACATCATGTACAGAATTCCCTCACAATGATTCAGGAAGGAGATAGTGAGCCTTCCCTTTTAGAATGAACTCAAGATTATGAGTGTGAAAAAATAGTGTGCAATTAGTCATTGGGGCTTCTCTTGGTGTCCTAAGAGAAATCCTCTTCTGTGCTTTCATTTTCTCCTCTAAAATGCCTATGTGCTTCAATTTGTTAAAAGCATTTCTGCTTTACAGAGGTCTCTGCAGAATCTGCATCCCAAGTACCAGCAGTTCATAGCTACAAGCAGATTATGAAGCACGAAGAGAAAAATATGTACATCAAGTTTAAACAGTAATTGTCAAACTTCTCTACTTTAATTTTTTTAATCAAACATCTAAAAAAATAAAAACAAAACCACATGATCTTTGAGGCTACACACAGTAATATCAGAGTGAACTTATTTATTCATCTAGTATTAAGATGTAGAGCTTTTTTTCTGGTGGTTGTAAAATTGGCTTTATAATTTTGTAATAGCCATACCCCCCAAAAAATAGGCAATAAAATACAGGATACGGTTAGTTTGATTTTGATGCCGAATGCTGAGTTCTCCTAGATATAGCCTTGTATGACCAAAAGCCTTTAAAGCTAAACCTCAGGCAAACAGCTAAACACACACAGATAAAATACATATTTGAGGAATGTTGTAACTGCCAAATGATCTAATATTTCTGTATACCTATTCCTAAGATTTACACAGCTTCCCCACACTGCACATCCAGCTTACAGACCTGATTGTTTTACTGCAGTTGAAAAATATAACTAAATCTTGTTCTCTGCTCTTGGCCTGTGATTGGACAGTGAAAGATAAACAGCAGACTGATGAGACTTATCAGTGCCACCTCTCTGTGCCGCCTGTCAGTGCCCATCAATGTCAGCTATCAATGCTCATCAGTGACACCCATCAGGGCCCATCAGTGCTGCCTTATCAGTGCCCATCAGTGCAGCCTATTAGTGCCCATTAGTGCCAACTATCAGTGCCACCCATCAGTGCAGCCTCATCAGTCACTCCTGATCAGTGCCCACCAATGCCATCTCATCAGTGCTCATCAGTGCCACTTATTAGTGCCCATCAGTGCTGCCTTATCAGTTCCCATCAGTGAAGGAGAAAAACTACCTGTTTGCAAAATTTTATAACAAAATATGAAAAATGTTTGTTTTTTTTCAAATTTTTTGGGCTTTTCTAGTTTGTTTAGCAAGAAAATTAAAACGCCAGTGGTGATTAAATACCACCGAAAGAAAGCTCAATTTGTGTGAAAAAAAAAACAATAACAATTGCCATTCAAAGTGTGACAGTGCTAAAAGCTGAAAATTGGCCTGGGCAGGAAGGGGGTATAAGTGTCCAGTATGCAAGTGGTTAAAGCAGTGTTGAAGGCTTGTGTCACCCTTGTTTAAAAATCCCTTACTTTTCTCTGTGCTGCAGGATCAATTGAAACCATTTTTTCATAATTAAGTGCTTGGAAGTAAATTGATTTCCATTAACATTATCTTGCAAAACCATTCGGCAAATGTTTAATCCTTGCATTAATCAAGATAATTATGTTGATAATCAATTCTTAATAAATCTATAGCTGGTGCAGATTATTTTGTCTACATACATAGAATAGTAGATTTTTTTTGTTTTAGATTATTTGGGAAATTGATTTTTTTATGAGTTGCTGTAAATCAGGGTTTTAGATTGTTTATTTGGCATGTTTCACCTTGAATTTTAATATGTACCATAAAAGACAGACATGGAAGTGATGTTAGCAAAATAGGAAGTTCCAAATATAGTAATAGTGTTTGTTTGAATAATGGATGTCAGGAACTAGATGAGGATGCAGATGCATTGATAAAAAGAAATACATTTCATTCAAGGATAAGCAAACTGTCAACCAAAGCTAGCAAAGTACCACTTTGCATTAAAAGGACTATAGAATCAATCTCATCTTGAGTATTCTAGTATGTTTGGTAACCAATTCAAAACAGAATGCAGTGGAACCTGTGCTGATTAATGGTATAAACAAAGAAAGTGGCTGCTATGGCCACCTGGAAAGAAACAAATAATTTCTACTGCCAAATGGTTGTCGCTTTCTGAAGTTGGGTCATCTCACCTAGAACAAATGTACATATTGTGACATCCAATTCCAGGTAAGACTAACAAGTTCTTTTAGTATCGTTGCAAAGCTGTTTTCAAAGCGCTTAAGAAATGTGGCCAACAGAGGAAAGATAGCACCATCACCATAACCTGATCACACTGTCTCTTACTATCAAGTATGGACCCCCACACAAGTAAGGTCAAACATGCAGTATAAACACCACTTCAGGACAGGGATAAAATGGGGAAGTTTCACCACTCTCCTCTTAGTCATACAACTCCTATTCAGCTAATCGTCTCATCTAGAGGCTCCCATATGTTGCAGGAAAAAGTGAAGGATGCATAACATAGTGAAGTACTTTTTATAAAGGATTTATTAATAAAAATTAAATTGCACTCCCCTGACATCATTGATGATGAAACACGTAGGGAGGAGTCGTGACATGTGACGTCATTGCATATCGGGATGCGGCGGCCATTTTGTCACTTGAATATGTCTGATTTTAAATGAGGATTGTTACTTGTATTGAAGCCAGTGCAGTATATTTTTTATCAATACATCCTTTATAAAAAGTACTACACCATGTTATGCATCCTTTGCTTTTCCCTGCAACATATGGGAGACTCTAGATGAGACATTAGCTCAATAGGAGCTGTATGACTAAGAGGAGAAATGTCTCTACTGGATCCCTGTCCAGGAGTGGTGCTTATACTGTGTGTTTGACATTCCTTGTGTGGGGGTCCACACCTGATGGTAAGAGACAGTATGATCAGGTGATGGTGATGGTGCTATCTTTCTTCTGATGACCACATTTCTTAAGCACTTTAAAAACAGCTTTGCAATGATGCTGAAAGGACTTGTTTGTCCTCCCTGGAATTTGATCTGATGAATGTTTTAGCACTGCACCTTTATTATATGTGTCTCTGTATATTGCTATTTCCAATGAGGCTTTGCTAGCAGCTATTTTCACATTAATTTGTACTTTTTACTGTTTATGAATTTTACTACCTATCGCAGCTGGTCTTTTTATATATTATTATATGCACATATTGCTCTATACTGGTTCAGTGACAATCACTGCTAAGACACTTATTTATTTCATCCATGAAGCTTTTTTGGATTCATTTAACCACTTAAGCTCCGGAAGGCTTTACCCGCTTCATGACGAGGCCATTTTTTGCCATTTGGCGCCACGCTACTTTTTCTTAATTTTTTTAAATTTATATCATTCTGTTCTCACAAATAGAACTTTCTCTTGCTGGCATTTGATAGCCACTGGGTTTTTTATTTTTTGTGATATTAATAAAAAAAGACCAAAGATTAAAAAAAAAAAAAAATACACATATTTTTTACTTTCTGCTATAAAACATGTCCAATGAAAAACTTAAAAAAAAAAATTGCTTCATAAATTTTGACCAAAATATATTCTGCTACATATTTTTGATTAAAATAAATTCCAATAAGTGTATATTGATTGGGTTGCTTGAAAGTTATAGCGTCTACAATGTATATATACTGGAATTTTATTTTTTTTATACTACTAATGGCAGCAAGCAGCGACTTATAATGGGACAGTGATAGTGCGGTTGACAATCTGGAACTTACTGATCCTGGGAGGGGGGAACTGACTAACTGCGACTTACATCGCCAGTGGCATTAATACAGTGATCAGTGATAATACTATACAATGTCATTGTACTAATGACACTGGCTGGAAAGGGGTTAAAATCTAGGGGATCAAGGTGTTAAATGTGTGCCTAACTATGAGAAACTGACAGATCGCTCCCTCTGTAAGGAGCTCTGTGTTGTTTACCAACACAGAGCTCTGGGCTGTGACGATCAGCAGGTCCCAGCCATGAATCATAGGCCATGACATGCTGACAGGCTCTCAGCAGGAGCTGAGCAGGAGCCACACATGCACAAGTCCCAAAACAAGAAGTAGGCACCAATGTATGGGTACGCCACTTTGCCTACAGGGGCTACCCATCAGTAGTACATTGGCAGTTGGCAAGCAAATAAAGTGTAGGAACCTGCTAGCCTGAGTGACCACAAGCTTTGTGATGAAAAGTGGTATGTGAAATGGAGAGCTTTAAATTTAAATACTCTGAAAAAAATTAAGATTTCTGTGAAATGATGCCATTCTGGGGAAAACGCATTGGAGTACAAGGGGGAATAAAACTCCCTTTTTTTTTAGCCATTATGAATGTATTATTTAAAGGTTTTAACCATTTATTATGTTCATTAATGGCTCCTTTGACCTCTTTTTCCTGTGTTCTAAATTGCTTTTCAATTTCTGCTGGATGCTGTCTTCTTGTTTATGATGTCAGTGGCACCCAACGGATAATGACTCCAACTTCCTACATGCCCCTTCAAAATTCTTTGCATGCACAGCAGGAAGCATGTGGGCAGTATGCCTCCACCACTTACTATAGCATCTGTCTACATAAGAACCTCTTTAGTCACATGCCTTGTGATAGCTTCTTAGAAAGGAACAATATGATGCTGCTTAAAAGGATGGAGGCGGCAGCTGTGCATAGTGAAGTGGGAAGCTGCACAAACAGAGCATTTGTTTCCTCTACAGTCTTCTACTGTTTGAAATCTGCTGCAGTTTCTGTCAGGCCAACACTGTCTCTATGTCCACTCCTGAACTGTGCCAGGAGCTGCATGAAAGGGCTGTGATATTGCTAGAGAGAATGAGAGCCACGGCTGAGCTAGGGAATCCTAGCAAGAACCAACAAAAACAATGCAGGCCAAGTAGGTAAGAATTTGCAAAAGCTTATTATTTTTTCTGTACTTTCAACCAAACTTTCTTCACTTGGTCACAGGGTCCTTTTAAGATTGAGTTTTGTGGTTTACACTTATAAATTACATTTATCCTTGACGTGACCAAAAATGATCCCTTATCAGCCTCATTTTTTTTCATAGTGAAATAAAAAAGTTAAACATAAAACTCAAACATATAAAAAAATACAAAGAACACTAAATGAATAAAACAAAATAACCCTAATCACACCACAAAGAAAACTACAATCTTTAAATAAAGATAAAAAAGATATCAACACTCACAAAATGAAATTGTTGCAAAACTGGCATGTAAGGAGGGATATGATAAATACAAACCTCTATGGTGACCACTAGCATGGACATTTAGCTTGTGCACCTCTCTCCCGACCTTCCACTTCCTCCTTTTAATAGTCTCTCTGTCCCCTATTATGCAGATCAAGAAAGCTGTTACTTGGAACAAATTTCAGG
Source organism: Lithobates clamitans (assembly GCA_037952925.1). Classification (NCBI taxonomy): domain Eukaryota; kingdom Metazoa; phylum Chordata; class Amphibia; order Anura; family Ranidae; genus Lithobates; species Lithobates clamitans. The sequence continues at coordinate 2,681,950 of JBBGZY010000677.1, forward strand.
GATGCTTATTCATTTTCTTAGCACAAGGAAATGCATTCCAAGAACCTGTCCCTTTGCTGGATGCCCATGCTGATGACGATCAGGTGGTCCTGGTTATGATGCCCCTCTTAAATTTCAGTTGTGCAAAGATTTAATTTTGTGAGTGCATTACTATTATTTTAACCCATGAAAAGAGATTTGAAAGATTATGCTGGTGTGCTTTTTGTTGTGCTTTGATATTTTCTATTTAGACATAATGGGCATTGTCCATTGTCCTTAACAGCAATTAGCATATCAATATTTGATATTTTCTAGTCCAAATTGTGCTCCATTCTGTCATTTTAAGGAGCTACAAGGCTGGACCATCAGGCATCTCTTCAAGCATGAAATTTTTGAACATTTAATTTATTTATTCTCAAATGAGCTTATTGAATTAATTGATTTCAATAGATAAGTGTTATGCCCTGTACACACGATCGGACATTGATCAGACATTCCGACAACAAAATCAATGGATTTTTTCCGACGGTTGTTGGCTCAAACTTGTCTTGCATACACACGGTCGAACAAAGTTGTCGGAAAATCCAATCGTTCTGAACGCGGTGACGTAAAACACGTACGTCGGGACTATAAACGGGGCAGTAGCCAATAGCTTTCATCTCTTAATTTATTCTGAGCATGCATGGCACTTTGTGCATCGGATTTGTCTACACACAATCGGAATTTAACCGATCGGAATTTATTGTCGGAAAATTTTATATCCTGCTCCCAAACTTTGTGTGTCGGAAATTCCGACAGAAAAAGTCCGATGGAGCCCACACAAGATCAGAATTTCCGACAACACAATCCGATTGCACTTTTTCAGTCAGAAAATCCGACCGTGTGTACAGGGCATAACTGTAGCAAATTGATGTATACTTTTTGATTCAATGTTGCAGGTTGATTTATTATTTCTACAGCACCTAAAGCTTTGTATATGTATATTAGTGGCAATGACAATTTTATTAGTGTGTTTGTTAAAAAAGAAATGTATTTTCCAAGCAATTTTTGCCTTAGCAGTGTTTTGCTTCAGCTAGTTTTGAAAGTACACAAATGGTAATCAAATACACAAACAACAACATTATACAAATACAAACACTACTAAATAAAATAAAGTAAACTAAAAACACTCCAAAGGAAAACCACAGAAATTCAGATTATCTTTTTTATTTTCTAAGCAAATTTCACCTAAGCAACTCAATGAGCGAAGTTAAGAGTTTCTGCTTTAGCAAATTTCTCTGCAAAATCAATTTAGCTGAAATCATTCAGATTATTGCTAGTGATCATGAATATGGAGTGGCCTAGCTTGAATAACAGATAGTGGAAGAGCCGATTGTAAAATAAAAACAGCTGTGGAAAATGAGGACATCATCTCCACTAACGGCTGATTAATACTAAAGTCTCCACTACTATGGTCTCCCCCTGTATTAAGCAAGATGGCGCAGTACAGTGATTGGAAGTGACTACAGTCTATCTGGAGTATTCCTCCCAGGGGTAAGTTCACAAGGGTGTGCGATGCAACAAGCATCATTGTATAAACAGGTCTCCATCCCATTATGTTATTGTGCCTCAAAACTCCCAATTATGCTTGTTTGCATGTGAATTTAAAGTTACTTTTGCCTTGACTTGTTTTGGGGGGGAGAAGCAGTTCTGACACAAGAACAAGTATGTTAATGCAGACATTTCTATGGCATAATTACAGAAAAAAAAGTGGTAGCTAGTAATGGTAAAATATTATACATACAATAACTTTTTATTTGTTCTTATTGAATACAGTTCCTAAACACGTGGGCACCTCTAAAGCAGTATTTTTTAATTTGGTAATTTTTCAATCATATTTGTTATTGTAGAAAATGACTGAATTTCATATAGGAGAATTCTTACAGTTTAAATGACTGTATAAATAAGGGCAGTTACAGGGTCATTAGGCTTCAAGTACACAGGTATACTCCATCCACGTCAGTCATTTCCGATCAAATCACTTCTGATTGATATTTTCTATTTAAATCATTGCTTTAGCAGTTGATTTGAGTATACATATGCTTTTGCATTAACCGTTATTTAACAATGAGCCAAAATTTTAAACAAAAAAGCCCACTGTTTTAACCAAAGTAGCTACATTCAAAAGAACATACTACTTTTATAAAAATAATCTATTGTTAGAAGGAAGTTCTGGAAGGAGATTACAGATACCCAGGAAACCCAATTCAGCCAGGAAGAAAATTTAAAACTTAATATATAATAACACTGAGTATTTAAAAAAGATAAAATATTTGATTTGTTTCTAATATTTGTAGATTTACAAATCATATAATGTTCCATCCTAGTATTCTTATGCCCCGTACACACGATCGGACATTAATCGGACATTCCGACAACAAAATCCTTGGATTTTTTCCGACGGATGTTGGCTCAAACTTGTTTTGTGTACACACGGTCGCACAAAGTTGTCGGAATTTCCGATTGCCAAGAACGCGGTGACGTACAACACATACGACGAGACTAGAAAAGGCCAGTTCAGAACCAAGTGCGGCACCCTTTGGGCTCCTTTTGCTAATCTCGTGTTAGTAAAAGTTTGGTGAGAGACGATTCGCGCTTTTTCAGACTCGTGGTTTTCAGATCGTTTTCTGCTGTTCAGTTTGTGCTTGTGGGTTTGTATCTGCTCTTCAGTGCGTGCAGCAAGTAACGCGTGACTCTTGTCATTCTGTTCTTGTTCGTTCGTTACTGTTTTTCAGGTCGCTCTTCACAGGCCTTGCTGTTCTTCAGTGTGTTCTGTTACTTCGTTCTGAGCAGCCGACCGTTTTCTAGCCATGTTGCGTATACGTACTCCTCGTAGAGTTCGTGCTGTGCGGGGGCTTGGTGTTGGGGTCCTGACCTTGACACAAGTCCAGTCCATGAACAGGGTGGGGAGGAGTTCATGGACCAAGAATTGGTTGCTTCAGCGTGACCAGTTCTGTCATATGCCTTTGCTCCGTGAGATCCGTGAGAATGATGGATGACGGACCCCGTATTTCACCGTTTGCTGGCTTTGCTGACCCCCTATATCAGCAGGCAGGATACCTGTATGAGGCAAGCCATCACTCCGGAGCAGAGGTTAGTCGCCACCCTGCGCTACTTGGCGATGGGGAGAAGCCTGCAGGACTTGAAGTTCTCGACAGGCATCTCCCCCCAGGCTCTGGGGATCATTATCCCAGAGACCTGTTCTGCCATCATACAGGTCCTGCAGAAGGATTATATTAAGGTAAGATTTTTTTCCTTTAATATCACATTTTATTGTATTTAATGTTTGATAATGTATTGTATTTCTTTCCTCATTCCCTAATCACCATGATTGGAATATGCTGTGAATGTCCCCTTTGTCCTCATCCATGCTGGATTTTTATGTAATTATTTTTGTTGTCCTTCATACATATTTGCCTTCACTTACCTCCCCAGCATGCTCTCCTGGCCCTATATTTACCTCATGTAGTCACTTAACAATGTATTTTATCAGCTCCATAGTAGTGCTTTACCCCAAACACCCCCTAAAATGTTTTTAAATGTGATTTGTGCTTTAAATTCAGGCAGAGTGCCAGAGGCTTTTTTGGGGGGTCCCCAAATCATTTTTAACCCTCCCTCCCCCCAACTGCTAAGTCAGGTAATACCAATTCTCTATCTATCCTCAATCATCTATCTAGTGACTTTGCCAAACCCATACACACTATACCCATCTCTTTTGTGCTCCGATTTATGGATGAATTACCCAAAGCATGTAGTGCAAGGGCCTGCCTGTATACTTTCAAGTGGTACTGTTTCAAGTTTCTGTATACTATTATTATCTTGATTGGTAATAGCAGAATGTCCAAATGTGCTCAAATGTGTACAATGTGTATTTATATCTTTGTATTATGACACTTCTTACCTGTCCAGTGGGCTGTCAATAGTGTAACCAAGGAGGGGCTGTTCAAAGTAATACACATTATTTAGGCATTTATGTCTCAATGAAGTGGAGAGGATTACCTGTCCAAGAGTTTCCCCCCTATAATGTTAGAAATGGCCCATGAGGGGGGAGGGGGAATCTTATACTTTGGTCTTTAAAAACTCCCTCAAATAAATGTTATCTTGATGCTGGCCAAGAATGTTTGTGTCTAATCAGCTTTCTCTGTTTATGTGCAAAATGACTAATTTTTTTTGTTTGACTCCACAGTTTCCTTCCACGCCACAGGAATGGCAGACTGTGGCCTCCCACTTTGCCCAGTGGTGGGACTTTCCTAACTGTGGAGGGGCAATTGATGGGAAACATGTCCACATAGTCCCACCCCCAACTCGGGGTCGTACTATTATAATTATAAGGGGTTCAATAGTATTGTGATGTTGGCGGTGGTGTCGGCTACTTATGAGTTCCTGTATGTGGATGTGGGGAAGAATGGCCGGATGTCCGATGGTGGAGTCATCGCCCAGACAGAGTTCTACAGGCATCTCCAGAATGGTAGCTTGGACTTGCCACCTCCAGAAGACAATGTGGAAGGAATCCCATTTGTCTTCGTTGCGGATGAAGCATTTGCACTGGGGGACCATCTTATGGAGCCATTCCCGATGAGGACCCTCACCCCGGACCAGAGGGTTTTAATTACTGGCTGGCCAGAGCCAGAAGAGTGGTGGAGAACACGTTTGGAATCATGGCCAGCCGGTTCCGCCTATTTCTTACACCCATACACATGGTGGAGTAAAAACTGAATCATATTATCCTGGCATGCTGTGTTCTACACAACTTTTTACGGCAACATTCTGCCAACTATGCTGGCTCAGTTGGGCCTGAGGCTGGACTTCAAAATGAAACAACCCTGACGGCGCTTGAAAGTGGCCGTCCTGGCTTGCCCCCCCTGAGTGCCTGTGATGTCCATCTAAGATACCTTGAATTCTTTGTGGGTAGGGGGGCTATCAATATGCCAGACGATGTCTGAAACCTTTTTCAAATAAAAAAAAATAACTACTCAAATCTTTGGTGACATTTACTGCTTGTGTTTGTTTTAGCTGACCCTGACAGAAATGTGATGAGTCCTGAACATGGCGTTATTGTGTAACATTACAAAGCATTGTTGGGTGTTATTTACTAAAGGCAAAGACACTTTGCACTACAAGTGCACTGGAAACTGCACTTGTAGTACAAAGTGGATTTGCCCTTAGGAAATAACACCCATTGTCACAGAAAACACCAATTAGAGCACCACAAAAGTGTTGTACCGTTGAGACAATAATCCACACATTCTTGATTATTAATCTTTTTAATACAAGCACAATCACATGTGCATTTAGAAAAGGTTTTTAAAACAAACCAACATGTTTGTTGTATAACAATTTTTGGGGTCACATTAGAAAAAGTAGAAATGTCCATTTTAGATAAAACAGGCATGTTTAAAACCAACAAGAAAGACACAAATCTTGAACTTACAAAGTTCACATTTGGTAGAACTTGAAGGCAATATCAGACATGAGTATTTACAAACTGTGTTTGATATTGCGTTCAGATGGGGTGAAGTCACCCCAGGAAAAGCCAAATTTTGAAAATGCACACTAATTGCCGAATGTCAACATGTGCTAGCTGCCATCACGGGGGATCAAGGGACATGTTTTGGGGGTGCAACCCCTTCCTCACAGCTACTTTATTATTGAGGAAGGGGTTGCACCCCCAAAATGCATCCATTGATCTCCTGTGATGGCAGATAGCACATGTTGACACACTGTGTGCATCATCAAAATTTGTCTTTTCTCAAATTTGTCAAAAAATGTCAAAAAGTTGTAGCACACAAAAAAACAAAGGGATTTTGAGGGGTTTTAAACTCTCCCTAAAACATCAATGATGTTCTTCATTTTTTGAAGAACATTATTGATGTTTTTCTTGATGTTTTCCAAGTCCCTATTACACCCCATGATCTCCCCAATCAGGATCTGTGCACTTTCCGAGGTGAAAAGATCTGGATCCACAACATCATGATCACCTAAAAAGATAGAAACCAAAAAACACCATGTATTATAAATATGCCGGCATCCATCTCTTACCTGAACCTGTGGTCGCAGACACTCACCTGTTGTGGTGCCAATTTCCACTACATCTTCCTCCTCCTGCTCTACTTGTTCTGGGTGGATTTCCCCTTCTTCCAGAGGTGGGGGGGTCTCTGGTCTCCTCGGATGAGGGGTGTCCTCCGAGTCTTTTCTCCCCTATGTAAAAAAAAAAAAAATAGGTCAACTTAGCACACAGATATTTGATGGCAGAACTATAAATATGAAACATTGCTTGAAAGTGGAGTACAATTGTCTGTTTTGGCAGAGTTCCAAGATGTTGCATTTTTCTTGTCCTTTGTAAAGCTTCAATACTTACCTGTTTTGTACAAGCTCTACAGATAGAGACACCCCTATAGTATACACTGGAGCACCTGTGTGGGCCCCCTAATAAAAAGGGTGTTCTTGTGTCCAACACTAGTGCTCCAGTGTCCAGATGTGTAAACAGCTGCTGAGTGTCCTCTCCTTACACAGAATCTAGTTTGCAATTCATTCTAGTAACAAACCCATCTACACATCCAAATTAGTTTCACACAAGTAGGCCCTAAAAAATGTGGGCAAATGCATATGGCCAAAACAATGGTGTTTTATAGGCCGAAAGAAAAATGTTTGATACGAACGAATAATGTGCCCATGAACATGAAAGTTGACATTTGAAACTGGATAACAGTTAAGAAAAGCACATGGAGCAGCACAAACGTAATAAACATAAAAAGAATAGGAACACAACACAACTACTTACTTTTTTGAAGCACTCTCTGGATCTTTCTGTACTGCTCATGCTCTCTTAATTTGAGGTCCGACCACCGCTTCCTGAGCTGATCTTTCGATCAACGTACCCCGAAATTCCGGTGCAGACTTTTGACCACTTTCGCCATGATCTTGGCCTTTCGGACATTGGGGTTGGGGTAAGGTCCATACTTCTCGTCATAGTCAGCCCTCTTCACGATGTCCACCATCTCCAACATCTCCCCAAAGGACATATTAGATGCCTTAAATCTTCTCCTTCTGGATCCAGACGTTTCTGGCTCCGGGCTTTCCTCCTTCTCCTCCTCGTTGCTGTAATTAGCATGCACCTTCTGTGTCTCCGCCATGTGCTCTTCCCCCACTGCACCGAATTAAAAGGGGTGGGGAATAGACTAGAAAGAACGTCAGGGGCGGGCGGAGTTACACGCATGTGCAGTGTGTATAAGGCGTAACACACGTGCGTAGTACGTACGATCTGTGAGCGGAGGAAGGAGTATCGGAGGCGCAGATCGTGATAACAAAGGTAAGAGCAAAATTTGGGCCTATACTGCTTCTAGATTGAGGCCTATATTGTAACAAGATTGGGAGAGTTTTGCCTGACATTAGGGTTTGTCTTGTGTTGTGTCTTGCAGATAAAATGGATGGCTTCAATGACCACAACTTCCTCCCCCTGTTCATAGACAAGTACAGGGAGCTGCCCTGTCTGTGGCAGGTGAAACACCTGCATTATAATCATAAACAAAAGAGGCAGACAGCGCTGGAGAAACTGCTGGAGTTGGTAAAGCCGGTGGTCCCCACAGCAAACATCCCCTATTTAAAAGCCAAAATTGGTGGCCTGAGGAGCACTTATCTTAGGGAGCGCAAGAAGGTCACGGATTCCCAGAGATCTGGAGCTGCAGCAGATGACATTTATCTCCCCAGGCTCTGGTACTATGAGAGACTGCAACTTCTGTCAGACCAGACTGGAGCCAGGGAATCCCTCTCAACCCTTCCTTCCACTCTTCCTTCCACCCTATCTTCAACCCCAGCTGAGGCTTCCGATGTCCAACCTGGGACTTCCACCCAGGAAGAAGTGGAGGAGCCCAGCTTGAGCCAGGTATAGCATTCTTCTACAGATTTCTGGTCAATAAATAAATGATGTTTACTAGATGTTATTATTGATCACTAATTGCTGATTTAATACAGTTTTTTATATATCAATAGACAGTAGTAGGCAAAAATAATTGGGACAAGAATGAAAAATTCTGGGCTCAGAAGCATAGTCTGTTATATTTGTTAACATTCAATTTGCAACAGTCATGAGGTGAAAATTGTGTGTGATTCAGCTCTCAGGCTCATTCAGGAGGCTTCTGCATCCCTCAGAGCCTTACCCACTCCTGAAGAGGCCTTTGCCTGCATGGCTGCCACCAAACTGAAGGGCATGCAGGAGGGTCAACGCCTCATGTGTGAGAAACATCCTTATAAAGCCCTAACTAAGGGGGTGAGTGGCGAAATCACACTCAATACCGACGTGATTGAGTTGGACCATCCTCCTCCTCTTCCTCCTCCTGCCACAACTCTACCACCACAGCCACAGCAATGAAGGAAGCGTGGAAGGAAGACCAGAGAGTGATGGCCCTGGGTTCAGTCTGGTCTGACAAAAGATGCAGGCTCTTGTATGACCACAGCCTGGGGACACAGATGTCATCTGCTGCTTTCATGATCTCTGGGACTTCTGGACCAGACTGCACTCCCTTAGATATGGACTCCTCAGACCACCAACTTTGCTGGAAAATAATTGATGTGTGCCCTGAGGGCCAAAGGCTTCGCCAATCCCTGCTGTTTCTCCAGCGTTGCCTCCCTCTTTGTTTGGTTCTGAGCCCTTAATAAAGGAAATTTTGGTTCAATTATACTCACCTATGTGTGTTTTCCTTCAAAAAGGACAGTTTGTTTGTGAGGAGGCAGGTACATTAGTAAACTACAATGTGAAATTAACAAGAGACACCAACACCAAGCAGCCTCCTTGAGATTAAATAATACAAGATAATAATGGTGTTGTGGTAACTTGACACACAAAACACACACAAAAATATTATGGAATAAACCCCCAAAAAACAAAAAAAATACATCAGCCTTGAAAAAAATACAAAACAAAAATAAAACAACAAAAAAGAAATTTGGTCAGATGTGACAAATGAAAATATATTGAGGGAATCACGATAAATAATAAAGAAAGAAGTTTGTGAGAAGTCTGTGTGAATATGAGCAGCAAAACTACTTCATTCTTCTCACATTATAAAGAAGAAGAGAGTGCGCTGTACTAAACAATTTAAAACATTGCAGCGTGACGAAAGTGCTGTATCCATTCCGAACGCTAATTTTACCAGACCGAGCTGTTCCATCTTGGAATTTCTTCCGAGCATGCGTGACACTTTGTGCGTCGGAATTGTCCACACACGGTCGGAATTGACGCGATCGGATTTTGTTGTCGGAAAATTTTATAGCCTGCTCTCAAACGTTGTGTGTCGGAAAATCCGATGGAAAATGTTTGATGGAGCTCACACACAGTCGGAATTTCCGACAACACGCTCCGATCGCACATTTTCCGTCGGAAAATCTGACCGTGTGTACGGGGCATTAGAATGTTTGCATTAATTAAGAAATAGTATTTTGTTGAGCCACTTTAATAAGATAAGATTTTTTACAAAGCTCACTGATGTCTACAGTTTAATTTTCTAAGAAAGTTACCCCAGCTGTCAGAGCTGCAGGCTTCCTCCAACTGCTGGTGTCTACAAATAGCCAAAGTGGTTGGTCAAACAGTGAAGTTCAGGCAGAGCCAGCCTATCAGTGGATCTTGCTTTGTACACATTTTTGTTTTCAATATCTTTTATTATTATTAATCTTTAGATCATATACATGGTTCAATAACATTTAATAACATCTTATCCATCACAGACATTCCTGCCTGTCCCCTGCTCTGGATCTGGATCTGAATTTTTTTTTATCTCTTACATCTTCCAATGTACCTACTCCTGGTCTGGTCAAGCTCCAAGCATTTCTGCAAACTTCATTGTATGCTTAAATCTATGCCAATCCTTCCATTTTTCCTCAAATCCCACCCATCCCTCCTCCCCGCTATATCTCAAATACTCCATATTATATATATCATCCACTTTGTTACTCCAGCTCCTCATCGTGGGGCTCTCTGGGTCTTGCCAGTGTTTAGGAATTAGACTTTTGGCTGCATTCAGGAGTGAGGGCACCAGAGTTTTCATATATTGTTTGACTGGTGTTTTCGTCCGATGGAATAAACACTCCCACGGATCTTCTTGGACTTAATTTTTGGTTATATCTTTTATTTTCTGTATTATTTCTCTCCAATATTGTTTGATTTTGGGGCACATTCACCAAATATGTGTCATAGTTCCCCATTCTCCGCACCCCCTCCAGCAGCACTGCGAAGTCTCCGTTTGGTACTTGTGGGCCTTGTCTGGAGTTATGGACCACCGTGCTAAACTTTTAAAGCTACTTTCTATCATATTACTATCCTGTGATGTTGCAAAAACCAAACTCATAATTTTTCTCATCTCCAGCTCATTCACCTGTGTCCCTAATTCCTCTTCCCATATGCTGATGTATGGCGGCTTCCCCATTCCATTCCTTTCCATCAAGATTTTATATATTACCGATATCCCCCTTCTTTTTACTCCCTCCATATATAGTTTCTCCATCGGTAGCAAATTATCTGCTGACCTAACTGGTTGAAGGAGGAAATCAAAAAAATGTTTTAGATGGGAATACCGCCATTCATCTATCACCATTAGGTCATTTTTTTGTTTTATCTCTTGAAATGTGCAGAACCTTCCCTTCACCATTATATCCTTTAGTTGTGCATTCTGTTTTTTAATCCATTTTCCAAACAAGTTACTTTTCTCCAATGTAAAGTACTCCGTGTTCTTCAGTGCAATACATGGGGAGTTATATCTCCATTTTTCTTTTTTATGTGTCATATCCCAGATCTCTAGTGCTTTAAGTGTCATATTATGTGCTTTCTCTTCTATATTCCTCAAGTGTGTAGGCACCCAAATCATTTTCCCCAACTCTGTCTTACTAATTGTGTTTTCTAATTCCACCCATCTTTTATTTTTATTATTTTTTGCCCAATCAATAACCGAGCAAGGAGAACCGCTTTTTGTTTGTAATTGTAGTTTTTATTAGTTTGAAAAAACACATTATAGATATAACAGGTATGTCACTTGTACATCCAAAAATAATAAAAAACAAAACAAAAAGGAGAAAGCAAGGAAATAATAAAAATGAAAAAGAACAAATACATAATATAAGTACAAATAGGTTCAGGACATACAAACAACAGATTCCATGGGTCTGTATTAGGACTTTCTAACGTACTATAAGCAGAGGGCATTAGTAGTTAACAGATGGCAAAGGCTAACTTCATTGGGTGTATAAACATAAGTAGCATCTCACAATGAAAGGGTCGATTCAAGGACGTTATCCAGAGAAAAGGAGAAAGAAATACACATCTAGAGGAACACATATTCTCTCTACCTTAATTATTCCAACATCACGCAGTTCGCATGGTCTTCATATTGCGATTGGTCCCAGGGCTCCCAAATTTTATTAAATTGAGAAACCAAATCATGTACCTTGGCCGTGAGGAATTCCATTCTCCTAATCTCCGCTACAGTTTGTAGAAACTGCAGGTGAGAGGGAGGGGTAGTAGATAACCAACACCCTGGTATGACCCTCTTAGCAGCCAAGAGAATATATGAGATCAAACGTTTAGTTGGTTTGGAAATGTCTGGAAATAGGATTCCCAGTAGGTAATGAATAGGGTCTAAGGGGAGGTGTAGGCTTGTTACAGACTGAAGTGTTAGTTGTATTTCTATCCAAAATGCCTGTATAAGTGAACAGGTCCAAAAAATATGATAGTGTGAGCCTGTCTCCATACCACACCTCCAACACCTAGGTGAGAGGGAAGGATCTATATGATAGATATGTTCTGGGGTCCTGTACCAGAACATCAGAATCTTTACCGCCATCTCTCTCTGAGCGACACATTTGGAAGACTTAAAAGTTGATACCCATATTTTTGCCCATTGCTTCATTGGGATAGAACTTCCCAATAATACACTCCATTTGCGCATATATAAGTGAGTTTCAGGTAGTACCTTTGTGGATTCATGTAGATTCATCTAAGACCTGTCACTGGCGGCTTAATGAACACCTTCTTAGCTCCACACCTGTTAGGGAGAGATTGACCAAGGAACTAAATATGGGCTCGGTAAAAAAGGTCTCAACTCTTTGGGAGGCTCACAAGGCCTGTTTTCGCGGCTTCTGCATTGCCGAGGGCTCTCGACTGAAGAAGGATAGCGAGGGCCGTCGGATACCTTTATTAGCTGAACTGATGTGCGCGGAGTGTGGTCTTGTGGGCTCTCCAACGGTTGAGGGCCTTCGCAGGGTGGTGGCACTAAGGAATCAGCTAAAATCACTAGCATATGGTAAAGCAGCGAAGTCCTGGGGATTTCCTGGGGATTTCTCGAACTTTTCTTTTTTTTTTTTTCCTTTTTTCCTCAGTGATTATTCTATAATAACATTATGGGCTCCTCAGTTACCATGCCTGTAGCACCTTTTCCAGTATGTGACTGCTCCCAGCCAGGAACGGCGTCGCCTGCAGGCACTCACCATCCCGCCGCCTCCACTACACGGTATACACGCTGGACAGGATGGCAGGGGAGCTCCCATTACACTATCCTCAGGGGCCGCTAGAGCCCTGCACCTCTGTGCGATCCCGCTGGCTTTCCAAACGCGCTCCGGTGTGTCCGGTGTATCCTACTCACGGGCCCTCTGCTAGTCGGCAACGAGTTGAGCGGGGGGGATAGAACAACCCATATGTTCTGAGGAACAATAGTTTACATTTCTAACTTAGATTTATTCCAAGAAGACTTGGAAGCCCCATTTTCAAAATCCTGCATTTGCTCCTGCTATTTTTTCAGTAAACATTGTCTATGTGCCTCAGCCATAATATTTACAGAGATTTAGATCTTCTTTCAAGTTTATTTGTGGCTATTTCTGCCCATTATGTCATGCCCAATAGGTGTGTGCAAAGAAAAACAAACCCATTACGCAGTATGATCTATCTCTTTTCTGTTCCTATGCACTGCAAAACAACATGTGTGATGAAGTAGAAGGATGTACACATATATTGTCATTTTGAGCTGAGCAAACAAAACAGACTTTTTAGATTTAGTGATTTCAACATCTGTCCACTTTTACAACCACACCTTGCTTGATAATTAATTTGGATTTGTTCTTTAACGCCCCAGGAGGTCATTGGGGAGGACATTGTGGACATTGCAGCAGACAAATCAGACACCTAACTGACACTTTTGACACTTTTTTAGGGACCAGTGACACTAATACAGTGATCAGTGCTAAAAATATACACTGTTACTGTGCTAATAACATTGGCAGGGAAGGAGTTAACATCAGGTGTGCGCAAAGGGTTAAATGTCCCTAGGGGGTGCTCGCTAACTGTGTGGGGGTTGCTCTGACTAGGTGAAGACAGAGATTGGTATTCCTGCTTAGCAAGAAAACAAGATCCCCATCTTCTCCCCTGTCAGAACGGCGATCTGCCTTGTTTACACAGACAGATCACCGTTCCGCCTCTCCTGGGAATGATCACAGATGGCTGGCGGACATCAGGTCGACTGGACCCGCTGATTTGCATCCCCTGTGTCCAATTAGTGCGTGATCTCGCCTCTGTCAGTGCACGCGCGCCTCCCAGTGGCTATTACAGGTACGTTGTTTCATGCAATAGAGCCATCTTGCTGCAGCACATCGGCGGAAGGTGGTCAGCAAGTGGTTAAGATGTGGGAGACGCCGGCCCCTCTTGTTACACCCCCCTGAAGATGTCAGCACAATGAAACATCACTTCGGAGCAGGCTGGACAGGAAGAGACGTTATCGTTTTAATGTAAACTGTGGTGAGAGATATCTCCGTGAGAATAGCATCACTCATGCTGTGCATTGTTTTTTAAATAAATTAAGGATTTTACACCGTGCAAGTTTTTTGTTTTTTTTTTGGCTGTATCTGGAATTGAGTGGAGACTATAGGAGGTAAAGAACTGCTGATCTGGGACCCTCTTCCCTTAAAGAGGAAAAGTGCTATATCACCCATATTGTGAATTGGGCCATGTTCATCTTGGGTATTTGCACAGAAAAATATAAGAAGACATTATGAAGCATGAAATATCATGCAATGCGATGAACACTTTATGGACACTTTTTGTTTGCATTATTTTTTCATGCTTATTTTTACATGCATTGAGAGCACAGTTGTGTCAAATAGATGCACTATTGAGTGTTTAATATTTGGTATACAATCACTGTTTGTGTACCTACTAGAGTAGCTATATATATATATATATATATATATATATATATATATATATATATATATATATATATTTTTTTTTTTTTTTCTAGTACTGAATTATTGTGACATAGCTGCAGCTTGGAACAACTAGTTTATTTAATTGAATTATTATTTTTTCATTTAACTTGGGCTAAATACATAATTTCTTTGAGTGGCGTGGGTTTTTTAAGATTTGATTGTCATTATTATTGCCTGTAGGCTCTCTGCAGCTTGTCTGTTCCTCCTTATTTTGCATTATAATCCAATAGGGGTAAGGTGCTGCACGAGGATGAACTCCCCTTGAACTATTTAAGAATGGTATCCAGTGTTCTTTTTTTTATTAATCACCTGACACAAAGGAGAGAGTTTATGCATAATCATTTACATGTACATGGCACAGGGCAGTGTGATTTCCAATTACACCATGACTATATAGTGTGGAAGTAGGCATTAATGGAAAAAATGTGCAGTTAGGCCTTTAACGAAAGGAATAACTACATTTTTAATATGTTTTTAATTAAACATTTGATATGTACGCACTCCACCTCCATATAAACATTGTAAAGTTTACTTTTCTTTTACATAATGGTATTTTATTACTTCAAATCCCATAAGAGCACAAATTTCTGAACATCCATTACATTAACAGTACCTCTTCCTAGTCAACATACATCTATAAAAATACATTTTGTACAAAAACTGTTATAGAAAAATGCATGTAGGCGGGAGTAAGGACATACACTAGATATATATATATAAATATATAAAAAAAATGTGAAGTACTAAATGATAATCGATGTACTGTGATGGTCTTATTGGTTATAAAACCTTTTTAGCCACATACCTTTAACCTGGACCCCAAGCAAAAAAAAAAAAATACACAGATGAAAAATATAAATAGTAAGCTATTTTATCTGACAAAGAATTTGTATTCCTGTCCATCCATTTCTAAGATTTATACATCCTGCCATACAGTACAGCCTTGTCTGACGAGCAGAAGGGCCTGCTTTTTCTCTGCCTGTGACTGGATGCTGAAAAGAAAAGCTGCAGACCCATTAAACTCATCTTTCCGTTCTTTGCTCACCCCTTATATCAGCATGTCCTTTATTAGAACATGACCACTGCAGCACACCTGACACCTGAGTTCTTCTGTATAGGGATTGCAAGAGGCTAATAAGAGGCAAAAGACAGACAACATTCAAGTACTCACACATTTAAAATCAGAATTCAATGTAATAGGTTCGATATCTCTCTGGCATTCAGTTTTACAAGAAGAAGAGTTCAGACAACAAATTGATCTAGTGCTTTTTATTCTATTCCTGGTCAGAGAGCATGGACGGCTCAACCTGCCTCCTGAACCTGGGGTTCAAGTGGCACCAGAGAACAGTAGCTTGCAGCAGGGAATCTCCCTAGTCTGTTGTTATCCAAACATCGCTAATAGGTTTTACACTATATTGTCAAAAGTGTTGGGAAGCCTGCCTTTAGATGCACATGAATTTTAATGGCATCCCAGTCTTAGTCTGTAGGGTTCAATATTGATTTGGCCCACCCTTTGCAGCTATAACAGCTGCAACTCTTCTGGGAAGGCTGTCCACAAGGTTTAGGAGTGTGTCTATGGGAATGTCTCACCATTCCTTCAGAAGCACATTTGTGAGGTCAGACACTGATGTTGGACGAGAAGGCCTGGCTTGCAGTCTCCGCTCTAATTCATCCCATTGAGTTGAGGCCAAGACTCTGTGCAAGCCAGTGTCAGAAACCATGAAACCAGACCGAGACAGAAGTACAGTTAAATCACACTTGTTTAATAATAAAAGTAAAAAGAACGTAGTCAAGACATAGCCAAAGTTCGGTAACCGTAACGGATAGTCAGCCAAGCCAGAAGTCAGGGATCAATGTAGTGGAACAGCAAGCAGGATCTGGAGCTAGAAGAGATGTCAGCAAAGCCAGTCTTTAAACAGGAATGCAGGAGCAAGTTTCTTGTGATGTGACCAAGGCGAAGGCAGAGCTCCTCTGGACTGGACGGCTTAAGTAGGCAGGACTGATGAGCAGGACAACTGAGTAAGTGTGGAGAGAGATGGGAGCTGGCAATTAGCCGACAGCTGGGCAACGAGCTCAGAGAAGGAAGGGCTATGCCCAGCCCTGACAGCCAGTCAAGTTCCTCAACACCAAATTCGCTCATCCATGTCTTTTTTGTGTGAAACCACTTGTCACCTGAAGTTTCAATTAAAAGGATTATTGGAAGTGCAGCTTTCCGGAATCATTTCCTTATATACAATTCTTGTCATATTTTACTGCAGTCAGTTACTCTGTTGAAGAGACTCCTTCACTTTCTCTTTGGTAAAACAGCAAAGACAGTTTGCAGCAAAAATGTATTGACTGTATTAGTTTAATGAGTATTTTAAGTTAGGTTTGGAAATTCTAGGACATCTGTAACTTTGTTGTTGTTTGTTTCCCTGTCTGAGAAATGCTTGACCCCAGATCAGAAAATTAGGAGAACGCTCTCTGAAGAAGTCCTTGAGAGTAGTAAAACCTGTACATCATTAAAACCAAAATGAAAAAAAAGGCTTGGAATAAAGAAAATGTTTTGGGCATATGTAGCCAGGTGCTGGGCTACAGCAATAGGGTGAAGGAAACATTGTCTTTCATTCTTCTCTCCTTCTTACACACAGAGATCTCGGTTCTCGCCATGTTACGAGCGATTGCGGGAGCCCAGTGGTCATCGAGACCGCCGGGCACTTGCATCGGCTCCAGGGGCGAGCTGCGGGCGCGTGTGTGCCCCTAGTGGCCACCAGAGGGAGCGACATAACATAACGCTGATTCACCTGCCCGTGCCATTCTGCCGCGGTACAACTGCGGCAGCTGTTCGGCAAGCAGTTAAAGTTGCAATGTAATGGAAGAGCCTGCAATTTGTGCAGCTGCCTGCAGAGCAGTTAAAGTGTATATTAAGCCAAAAACAATAATTTGGTATACTGCAGCTTTACAGTCCTTAGATGTGATGGCTGCATTTGTTTTATTTTTTTAATGCTAAAAACATTTTCAAGTACAGAAAATATCTGTTGATCTTGCCAGAGATGTAGTGTTCTTGTCACTTTTTGTAAGCCGACTAAACTACTATTTGAATCAATGAACCATGGAGATACAGAGATAAACTAAGGCAGCCTATAGATTTGTAATTTTTTTGTTCAGCCAGTGGGTTGAATGAAAAAAATGGATTCATCCCTGCTGACCTATTGCATTCTGATATTGCAGAGACTTCCTTGCAATCATAGCTATAGCCAGCCATGCTGATCAAGCAGGAAAAATTGACTTGTGTACAACCTCCCAACAATGTATGGATCAGAATTCAGCTGTTCCCTGCTGAACTGGCTGAATTTTGATCTGTGCAAGGATGGCTTAAGGCAAACACATGTGAAGTGCACCCTGAGTAACAACCATGCCTCATTCCATAGATGCAATAGAGTATAGGCACAAAGTGACAAGAGTTTTGCTATTTGAAGGATTACAAGGGGAAAAAAAAAGGGGGAAGCCTGAAAAGTTAATCTAATACAGTCAAAACATCTAAAGGCTGCAATACATTAAATTTTCAATTTTGGGTTTAGAGACATTTTAAATATATGATTGGAAGATTATTACGCTTATTAAGTTTCTGTGTTGCTATTAAGATATCAATATTATTAAAGTTTCACTTCTGATTATGCAGGAATATCAGTGCTCAGACCATACGCCACACACTGAATCAAATTGGTCTGCATGGCTGTTGTCCCAGAAGGAAGCCTCTTCTAAAGATGATGCACAAGAAAGCCAGCAAACAGTTTGCTGAAGACATGCAGACTAAGGACATGGATTACTGGAACCATGTCCTGTGGTCTGATGAGACCAAGATAAACTCATTGGATTCAAATGGTGTCAAGCGTGTGTGGCGGCAACCAGGTGAGGAGTACAAAGACAAGTGTGTCTTGCCTACAGTCAATCATGGTGGTGGGAATGTCATGGTCTGCATGAGTGCTGCCGATACTGGGGAGCTACAGTTCATTGAGGGAACCATTAATGCCAACATGTACTGTGACATCTTGAAGCAGAGCATGATCCCCTCCCTTTGGAGTCTGGGCCGTAGGGCAGTATTCCAACATGTAAACAACTCCAAACACACCTTCAAGATGACTACTGCCTTGTTAAAGAAGCTGAGGGTAAAGATGATGGACTAGCCAAGCATGTCTCCAGACCTAAACCATATTGAGCATCTGTGGGGCATCCTCAAATGGAAGGTGGAGAAGCACAAGGTCTCTAACATCCACCACCTCTATGATGTGGTCATGGAAGAGTGGAAGAGGACTCCAGTGGCAACCTGTGAAGCTCTGGTGAACTCCATGCCCAAGAGGGTTAAGGCAGTGCTGAAAAATAATGGTGGCCACACAAAATATTGACACTTTGGGCCCAATTTTGACATTTTCACCGAGGAGTGTACTCATTTTTGTTGCCAGCGGTATAGACATGAATGGCTGTGTGTTGAATTATTTGGAGGGGACAGCAAATTTACACTGTTATACAAGCTGTACACTCACTACTTTACATTGTAGCAAAGTGTAATTTCTTCAGTGTTGTCACATGAAAAGATATAATAAAATATTTACAAAATGTGAGGGGTGTACTCACTTTTGTGAGATACTGTATATAATTAGTTATGAACGCTAGGTTATCTAAGCATCAAGAAAAGTGAAAAAGTACGGTGAACAACCTAAGAAAACTGGTCATTATCTATGAATTTTATTTTACTGCATAACACAAAAAAAATGTTAATGGTCTTTTCAAGAGCAAAATTCCAAATACATATTCAGTATTCTACAAATTAGAAGCAGTTTTACATCTTTTCTTGTGAGAGCACTGCAATGATTAATCAAGCTTATCATGATGAAAAGGTAATTATTTCCAAGTCTTTAGTCTTTAGAGCAGTCTTATAGTTTCATTTTGTTCTGTGATCATCATTCAATAAGGCATTGAATGATGCTTTATACATAAATCCCTTTTCTGTCAAGGGTTACTACCTAAAAACTCTTTGACAATTTATTTACAAAGTTCCCCAATAAGATTTTTCAAAATATTTTTTATTATACTTTAGTTTATGCTATGCCATGACTTCTTCTGTAAAAAAATAGATCCCCATTAAACCCAAGGCAGAGTTTATATAGATCAATTCCACTTGACAGAGATTTTACTGTTAATGAGTCATAAAGACTATGGAAAACAGTAGCCACCTGTGTCATTTAATTGAAATGCTGCATAATAGGACAATGTAGAGGTGCATTGGTGCACAATTTTTATTTGAACTGCATCAAATGAAATGTGTGAAGCAATAATTACACTTCATCCAACAATTAAATTCATTGTGGTCGTTAACCTCCTGAGAATGAATTATCTTGATGCCTTGAAGAATATGGAGAATGGCACATTAGTCATAGATATAAAACCAACTGACCGTAACAATCGCTCTCAGCTTCCACCAAGTATTGTTCAGAATGGATTCTGGTACAAAACTGATCACAATGCTTATGAGGTAATGAAAACACTTTTAGTATGGAAATTTCTATAAAAAAAAGAAAAGAAAAAAAAAGGAAATTATTCAAATCTTTGAAATATCCAAGCAAAATTGTACATGAAATACTGTGTCTTAGTTATTAGGAGAGATATACTCATTCCAAAAATTCCACAGGGAAAAACATTTTTCAGTATATGACTGCATTGTATTGCTGAACCAGGCTATATCTTTGAGGGCTACTCTTATGCCGCCTACACATGAGCGGAGTTTACGGCAGACTTTGTCCTGCGGACTTTTCGACGACTTTACGACGGGCTTTCCGAATGAACGGACTTGCCTACACACGATCAACCAAAGTCCGACGGATTCGTACGTGATGACATATGACTGGACTAAAACAAGGAAGTTCATAGCCAGTTGCCAATAGCTGCCCTAGCGTCGGTTTCTGTCCGTCGGACTAGCATACAGACGAGCGGACTTTTCGACCGGACTCGAGTCTGTCGGACAGATTTGAAACATGTTTCATTTCTAGGTCCGTCAAACTTTTGAGAAAAAAAAGTCCGCTGGAGCCCACACATGATCGAATTGTCCGACGGATTCAGGTTCGCCGGACCAAGTATGCCATAAAGTCCGGTCGTGTGTACGCGGCATTAGTATTATTCAAATAACTATTCATTTTTTTTAAACTAAGGAAAGGTTTGGGCTTTAGGCCAGTCTTAGATTAAGGGTTAAGGTTATTAAAAGGTGGTAAGCATTAGGTTTCATGTTTAAACTGAGGATTCATTTTAAAGTAAAATTGCAATATCCTCTAGTTTTTGGTAGTGTACAAACAGGTTAGTGCCTCTGTCTCAGACTTTTGTCACTGCCTGTTGTACCATTTGGGAGATTCACTCTCTCTGTTGGTCCTGGTGACTGCTGTCAGCAGACAAACAGTAAGAGAAAATCTAAAATTTTACAGATGTCACTGAAACAAGGGTGGGGGGAAGTCTTTTAATAGACTTACACATCCATTCCAGTGACAACCATCAAATGTGGTATTCATCACCCTTTCTAGACATTTTCTCTCATTTTCTGCTATTCCTCTGGGACAAAAAGCTAGAGGAGAACTCCCTCATGGGAATACAACTATAATATATATCTGACCATGGTCCTAACCTTTCCTAACATAATTCAAACATGATGTATTACGTGTTGAAGAGTATCTCTCTCTCTCTCTGCCCATTTAGGAAAAAAATGACAGATTCTCTCACTAACCCACCACCAAACCTGGCTGATATGAATATGGTGGAGCATGTAACCTCCTCCCGGTATGCCATTATGAGGCCTGAGAGGGCACTCAGCAGACCCTCACTGAAGGGGCGATTGACATCATCAACCTATGTAAGGTCCCACATTATCCAACACAGAGTTTACAGAGGATTAGAATAAAGAGGAAAGGAGTGGCAAGGGACACCTATGGAAAGGAAATATAACTGGTTTAGTAGATTGGCCTTTGAAAAGACTCTTTCACTTTGTCCTAATTGACTAAATTGAAAGAGTATTTTTAAAGCAGAACACTAGCCTCTTATCTGCTTATGTTGCCTCTGGTGCTTGGTGGGAAACTTTTTTTTTTTTTCCATAAAGATTTTATTAGGCATAAAGAAGTAAACATACAAAGCATCCTCACGCAACATATGTTACAGCATGTTTAGGACAAACATTAGTACCTTCAGACAAGAAAGCTGGGAAAATAAAACTTGAAGAGGCGAGTCCAGGAGCCTGATGGGTAAACCCAAACATTAGTGACTGTGAGTAGAGGGTCACATTATCAATTTTCACCTCCCCCCTGTTTCCTCTCCCTGCACCATTAGGAAAAGGAAAACTAGCAGTAAAACATACCTGGGACTCAACTTAAACATCATAAAGCCTTTGAAGGCTTGTAGGGTACTATAAATGATGAAACTCCGAGTGGAAAAAGGTGTCCAACTTAGGTGGGATCAGAAAGTGAGGGATTAAAGTATTCGTTTAGAATCCCTAGCTCTCATAGAGAGACTGAACTAGGGTTGAGAAGAGAAAAGAAGAGAAGAAATAGTAGAAACGGAGAAGAAGGAAAAGGAGCGATCAAGAGACAGAGGGGGGAAGGGGGGGTGGGGGCGTAGGAGGAGTTATGGAGAGGGGGGAGGGAAGTCAAGAGGCCGCCTCCACCCTCCCGCCCGCCAAGCACCGCCTGTTATTCAATTTCAGGGTCGAAGGGCAACCCTAACGGATATACTGAATGTATTTATCAATAGATGTATAATGAATCCAGCATGCCCAAGTGATTGGGAATTTCTGCATTTTGTCTTGCGAGATATATATCAACTCCTCCATGTCTTTTATTTTGGTGATTCTCGCGAACCACTCCCTGATCATTGGGGTACTTGTGGAACGCCATAGTTTGGGAATGCATAGTCTAGCTGCATTGACCATGTGCATGGCTAAGGACTTATGGTATACTTTTTTGGAGAGAGAGGTGTGATGTAGGAGGTATTGGGCTGGAGTGTAGTCTAGCTTAAACGTAGTGACCTGAGTGATGATCTCATGAACTTCCGTCCAAAATGGCTGAAGTTTCTCGCAGGCCCACCAGACATGGAGCATAGTACCCCTTTCCTTCTCACATCACCAGAAGGTGTCGGGTATATCCGAAGAGAATTTATGGAGGCGAGTAGGCGTTCTATACCATCTGGTAATTACCTTATAACAATTTTCCTGTATTGCCACATTTAGCGAGCCTTTATGGGCATATTCATGGATTGTATTCCAGTCTTCTGTTGTGAGGTGTATTTGTAAGTCTCTGTTCCAGGACTCTTGTGAGGGTACAAGTGTTCGGGTTAGGTGTTCAGATAACAGATTGTATATGAGGGAGATCAAGTGTCTTTGTGGAGACTTACGATGGCAGAGAGACTCAAAGGGAGTGAGGGGTCTCAACCAACATGATTGATGAGCTTGGGTTTCTAGGAAGTGACGAATTTCTCTGTATGTCCAGAAGGGGAGCGAGGCCCTCCTGGTCTGCTCTCTGAGGTTATCTAGGGGGGTAGGTTTTCCATCTGAGTAGAACTGAAGGGCTAGGACATCCTCAAAGGGCCAGTCATGTTGTAGAAAGTTCTCGGAGTCCCCTGGAGGGAAGTCCGAGTTCCCTCTTATAGGGCGTACACACGGTCGGACTTTGTTCGGACATTCCGACAACAAAATCCTAGGATTTTTTCCGACGGATGTTGGCTCAAACTTGTCTTGCATACACACGGTCACACAAAGTTGTCGGAAAATCCGATCGTTCTGAACGCGGTGACGTAAAACACGTACGTCGGGACTATAAACGGGGCAGTGGCCAATAGCTTTCATCTCTTTATTTATTCTGAGCATTCATGGCACTTTGTGCGTCGGATTTGTGTACACATGATCGGAATTTCCAACAACGGATTTTGTTGTCGGAAAATTTTATAGCCTGCTCTCAAACTTTGTGTGTCGGAAAATCCGATGGAAAATGTCCGGTGGAGCCCACACACGGTCGGAATTTCCGTCAACACGCTCCGATCGGACATTTTCCATCGGAAAATCCGACGCTGTGTACGGGGCATTAGTGTGGTTAGGGGGCCCGGGATAGAGGTCAAAGTTCCCTCTCGTGCGGCCTTATTACATACTAAAAGGGAGGGGAGGATAAGCGGATTGGACCTTATAGACTGTGGCCAACTTTTTTGAGGTAGCCAAGGCAGATGGTGTAAGGGTCGTGATGAAAAATTCTTTTCAAGGAATACCGACGCCTTTTTAAAGGAGTGGATATTCCAGTCAGCGATCCTTGTGAGATGGCAGGCAGCGTAATAATTATATAGATCTGGCAGGCTGATGCCTCCTCTAGACTTGGGTAAAGTGAGGCGTGAAAATTTGATGCGAGGTGCAGAGTCTCTCCATAGGAATGAAGAGCATGCTTTGCGCTATATAGAGAAAAAGCTTGGTAGCAAGAGGATCGGGACTGCTTGTATCAGGTAAAGCAAACGTGGTAGGATATTCATCTTGATCAGGGCAGATCGTCCAAACCACGAAACGTTTAAACCCATCCACTCCCTGAGGTTGGTTTGCATTTTTAGGATCGCCGCATGATGGTTCAAGGTATAGAGTTCTGATAGGGTCGAGGGGATTTTGATACTGAGGTAGGTGATCGCTTTCTTCTCCCAATGGAAGGGGAAAGCTTCTTGAGAATGTGCAACTTCCTGGGCAGGTAAGGTGATGTTGAGGGCATGAGATTTGGTGTAGTTAATTTTAAGATTTGATATTTTACCGAAAAATGATAAGTCTTTGAGGAGGTTAGGTAATGAGGTCCGAGGCGATCTTAGAGAGAGTAAGATGTCATCAGCGAAAGCAGCGACTTTTAAACCCATTTTACAGCTGCAGATGGGCCGAAGTATAAGGCCATGATGAAAGAGAGCATGCGATTCTCTAGACCGTTGGCCCGGAGAGCTTCTCGCATGTAGTCCCAGGACACCCTGTCGAACGCCTTCTCAGCGTCTAGTGACAGAAAGAAGCCTTGTGTTTTGGAGAGTGTAAGCCAGTGATGGAGGTTGAGCGTTCAAATGGTGTTGTCCCTGGCTTCATGGCCAGGGACAAATCCCACTTTATCCAGGGAGACTAGGCCGGGCAGAAGAGGGAGCAATCTGTTCGCAAGAATTTTTGCGTATATCTTGATATCCACATTGAGGAGAGAGATCGGTCTATAGTTAGCAACCAAAGAGGGTTCTTTACCCTCCTTGGGGATCACAGTGATATGGGTAGCTAACATTCTCTCCGGCCTAGTCTGGGGATCCGATAAGGTATTGAGAGTATCGAGCAGTCTTGGGGAGAGGACCTCGGAGAAAGATTTATAATACTGTAGGGAAAATCCGTCAGGGCCCGGACTTTTGCCCACTTTCATTTGTTTGATGGCTGACTGTAATTCTAGCAAGGATAATCAGCTTTCAAGCTCGAGTGATTGTTGGGGGGTTATGGGTTTAGAGCTGTAGTTGGCCAAGAATTCTGTAATAAGGTCAAGGCGTTTATCAGGAGTAGATTGGGTAGTTTGATCGGTTCTTAGGTTATATAGCTTTGAATAGAAACTCTCAAATGCTTTGGCAATATCTTCGTTCTTGACCAGAGGATTCCCCACAGTATTGTGAATAGTATGAATTATTGAGGACTTTTTAGACGATTGTACCGTGCGTGCCAAAAGACGGCCGCACTTGTTTCCGTGTTCATAGGAAATCCTCTGGCCAAGAATGTAACGCCGTTTAGCTCGTTTATCAAGTTCCTCCAAAAGGAGAAATCTGGCCTGAATTAGATCTTGAAGGGTGGATTGTGCTTGTGTTAGTTTGTGGGTTATTTCAAGGGCTTTAACCGAGGAGAGAAGCTCTTGAATTCTTTCCTGTTGTAGCCTTTTGTTTTTCGCCGCTAGGGCCACGAGTTCGCCTTGGATAACACATTTATGGGCCTCCCAAAGGGATATTAGAGAGATTTCAGGACTAGAGTTTTCAGTGAAGTACTGTTGGATGCGGGTGCATATGTGGTCACTGGAGGTTGGGTCTTTAACCACTTGAGCCCCGGACCATTATGCTGCCTAAGGACCAGAGGTCTTTTTCCAATTTGGCACTGTGTCGCTTTAACTGCTAATTGCGCGGTCATACAATGCTGTACCCAAACGAAATTTGCGTCCTTTTCTTCCCACAAATAGAGCTTTCTTTTGATGGTATTTGATCACCTCTGCTGTTTTTATTTTTTGCGCTATAAATGGAAAAAGACCAAAAATTTTGAAAAAAAATGATATTTTCTACTTTTTGTTATAAAAAAAAAACAATAAACTAAATTTTAGACATACATTTAGGCCAAAATGTATTCGGCCACATGTCTTTGGTAAAGAAAATGTCAATAAGCGTATATTTATTGGTTTGCGCAAAAGTTATAGCGTCTACAAACTAGGGTACATTTTCTGTAATTTACACAGCTTTTAGTTTGTGACTGCCTATGTCATTTCTTGAGGTGCTAAAATGGCAGGGCAGTACAACCCCCCCCCAAATGACCCCATTTTGGAAAGTAGACACCCCAAGGAAATTGCTGAGAGGCATGTTGAACCCATTGAATATTTATTTTTTTTGTCCCAAGTGATTGAATAATGACAAAAAAAAAAAAAAAATATTTACAAAAAGTTGTCACTAAATGATATATTGCTCACACAGGCCATGGGCCTATGTGGAATTGCACCCCAAAATACATTCAGCTGCTTCTTCTGAGTATGAGGATACCACATGTGTGGGACTTTTTGGGAGCCTAGCCGCGTACGGGGCCCCGAAAACCAATCACCGCCTTCAGGATTTCTAAGGGTGTAAATTTTTGATTTCACTCTTCACTGCCTATCACAGTTTCGGAGGCCATGGAATGCCCAGGTGGCACAAACCCCCCAAAATGACCCCATTTTGGAAAGTAGACACCCCAAGCTATTTGCTGAGAGGCATATTGAGTCCATGGAATATTTTATATTTTGACACAAGTTGCGGGAAAGTGACACTTTTTTTTTTTTTTTGCATAAAGTTGTCACTAAATGATATATTGCTCACACAGGCCATGGGCATATGTGGAATTGCACCCCAAAATACATTTAGCTGCTTCTCCTGAGTATGGGGATACCACATGTGTGGGACTTTTTGGGAGCCTAGCCGCGTACGGGACCCCGAAAACCAATCACTGCCTTCAGGATTTCTAAGGGTGAAAATTTTTGATT
Source organism: Lithobates clamitans (assembly GCA_037952925.1). NCBI lineage: Eukaryota > Metazoa > Chordata > Amphibia > Anura > Ranidae > Lithobates > Lithobates clamitans. The sequence continues at coordinate 2,708,463 of JBBGZY010000677.1, forward strand.
TCACTCTTTACTGCCTATCACAGTTTCGGAGGCCATGGAATGCCCAGGTGGCACAAACCCCCCCCAAATGACCCCATTTTGGAAAGTAGACACCCCAAGCTATTTGCTGAGAGGCATGGTGAGTATTTTGCAGCTCTCATTTGTTTTTGAAAATGAAGAAAGACAAGAAAAAACATTTTTTTTTTTCTTTTTTCAATTTTCAAAACTTTGTGACAAAAAGTGAGGTCTGCAAAATACTCACTATACCTCTCAGCAAATAGCTTGGGGTGTCTACTTTCCAAAATGGGGTCATTTGGGGGGTTTTGTGCCACCTGGGCATTCCATGGCCTCCGAAACTGTGATAGGCAGTGAAGAGTGAAATCAAAAATTCACGCCCTTAGAAAGCCTGAAGGCGGTGCTTGGTTTTCGGGGTCCAGTACGCGGCTAGGCTCCCAAAAAGTCTCACACATGTGGTATCCCCGTACTCAGGAGAAGCAGCAGAATGTATTTTGGGGTGTAATTTCACATATTTCCATGGCATGTTTGAGCAATATATCATTTAGTGACAACTTTGTGCAAAAAAAAAAAAAATAAATTTGTCTCTTTCCCGCAACTTGTGTCGCAATATAAAATATTCCATGGACTCGACATGCCTCTCAGCAAATAGCTTGGGGTGTCTACTTTCCAAAATGGGGTCATTTGGGGGGGTTTTGAACTGTCCTGGCATTTTATGCACAACATTTAGAAGCTTATGTCACACATCACCCACTCTTCTAACCACTTGAAGACAAAGTCCTTTCTGACACTTATTGTTTACATGAAAAAGTTATTTTTTTTTGCAAAAAAATTACTTTGAACCCCCAAATATTATATATTTTTTTAAAGCAAATGCCCTACAGATTAAAATGGTGGGTGTTTCATTTTTTTTTCACACAGTATTTGCGCAGCGATTTTTCAAACGCATTTTTTGGGGAAAAAAAACATTTTTTTAAATTTTAATGCACTAAAACACACTATATTGCCCAAATGTTTGATGAAATAAAAAAGATGATCTTAGGCCGAGTACATGGATACCAAACATGACATGCTTTAAAATTGCGTACAAACGTGCAGTGGCAACAAAATAAATACATTTTTAAAAGCCTTTAAAAGCCTTTACAGGTTACCACTTTAGATTTACAGAGGAGGTCTACTGCAAAAATTACTGCACTCGATCTGGCCTTCGCGGTGATACCTCACATGCATGGTGCAATTGCTGTTTACGTTTGACGACAGACCGCCGCTTGCGTTCGCCTTAGCGCGAGAGCAGGGGGCGACAGGGGTGCTTTTTTTTTTTTTTCTTTATTATTTTTTTGCTTTTTTTATCTTATTTTTAAACTGTTCCTTTCATATTTTTTTTTTTTAATCATTTTTATTGTTATCTCGGGGAATGTAAATATCCCCTATGATAGCAATAGGTAGTGACAGGTACTCTTTTTTGAAAAAATTGGGGTCTATTAGACCCTAGATCTCTCCTCTGCCCTCAAAGCATCTGACCACACCAAGATCGGTGTGATAAAATGCTTCCCCAATTTCCCAATGGCGCTATTTACATCCGGTGAAATCTAAATCATGAAATGCTCGTAGCTTCCGGTTTCTTAGGCCATAGAGATGTTTGGAGCCACTATGGTCTCTGATCAGCTCTATGGTCAGCTGGCTGAATCACCGGCTGCATTTTCAGGTTCCCTGTTGAGACAGGAGAGCCAGAGAAAAACACGGAAGACGGTGGGGTGGGCATTGGTGGGCATTCCCTCCCACGGCTTGTAAAAGCAGTCTAGGGGCTAATTAGCTGCTAGGATTGCTTTTACATGAAAGCCGACCGCTGGCTGAAAAGAATGATACCAAGATGATACCTAAACCTGCAGGCATCATTCTGGTATAACCACTCAAAGTCTTGAATGGCGTACCTGAAGACAAAAAAATGGTTAACAATAAAGCACAGTAGACGGTAAAGTATAAAAAATTGCATACCTGAAAAGCAAACATGATAAAACATAACAACAATAAAACATTGCAGAATAGAATACAGTAAAAAAGAGCAGAACAATAGAGAGAGAGAATAGAGAGAGAGAGAACAATAAAACGACAACTATTTTTTTTTATTTTATATATTTTTTTTTTTTTTACACTTTTTTTGTAACTAACTTTTATAACTGTAACCGGTTCCAGGTTCGGGTCTCTCAAAATGCGATGGCATCTTGGGAGACCCTGTGAAAGTGTGTCCTAGTCTGTGCAATGCTGTACCCTACGCTAATACTCAACTAGTGAATGGTAGCGTTCAAAACATTCACCAATGCAAAGACCAGGATTGTCAGGACAGGAGGGACAATAATAGCGGGTGTCACGCCTATATCTGCACTTGCTGCAGACACAACATCTTTTTTGGGGGGTTCGTTGGGTAGGGGTACTCGGGAGGACATAAAAATGCCTCTCATGCAGCCGACTGCATTTGGTTGGGGATGTGAATGGGGGAAGTACGTGCGCTGCAGAAGTGGTGGGTTCCCAATTAGGATTGGCGAATGCAGCAGGAAGGGCATTATGGGCACGACGGTTCTGTGTTTGTCTTTTTGTTGGCAGCGGGACACTACTTGTGCTTGCCACCTCACCAGCTTGAACTGCACTTATGGGACTCGCCACGTCACCACGTGTTACTGCAGTGCTGGTTTGACTATGACCGGGGTGTACTACGCCGCTGGTGCTTGCCAGTTCCCCAAAACGCTACCAAAAAAACTGTTAGCGATTGCAGGGATCAGGCCTGACTCTGCAAACGCTGCAGTTATGCGTTAAGTGTTTTGTAAGGGACAGTGATCGATCGATACTGCACTTGGGTGGGCTGGGCCGGGCGGAGGGGCAAAACGCAGGTGCTAGCAGGTATCTGGGCTGATCCCGCTAACACTGCGTTTTTGGGAACCCTAAACTGCTGGTGACGCTAGTATAGATCTGATCGGATCAGATATTGATGCGATCAGATACTATACCACTAAGGGAGGTGTACGGTGCGTGCGTGGGTGTTAGCGGTACTGGCGCTAACCTGACGCTGCCTGGGGCTGGTGCTTGCTTGCCAGTTCACCAAAATGCTACCAAAAAAACTGTTAGCGATCGCAGGGATCAGGCCTGACTCTGCAAACGCTGCAGTTATGGGTTTAGTGCCTTGTAAGTGACAGTGATTGATCGATACTGCACTTGGGTGGGCTGGGCGAAGGCGCAAAACGCAGGTGCTAGCGGGTATCTGGGCTGATCCCGCTAACACTGCGTTTTTGGGAACCCTAAACTGCTGGGGACGCTAGTATAGATCTGATCGGATCAGATATTGATCCGATCAGATACTATACCACTAAGGGAGGCGCATGCTGCGTGCGTGAGTGTTAGCGGTACTGGCGCTAATCTGATGCTGCCTGGGGCGACGCATATCACCGCCGGGCGATTAGGGGGCTAAACCTTTATTCGGTAATAAACGGCGGGTGCCCTGACACTATAAAAAATAAACGAACTAACCAGCGTCAACCGTAACGGTTATACGGTGATCAGTAGTGAAAGGGTTAACTAGGGGGCAATCAAGGGGTTAAAACATTTATCAGATAGTATATGGGGGTCCCTGATGCTATAAAACACTGACGGTGAACCTAAATATTTACCTCCCTAACTAGCGTCACCAGCGACACTAATACAGCGATCAGAAAAATGATCGCTTAGCGACACTGGTGACGGGGGGTGATCAAGGGGTTAAAACTTTATTAGGGTGGGTTAGGGGGCTACCCTAGACCTACAGGGGGGTAACAGTAACTGTGCTAACACTGTAACTGTCACAAACTGACACCTAGCAGTAATCAGAAAAAAAAACAAAAAAACAAAAAAACTGCTGGTGTCAGTTTGTGACAGGGGGGGTGATTGGGGCGGGGATCGGGGGGCGATCGGGGGGGGATCAGGGTGTTTTGTATGCCTGGCATGTTCTACTGTGTGTGTGTGTGTTGGTGCACTCACATACCTGTCTTCTCTCCTCGGGCCAGAATGGAAACTATCGAGCCGAGGAGAGATGACATCATCAGTGTTCCCATTGGCCGGCGGCGATCGCGAGGGGGGGCCACGAACGGATGGCCTCCCCCTCCACTCCGATCGCCAGGGAACAAAACGGGACCGCCTAGGGCACCGGGGGGGTCCGATCGGACCCCCCACCCGCGGGAGGCAAATCACGTACATGTACGTGATTTTGCCTGCCCGTGCCGCCTTGCCGATGTACATCGGCGTGAGGCGGTCCTTAAGTGGTTAAGCAGAGAGGCGTTTAAACGCCAAAGCTTCGTTTTGGTAATAGTGTCTGGGAAAGAAAGCGTGATCGTAATCTGTCGTAAGGCTTATATGTCGATGCGGAGGTCCCAGTCGAGGAGTCCAGCAGGGGATTTAAAGGAACATTAAAATCCCCTCCTAGAAGTACCAGCCCCTTCTGAAATGAGGCTAGAAGGTCGCATATTTTTCTAAAGAAAGAGACCCAGTGCTCGTTTGGGCTGTATATGTTAGCTAAAGTTATGGGCTTAGAGGCGTAAGTGCCCTTGAGAAAGATAAATCGACCTTCAGGGTCGATGAGGGAATCTTCAAGATGGAAGTTGGCATGTTTAGCTATTAATATAGAAACCCCTTTAGTCTTACTGTCTGGATTTGTGGCATGAATTGCCGTGTTATAAATATGGTTAGACAGTTTAGGAATAGCGTCCGAACGAAAATGTGTCTCTTGTAGGTATATAAAGTGTGCTCCATGTTTGGAGAGGGATGACAGAGCTTTGGACCTTTTTTACGGAAGGTTAAGACCCTTCTCGTTGAGGGAAATGCACTTCAATGTCAGGGGTGAGTTTGTTTTGTGTTTAGAGTTCATGTTTATGTGCAAGATAGTGGAACAGGACTATGGAGCTGAAGGTATAGCTGCGGGCGAGGGGGTGAACGCTGCCTCAAGAGAAAAGGGTGAGATTAAGGGTGTTAGATGAGAAAGACTTTAGAAAGGGAAAAAGGGAAGAAGAAAGAAAGGAAGAATAAAGAAAAAGGCTGAGATCCCCCGGAGGGGAGGGCAAGTGAAAGTCAAGAGAGGATAAGAAAACTGGAGAGAGAGAAAGGGGAAGAGAGAGGGTAGAAAAGACAGGCAGACTACTCCAGAGATGGAAATAGAACCTCTATTCCACCTTAAGAAAGAAGAAGAGGATCTGGGATGTCAGCAGTTGACCCAATGGGACCGCTGTGTGGGGATGAGAGAATGGGCGGGGATCACCAAATGTCTGCCACCTGGGAACCAGAAAAGCAATTGTGATGAGGATGCACTGGAGGTGCATAGTGGGACCCTGCTAAGAGCTCAAGGGAAGCAAGAACAGGTATAAGGAAACCATCATAAATCATTTTAAATATAACAAAGAGAACCTTGGCACATCTAGTGAAGCTATTGCATCATAGATGATAGATACCAACTCAAACTAGGATAAAGGGAGAACATTGCTTCCAGTGTGCATACTCGTGGTAAGCCTGAATAGTTTGTTCAGCAGGTGTTATCAAATAAAAGCACAATCTACCTCTCTAGCGCAGTATTGGAGGGTAAGTCTCAGGGTGGGGTAAGGAGACAGAGAGAAGGGAAGGAGGGTGAGGGGACGAGAAAGCCAAGGGTGGAGGAGAGGGGCGGAAGTGAGGTGTGGCACAGGCCAAGAGTTGGGGGGACCCGGGAGAGGACCCCAAGCTGTCTAGGGCATGCTCACATATCACTTTGCTAAACATTTGCGTAGTAATGGTGGAAGGATCTATCTTTGTTATTGAAAATGAAACACCACAGCTAGACAATTTGGGTCAGTACATGGAGACCTGGGATGCCAGAGCCAAGAAGAGGGAAAGTCAATACCTGAACCCCCCTTCGGTAGAGGAGGAACCCTATCAAGCAGATGGTTAGGCGTTTAGGACTGAAGCTCAACATTTTGTCTTTCTCCTTCTTTTCTTTTTTTTCCTTTTTTTTCTTCCCCCTTCCCCCTCCACCCCCCACCCCGTATATCCCAGGTCTCCATGCTATTGTTTTCGTAATGGCTTATCTAGATACGCGAGAACAAGAATAATAAAATTAATCAGGCATAAAAAATAAAAAAAATAAAAAAGGGAAAAAAAATATATATTATGCAGGCTGACCACTCAAATAAACATAGCTAACGAGCTATGGCTTAGTCCCGTGCTGTGGCAACATATTGTGGAAACCGTGGTACCAGGGAGCGATAGTTAAAGGGGGTAGTTGTGCGTCTTCTGATAATATCACAAGGGAGTCAAGCGTGTGGGGTAAAGTTGTCTATGCCATGTCGCTGAGTTAGGTGATCAAAGAACCTTTTTCCTAGGTGTAAACCTTCCTGTTTACTCAGGCTATAGATTGCGTAGACATACTCAAAGAACAACTTTTTACCTGGGAGACATAAGAGTAGAAAGTCAAAAGCCGGGGAGATCCGTGGTTGGGTCCTCTTCATGTTCGTCCTGTCAGATAGGGGGAGAGTTCCCGTGGAGATGAGGTAAGGAACAGCTATGAGGCTGGATAGAGAGGATTAGATGTGTGCATCAGGTGGGAGTCCCACATCCACATGAGGAGGGGTTCCGGTAGTGTCAGGCTATGTACTTACAAACGGGAGCACTGGAAAGCAGAGTAGGATTCCTAGGCCTCCATATGGCCCCTCCTTGTCGAGGGCGAGGGGGGCGATTCCGGACTGCGGTGATAGAGATCACGGCGGGAGGATCGGGCGAATGAGGGGCCTGAGTCCGTTTCCCGTCTGCGTGATCTTTGCCGATGTGCCTTTGGCATCGGGTTCAGCGAGGTTGGCATCCATGGCTCCAAGGGGAAGTACAGAGAGTACCAGTCCGGAAGTTCCATACGAGGAAGATCGAGTTGCTCGCAGAAGTTCTGCAGCTCTTCCGGTGTTCTTAGCAGGGCGGAGCGTCCCCTGGCGGACGCCGAAAGCCCAAACGGAAATTTCCAGCGATATTGGATATTGCGTGCTCACAGAGCATCCAGCAGGGAGCGTAGAGCTCTTCTGTTTTGGAGCGTTATCTGGGACAGATCCTGGAATAGTTTAATTTCCGCGCCATTGTGAATAATTCTGCCTTTTTCTCTTGCTTTCCTTAAGATTTCCTCTTTCAGCGGAAAATTCACCACGCAACAAATAATGTCCCTGGGGGGTTCGTTTTCACGAGGTTGTGGGCGTAAAGCTCGGTGGGCTCTTTCCATGTCAATGGGTGAGTCAGCCAGGCGGTCAATTAACTCATTAAAGATCACACAAATGGTTTGCTGTAGAGATCCTGGGTCTATGCTCTCGGGGACCCCCTCACCCTAATATTATGCCTCCTACCTCGATTGTCGAGGTCTTCCACATGCCTGTGTAGCTCAAATAGTTGGGAGAGCTGCGTGTCATATGTGCGCTGGACTTGCCGAGTGGCCGCCGCATGTGTCTGGGTGGTTTGCTCCATGTTGTCTATGCGGTGAGCCACTGCCTGGATTTATGTCTTTATTTCTGCTATCACCGCCATAACAGTGCTTTTGATGTCTAAGGCGAATCTTTCTAGATCTGTCAGACTTGGGAGCTGATCCCGAGCCGGATCGAAAGTGGGGGTTTCCCTGCGTGTTTCCCTGCGTGTGTACCGCTTGTCACGCTAGGCGAGCTCGGGGTCTGGGCCTGAGAGGCCGCAATGGCCGACTGGCGCTGTGTCCGGAAGATCTCAGGAATGTTCTTACTCAGCTGAGTACCTGGTTCCATGGTGGCCCGGGATGTAGATGAGCTCCGAGTGGATCTGTTCATACTGGGTTTCGGGTGCAGGGTGCCCAAATGGTGAGGTTTGATTCCCGGGTTGCAGGAGCAGTCAAACTTTGCTGCCATTCAGGTTTCCGGCCAGGCCACGCCCCCCACTTGGTGGGAAACTTTGCCATCTTTACCTTTCCCTCCTACCCTTCCCTACTGTTTGTGATGCTCTGCCTTCCACAAGATCCCCTGATACAGGGATTGTCAATTACTGCCACTGTATCCTATGTGGTGCATACAACTTGCTAAAAGTATTGTCTTTGTACTGTGATCCTAATTGCAAACATGTGTAACAACATCTTATATGTGGATGAGAACGGGTAATGTGCAGAGAGTCCTCCCCCTTCCCTGTGTTGGACTCTTCTGCACCTGACAGTGTATGTTGTTGATTTGCTCTCTATGTGAATGTTGTTTCTCTGTGAATATGATTAGTTGCATAATCCATTATACATGAACATTAAGGAGTATGCTAATGTCTTATGCTGTGCTGTGAGATCAGGTTGCAAACACATGTAACATGCAGAATTTGATTTACTGCCTTGTACAGTTCACATTTATCTAAAGATGTGTATATTAGCTTAGATAAGCATGTCTGCAAAATGTCAATCATTGTTGCTGTAGATGCTACCATCCACCAACCAGGGCACAGAAGGAAGAAAAGAAGCTGGATGGACATGCAACTTTTTTCCCTCCATTTTTAAGGGAGAAAAGCTTTAATAAATGTAAATAAAAAATAATGTTAAAAAGTTGCACAGCAGATGGGGAAGGGGAGGGTTAAAGTGTTAACTCAGCGTTAGGTTACAGGTTATGCTCAGAGGTATATTTAGAGATTATACTGCCTTAGAAGCACCCGAATGATGGCACCACCTCTGCACTGTGTGTTATGTGAGTGATATTCTGACATCCTGCAGTTTCCATTATACCCAGAAACCTCTTTTCAATTGTACAGACCAACCATAAAACAAGAGAAACTAAAGATGATGTTATGTTTCCTGAACAATAGAGGGCCTCTTGACTGGTCAAAATCTGCTACACCATTTTTGCTAAATTTAATAAAAAAATGTCCAAAGATGGCTAGAAGAGAGAAACATAAGAAAACAGTTACCTTATGTACCAGATATTATTGAACCCCACTAGTTCTTCAAAAGAGTATTTGTCTGTAATATCTTGATCCTCAAATGCACCTGCTGCCTTCCCCACTATCTGATATAAACAAATGTTAAAAAAAAAGAAAAAAAAACTCACATACACCAATTAGATTTAAACTTTCTGTGGAAGTTTGACTGTGAAGGGAAGCAGACAGAGAGAAAATTACAGCATAGTCTTAAGGAAGTGCACTCCTATTGGTTATGTTTAAAGCTATGGTCCTAATAGACTTATTGTAGCCCTTTAAAGTTGGATTAATGTTTATGATTAAATTCTTCAATCAGTTTGAAGTATGATGATCTTCTTTCTAGTTATGTTAGGCAAACATACACATGCTTCTTATTAGCACACCCTGCACTCCTCTTGTATATGTAATCTTGGGGCTTGGATTGGTCTTTCCTCAATTTCCTGTAGGATACTTTCTATGTAAAGGCTTACTGTTGGGTATTTAAAACATATTGACCCCCCATCCCCACTCTCCACCCCCTCTGATGAAGAATCTCTGCTCTTTTTTTTCTAGGGGAAGGGCTAACAAGCAATGACGTTGGCTAGAAACCAACATGAAGAGCATGGATTAAGTTGAGTGCCACTGTGTGTTAACCTATCCCCTGGAAAAAACAAGCACTAGATTTTTTTTTTTTGGCAGGAGGAGGTAAAGGTAATAATTGTATAACTGCTCAGAGTTAGGCTTTAAACTTAAATGAAAATAACTGTTGTAAATAAAATAGCGCAACAAGGTCAGATAAACAAGCACTTTAACCTTTTCAAATCTTTCAAAACAGATTTGTTGCACTCATCTATAAAAAAGATAACAAAAAATTGTAGTCCTTCCTTTTTTTTTTTACTTGTTCTTTTTTTTTATACTTTAGCTGGCATTTGATGGACTTTGTTGATAAGATTATCTAACTGTGGCCTACCCTTTCTGAGCATTGTTGTGGCTGTTAATGTACTTGTTCAAATAACTAGCTCTGTGTCATCTGTCACGAGAGTATACTGTCAGTTTGATTAGTGATTGATCATCTTGTTACTATGGTAGCAACAATGATTTATCACAAACTAGTGCACATGCTCAGCTGATATTAGGGCACACACTAACATAAATCCACTACAGAAGAACCTTTCTGTCTTGACAATGTGCCTTGAAAGATCAGAATGATCAAACAGGTTGGCACTTTCCTCACTTTAACTACCTAACTGTGCCAAATTGTGATTATCCAGACAACTAATATGTGACTCCTCAGTAGAATCAGATGACACATCATCTATGCTTGGTGAGCTATTCGTTAACATTGGGAAAATGTTATAGGCGGCATTTATAGCTGCTTTTTAAGTTCCACTTACAACATCTAACAAGTCTTTCCCATGAGTTTTCTTTACTAAAAATATCAAATTTTACTTATTCTTCATGCAGATTTTTCCCTAGAAGCTTAGCGAACAATCATTGCTGCTTGCGTGATTACCCATCGTTTTCTCATCAAGGCACATTGAGTAAAAAAGAGCATTTAGAAATCAGCACTAAACTGCTCTGTGTCATCTTCACATGTGAACATGATGCTGTATAATGGTTTAAGAAGAAAATCTCAATTGCATTTTTGTATGTTTGCAGAAAAGGTTTCAGAATGTATGCAGCACACCCAGGTGTGTAAGGATGTGTAAGCAGCGCAGCAACCAATCAAATTGACATTTTTATTCAGGAAGTCACCTGTGACAGCATTTTGCACTTCACAGTGATCCATCCACTCCTTTAATGAATACATCTTTTTGTAAATCACAATTAAAAAAAAAAATTTGAAGAGAATACACAGAATTCGAATTTGATAGCTCCTGCCTTTTTATTTAAAGTTAAAATCCTAGAGATATAATAAACACACCACATTAAGCAGGTGTGTGTTTATTTAAAGGTCATTACATGGTGTTACTATTGCTATTATGCATGAGAGCTTCCTACTGTCAATGGTTTTTAAAGATGATGGTAGGTGCAGGCAACCCTTACCAACCAGCGGCATCACAGGCCCTATTCACTTACATGGTCAGAAGCCCCTGGCCATGTAAGCAAAGGGGCGGGATCCCAGTAACATCATTGGCTATAAATGCTCAAGTCATATATGGTCAAGGATGTCGCCGGGAGACCCTGCTCTTTTGTATAGAACAGCTGTCATCCATAGGACTTTCCATTTGATGGGTGAAGAGCAAACAAGTGGGATGTGTCTTGGCAGCAGTGTTTGCATCACTGGATGATGTGATTGACACTAGATTTACAACTAGGGACTTTTTGGGGGGTTTTAATTTTTTTTAAATGACTTGTCAAACATTTGGGTGTGTTTATTTCTAGGTTACAAATTTTATTTTGTTGAATGAGACAGGTTCCTATGTATTCCATACTCATTTATATGGAGAGGCCTGGTATCTGGGTGCCCTTTTTATTGGTAAATGGAGATTCCAGATTCTGACAAGCCCAAGCCTGCAGACCCCCACAACTACAAGGCAAGAAGCATGTTGGGGGAATGTGGTCTGGTAGGGATAAGGTGGGCGCAAATATATATATATATATATATATATAACTATATATATATGTATATATTTTTACCATATACAGTATCTCACAAAAGTGAAAAAGTGAGACATTTTTGTAAATATTTTGTTCTATCTTTTCATGTGACAACACTGAAGAAATGACACTTTGCTACAATGTAGTAGCAAGTGTACAGCTTGTATAACAGTGTAAATTTGCTGTCCCCTCAAAATAACTCAACACACAGCCATTAATGTCTAAACTGCTGGCAACAAAAATGAGTAGACCCATAAGTGAAATGTCCAAATAGGGCTCAATTAGTCAATTTTTCTCCCCAGTGTCATGTGATTCATTAGTGTTAAAGGGTCTCAGGTGAATGGGAAGCAAGTGTGTTAAATTTGGTGTTATCGCTCTCACTCTCTTATACTGCTCACTGGAAGTTCAACATGGCACCTCATGGCAAAGAACTCTCTGAGGATCTGAAAAAAAGAATTCTTGCTCTACATAAAGATGGCCTAGGCTATATGAAGATTGCCAAGACCCTGAAACTGAGATGCAGCACAGTGGCTAAGACCATACAGCAGTTTAACAGGACAGGTTCCACTCAGAACAGAACGAAGTTGAGTGTGCATGCTCAGCGTCATATCCAGAGGTTGTCTTTGGGAAAAAGATGTATTAGTGCTGCCAGCATTGCTACAGAGGTTGAAGGGGTGGGGGTCAGTCTGTGAGTGCTCAGACCATACGCTGCACACTGCATCAAATTGGTCTGCATGACTGTCTTCCCAGAAGGAAGCCGCTTCTAAAGATGATGCACAAGAAAGCCCACAAACACATTGCTGAAGACAAGCAGACTAAGGACATGGATTACTGGAATCATGTCCTGTGGTCTGATGAGACCAAGATAAACTTATTTGGTTTAGATGGTGTCAAGTGTGTGTGGCGCCAACCAAGTGAGAAGTATAAAGACAGTTGTGTCTTGCCTACAGTCAAGCATGGTGGTGGGAGTGTCATGGTCTGGGGCTGCATGAGTGCTGCCAGCACTGGGGAGCTACAGTTCATTGAGGGAACCATGATTGCCAAAATGTACTGTGACATACTGAAGCAGAGCATGATCCCCTCCCTTCGGAGACTGGGTCACAAGGCAGTATTCCAACATGATAACGACCCCAAATACACCTCCAAGACGACCACTGCCTTGCTAAAGAAGCTGAGGGTAAAGGTGATGGACTGGCCAAGCATGTCCCCAGACCTAAACCCTATTGAGCATCTGTGGGGCATTCTCAAATTGAGGGTGGAGAAGCGCAAGGTCTCTAATATCCACCAGCTCCGTGATGTCTCCATGGAAGAGTGGAAGAGGACTCCAGTGGCAACCTGTGAAACTCTGGTGAACTCCATGCCCAAGAGGGTTAAGGCAGTGCTGGAAAATAATGTTGGCCACACAAAATATTGACACTTTGGGCCCAATTTGGACATTTTCACTTAGGGGTGTACTCACTTTTGTTGCCCGCAGTTTAGACATTAATGGCTGCATGTTAAGTTATTTTGAGGGCACAGCAAATTTAGACTGTTATACAAGCTGTACACTCACTACTTTACATTGTAGCAAAGTGGAATTTCTTCAGTGTTATCAGTGTTGTCACATGAAAAAATGTAATAAAATATTTACAAAAATGTAAGGGGTGTACTCACTTTTGTGAAATACTGTAAATACAGTGGGGACGGAAAGTATTCAGACCCCCTTAAATTTTTCACTCTTTGTTATATTGCAGCCATCTGCTAAAATCATTTAAGTTAATTGTTTTCCTCATTAATGTAAACACAGCACCCTATATTGACAGAAAAACAGAATTGTTGACATTTTTGCAGATTTATTAGAAAAGAAAAACTGAAATATCACATGGTCCTAAGTATTCAGACCCTTTGCTGTGACACTCATATATTTAACTCAGGTGCTGTCCATTTCTTCTGTTCATCCTTGAGATGGTTCTACACCTTCATTTGAGTCCAGCTGTGATTGTGATTATACTGATTGGACTTGATTAGGAAAGCCACACACCTATCTATAGGACCTTACAGCTCACAGTGCATGTCAGAGCAAATGAGAATCATGAGGTCACAGGAATTGCCTGAATAGCTCAGAGACAGAATTGTGGCAAGGCACAGATCTGGCCAAGGTTACAAAAAAATTTCTGCTGCACTTAAAGTTCCTAAGAGCACAGTGGCCTCCATAATCCTTAAGTGGAAGACAATTGGGATGACCAGAACCCTTCCTAGAGCTGGCCGTCCGGCCAAACTGAGCTATCGGGGGAGAAGAGCCTTAGTGAGAGAGGTAAAGAAGAACCCAAAGATCACTGTGGCTGAGCTCCAGAGATGCAGTCGGGAGATGGGAGAAAGTTGTAGAAAGTTAACCATCACTGCAGCCCTCCACCAGTCGGGGCTTTATGGCAGAGTGGCCCGTCCGAAGCCTCTCCTGAGTGCAAGACACATGAAAGCCTGCATGGAGTTTACTAACAAACACTTGAAGGACTCCAAGATGGTGAGAAATAAGATTCTTTGGTCTGATGAGACCAAGATAGAACTTTTTGGCCTTAATTCTAAGCGGTATGTGTGGAGAAAACCAGGCACTGCTCATCACCTGTCCAATACAGTCTCAACAGTGAAGCATGGTGGTGTCAGCATCATGCTGTGGGGGTGTTTTTCAGCTGCAGGGACAGGACGACTGGTTGCAATCGAGGGAAAGATGAATGCGACCAAGTACAGGGATATCCTGGATGAAAACCTTCTCCAGTGTGCTCAGGACCTCAGACTGGGCTGAAGGTTTACCTTCCAACAAGACAATGACCCTAAGCACACAGTTAAAATAATGAAGGAGTGGCTTCACAACAACTCCATGACTGTTCTTGAATGGCCCAGCCAGAGCCCTGACTTAAACCCAATTGAGCATCTCTGGAGAGACCTTAAAATGGCTGTCCACCAATGTTTACCATCCAACCTGACAGAACTGGAGAGGATCTGCAAGGAGGAATGGCAGAGGATCCCCAAATCCAGGTTTGAAAAACTTGTTGCATCTTTCCCAAAAAGACAAATGGCTGTATTAGATCAAAAGGGTGCTTCTACTAAATACTGAGCAAAGGGTCTGAATACTTAGGAACATGTGATATTTCAGTTTTTCTTTTTTATAAATCTGCAAAAATGTTAACAATTCTGTGTTTTTCTGTCAATATGGGGTGCTGTGTGTACATTAATGAGGAAAAAAAATTAACTTAAATGATTTCAGCAAATGGCTGCAATATAACAAAGAGTGAAAAATTTAAGGGGGTATACTTCCCGTCCCCACTATATATATATATATATATATATATATATATATATATATATATATATATATATATATATAAATAAATATATATATATGTATATATATAAATAAGTATATATATATATATATATATATATATATATATATATATATATATATATATAATAAATACTTTTTATTCTTGTTTTATGAATGAGCACATAATCTCTGTTTTCAGTTGCATAAGGGCTTAGAGAGCTAGGGGTGGAAAAGGTACAGCATTGATCTTCCCAGCAAATGGTTGTGCAATGGAGGAGGGGTGTCAGCACAAGTCTGATCATTAAAGGACAGGCAAACTGTTTTCCCAGCTCAGCCGGAAAAATCTGTCTAGCTCATCTAGGTACTTCACTGCTCCATTTGGGGGAAGTATTAGCTGTACAGACAAAGCTCATATACCAGAGTGAAAAAAGGAAAGCAATCGTAGTGTAATATTTATGTCCAAAAGGAGTGCTCACAAATTACACCCTACTCACCAAATAATGTGAATAAATACACTCATTAACTACCTGTTTTGTTTTTCCTGTTCACACCTGAAGCAGGTACTACAAGAAATTATGTACATTGCCATCAGAAAACAACATGTGAGCTCTAGCCATACAACTACTAGCTACAATACCACTGTAATGCCCTGTACACACAATAGGATTTTCCAACAACAAATGTTCGATGGGAGCTTGTTGTTGGAAATTCCGACCGTGTGTAGGCTCTATCGGACATTTTCTGTCGGAATCTCTGGCAAACAAAATTTGAAAATTTGAGATCTGGATCTCAAAATTCCCGAAAAAAAAATCCGTTGTCGGAAATTCCGATCGTGTGTAGACAATTCCGATGCACAAAATTCCACGCATGCTCGGAATCAAGCAGAAGAGCGACACTGGCTATTGAACTTCATTTTTCTCGGCTCACCGTACTTGTTGTACGTCACCGCGTTCTTGACGTTCGGAATTTCCGACAATATTTGTGTGACCATGTGTATGCAAGACAAGTTTGAGCCAACATCCTTCGGAAAAAAATCCAAGATTTTGTTGTCGGAAAATCCTATTGTGTGTACAGGGCATTAGCAGTAGTTTAGAGTACCAGAAGGAGCTAGAGGAGTTGGATATAGGAGCGGGCTGTTTTAATGGGAACCTCATACATTTCAAAAGGAAATAGGCTGCTTATAATTGGGCAGCAATTCTTCTGGTAAATTTGCACTTTATCTAGTAATAGGCAATACATACCTTTTTAGATGATGTCCTTCGATGACGATAAAGGATCTCACGGCGATGGTTTAAGTTGATGAGTATATTTATTCACATTACCAGGTAAAATACAAAGAGAGATTACCACACATGTGTAAACAAAAGCTGCAAACACCACAATTGACAATTATTTTGTACGGGACAGGTGAAATATTAAAGTGCTGAGTTAAATGTGTACCGATTAATAATCACAACTGATAACATGACTAATTGATAAATCACATCATATAATATATATATATATATATATATATATATATATATATATATATATATATATAAACATTTGATCTATTACAAAAATAGAAAAAAGTAGAAAACCAAAAAAAGTCCATAACTCATAGTCCATAAATGGGCTGCATAAGATGTGCCCGTGCAGTACTAAAGTGCATCAAAGTACATATAGGTACTTAAACACAGTGATCTTGGGAAGCAGGAGATGGTCACCACTGTGAAACTTCGGCCACCTAAGGTGAAAGGGGTACGCTTACCAGATAGTGAGGACCCAACATCTGTAGGGTAAGGGATCACACAGGCAGAGATAAGAAGACCAGGGAAGATGAATCCTACTGATGTTTCAATGGGCTTGAACACTTCAAACGCCATGATCTGAGTATGGGCTGAACATGAACCTGGACCCCCAGTCACTCTCAGAATAAATGTACATGTAAAAATGTAAAAATACATCAAGCATTTGCACATTGTGTAAAACCATCTCCAACAAGTGTAGTGCAAACAATTTACATGAATAGAAGAAATACAGTGTTTCTTATAACGTTGCAATGACCTCAGCAAGTGGCTGGACCTTAACGTGTTTTGTCACAATTTACATCCCCATAGGGTCTTACTTACATGCTCTTCCATACTAAATTTGCTGGGTATTCTCCCTATTCCAGGACATGTGGTGTGGAAATGAAAGTAAAGTGAATAGGCACTGCTAAGCATATGGGAATTGAAGTAAACCTGTTTCTTTGTCTTGCATGAACCTATAATGTTTTGTAACTACATGTGAAAGAGGTATGCAGTGCTCACTGCAAGCCTACTAGACAGAGTTTGTGTGGCTGAAAACAATAAACTTCTGTAGTCTCTGATGAACTAGATTCCAGATTATATAAGAAGGGCTGGAGCAACTTTTTTAATCCTTGACAAGAAAGGGGTCAATTTTTTTAACTCAAAATAATAATCTGGTAATGTTGGCAGATGACGAAGTTTAGGTCTGCTTTAAATAATGGCAATATGCACAAAATACTCTGGTGTAGTAGAAAAGTTTATTAAATGATTCTCTGAGTCATATTTTTTATCTTGACAACTACAGCGTGATGTATATTTGTAACATGACAGAAGTTTGCCATGCTCTGCAATGCATTGTGATATTTGAAAACTTGCAATTACCAGATGGTCTGCTTTTTTAATGTGCACGTTGAATTCCTTAAAAAAAAAAAAGTGATATTTCAATGTGAAATATGTTCTTTTCTTAAAGAACCTGTTTACTGTATATGTCTTACTTTTCGTTAATTATAAAGTGTGGTTCTAATGACACAGATGGGTGACCACCAGCTACATCAGCACCAGAGGTTATCAACTGTATGCCACTAGATATAAGGTGAAATGACTTTATTTTTTCTCCGCATAAAGGTCTTGTAAGGGTTCAGAATACTCTAACCACATCAGAACATAAGGTCACACTGCAATTACTTTTTTTTTTACTTTATCGTTCACCATTTCCCTTATAAAGTAGATTTTGCAGCTACATATCCATGCTGTTAAAGTCATCTGCCAGTTATTTGGGCTTTAACTTAATTTAAGTCAATGTGGATTTAAACAACTGAACAGATCTAAAACATTTGGAGCAATAAATTTGCATTACTGGCACATTTCCTTCATTTCAGTGTTTTCGGCTATTATTATCTACTAGGGATGGGTGAATGGTTCAGCCAGAGCATATGTTCGGGCCAAACTTTGGTCGTTCAGACGTTTGGTGAACAGTGAACATTATGCAGTGTTCGCGGCAAATTCAAAAGCCGCGGAACCCCGTTAAAGTCTAAGGGACACTAACATGAAAAACCAAAAGGCTTATATAGGTTATTGTCATAAAAAGTGTTTGGGGACCCGAGTCCTGCCCCAGGGGACATGTATCAATGCAAAAAAAAGTTTTAAAAACTGACTTTTTTTGGGAGCAGTGATTTTAATAATCCTTAAAGTGAAATAATAAATGGTTTACATCATCCATTGTCACAGAGAAGAAGCGTCACTCGGCGGGAGCCTCCAATAGAGGCGGAGCTGTTGTGGCTTTTTTTTTTCTTTTTCGGCTCGTCGGGCGGAGATGGATTTACATCATGGGAATTTTTTTTTTTTTTATCTGTTAATAAAGGATTTGTCCCAAAGTGTCTCCTGTCTTTTTTACTATTTTTGACGCTTTTTTTTGTGAAATGGTAGGGGTACAATGTACCCGTTACAAATTCACATAGCGGGGAGGTCGGGATCTGGGGGTCCCCTTGCTAAAGGGGGCTTCCATATTCTTATAAGCCCCCCACCCACAGACCCCCACAACCACCGGGCAAGGGTTGTGGCGATAAGGCCCTTGTCCTCATCAACGTGGGGCCTGTTCATTAATGCTGCCTTTGTATTTAAGCACTCGATTCGGCTGCAGCTTCGTGCCACTCTACCTGCCATTGAGGCTCTTGACCGGAGACCTTTACAGCCTGCCCATGTGACACATGTTCCATTGTCCATGGCCATAGGGGCTCTTCACCATGAGATAATCTAATTCCAAGTTATTTCCACCCAAGATTCCGCTGGTTATTGGTTATCCTTGGTTACAGAGGCGCAACCGCTTTTTTGATTGGCTAGGTAGGTTCTCTACTAGTCGCCTCAATGCAGCAAGACATGTTTCCAGAATGTGGCTAAGGTCCTATGCCCCTCTTCACTCCCCTCCCTGCCGGAGGAGTGCTGCAATTTTAGCGATGTCTTTGACAAAGGTCAAGCAAATAGTTTGCCTCCACAATGTTCATATGATTGCGCAATTGACCTTCAACCTGGTGCCATACCCCCTCGTGGCCGGGTTTACCCTTTTTCAGTTTTGGAGGATAAGACCTTGGGGGAGTATGTTGCAGACGCACTTTCTCGAGGATTCATCCGCAAGTCCTTGTCTCCTGCTGGTGCTGGTTTCTTCTTTGTGAAGAAGAAGAGTGGTGAACTGAGACCTTGTATTGATTATAGGGGTCTCAATTGTTTCACGATTAAGAATGCTTATTCAATTCTGTTGATTACGGAGTTATTTGACCGCCTCAAGGGAGCAACGGTTTTCATGAAGCTGGATTTGAGAGGAGCATGCAATCTCGGGAGGATCAAGGAGGACGATGAATGGAAAACTGCGTTTAATACCAGAACAGGCCATTATGAGTACCTCGTAATGCCATTTGGTCTTTGCAACGCTCCGGCAGTTTACCAGGAATTTATCAACGATGTCCTCTGAGATTTGTTGCAGCTATGTATGGTGGTTTATCTCGATGATATCCTAATCTTTTTCAAGTCCCTAGAGAGCCACCACATAGATGTCTGTTGTGTGCTTCAGAAGCTGAGAGAGCACAATCTCTATTGTAAATTGGAGAAGTGTGAGTTCCATCGTGAACAGGTTAAATTCCTGGGTTATGTCATTTCCACTGCCGGTTTTTCAATGGACCCAGAGAAAATTTCGGCAGTCCTACAGTGGCCCCGACCCATGGGCTTATGTCCTTTGCAGAGTTTCCTAGGCTTTGCCAATTATAATTGGAAGTTTATTCGTAACTTCTCATCTCTGGTCAAGCCCCTGACTGATATGACCAGAAAGGACTGTAACCCACTGAGTTGCTCACTGGAGTCCATTAAGGCCTTGAGAGTCTCAAGGCTGTCTTTGTTTCTGCTCCTGTGTTGGCACATCCTGATTTTACGTTACCCTTTATACTTGAGGTTGATGCTTCTGAGACTGGTGTTGGCGCCCTTCTGTTTCAACGTCCTACCTCTGAGAGCGCTATGCATCCTTGTGGCTACTTTTCCAAGAAATTGTCACCTGCGGAGTGCAATTACGAGATTGGTGACAGAGGGCTTTTGGCAATCATTTTAGCCCTGAAAGGATGGAGACATCTCCTCAAAGGTACCACTGTGCCAGTTCTCATTCTTACTAACCATAAGAAACTCCCATTCTTGTCTGAGGCTAAATGCTTCTCTCCCAGAAGGGCGCAATGGGCTCTTTTCTTGTCAAGTTTCAATTACATTGTCTCATTCTTACCCGGTACTAAGAATGTAAGGGCTGACACTTTGTCGCAACAATTTTCCTCCACTTCCAAAATGAAATCCCTTCTTGTTCCTGTGATTCCTCCTAATCATATTCTGGCTACGGTTCGCACCAATCTCACTTCTCCTTTGAGTAAAAAAATTATTTTTGCTCAGGTCCATTCTCCTCCTGAGGAACCTTGTGACCGCTGCTTTGTCCCTGAGAGTCTCCATACTGCCGTGCTCCAGACTTTCCATTCTCCCAAGGCTGCTGGCCACCCTGTAAAGAATCAACTCTTTTGGCCCATCTCCCAACAATTCTGGTGGCCTAGTCTACGTGCTGATGTAGCCACCTTCATAGCTGCTTATTCCGTATGTGCTCAGAGTAAGACACCACAACACCTTCCAGTGGGCCTCCTACAACCCATAATTAATCCATACCCAATGGAGAGAGTTATCCTTATGGTGGTTGATCGATTCTCAAAGATGTCTCATTGTATTCCACTTAAGAAGTTGCCCACATCTAAGGAACTGGCTTCCATTTTTACTCAGAAGATCTTTCGCTTACATGGGCTACCCAAGGTGATCGTCTCAGACAGGGGTAGTCAGTTTGTGTCCGGTCCTGGTGAGCCTTTTGTGCACAGTTGGGAATTCTGCTTTCTTTCTCCTCTGCGCATCACCCACAGTCTAATGGGGCGCAGAATGAGCCAACCAGCAGTTTCTATGTTGCTAGATTTCTAACCATCATAACAACTGGTCAGACTGGTCAGACCTCAAACCAGAGTTTGCTCACAATAGTGCCTT
Organism: Lithobates clamitans; assembly: GCA_037952925.1. Taxonomy (NCBI): domain Eukaryota; kingdom Metazoa; phylum Chordata; class Amphibia; order Anura; family Ranidae; genus Lithobates; species Lithobates clamitans. The sequence goes on from JBBGZY010000677.1 coordinate 2,729,583, forward strand.
GAATTCTGCTTCCCAATTTTCCCCGTTTATGGCAAACTATGGTTCCCAACCTTCCATGTTGCCTGACTCATTTATTCCGCAGAGCAACCCTGCATTAGAGGAGCATTGCCGTGGTGACTCCATGCTGACGGCAGACACCTGCCTGTGCCTTCCTACCAGGTTGGGAACAGGGTCTGGCTGTCATCTCACAACCTGTCCTGTTAAATCGCTATATGGTCTTGGCCACCATGCTGCAGTTCAGGTTCAGGGTCTTGGCAAGATTTTTGTAGCCTAAGCCATCTTTATGTAGAGCAACAATTCTTTTTTTCAGATCCTCAGGGAGTCCTTTGCCATGAGGTGCCTTGTAACACTAACAAGTCACATGACACTGGGGAGGGAAAAATGGCTAATTGAGCCCAGTTTGGACATTTTCACTTAGGGGTGTACACACTTTTGTTGCCAGCAGTTTAGAAATGAATCGCTCTGTGTTGAGTTATTTTGAGGGGACAGCAAATATACACTGTTATACAAGCTGTACACTCACTACTTTTCATTGTAGCAAAGTGTAATTTCTTCAGTGTTGTCACATGAAAAGATAAAATAAAATATTTACAAAAATGGGAGGGGTGTACTCACTTATGTGAGATACTGTATCTACAGTAAAAATACACTATATTACCAAAAGTATTGGGATGCCTGCTTTTACACACACATGAACTTTAATGGCATCTGGTATTAGTCCGTAAAAATTACTATTGAGTTGGCTCACCCTTTGCAGTTATAACAGCTTCAACTATTCTGGGAAGGCTGTCCACAAGGTTTAGGAGTGTGTCTATGGGAATGTTTGACCATTCGTCCAGAAGCGCATTTGTGAGGTCTGGCACTGATGTGGACAAGAAGGCCTGGCTCGCAGTCTCCACACTAATTCATCCCAAAGGTTTTGTATCAGGTTAAGGTCAGGACTCTGTGCAGGTCAGTCAAGTTCCTCCACCCCAAACTCGCTCATCCATGTCTTTATGGACCTTGCTTTGTCCACTAGTCCAAATAATTTGGTGGAGGGGGGATTATGGTGTGGGGTTGTTTTTCAGGGGTTGTTCTTGGCCCCTTAGTTCCAATGAAGGGAACTCTTAGGGCGTCGGCATACCAAGACATTTTGGACAATGTCATGATTCTAACTTTGTGGGAACAGTTTGGGGATGACCCCTTCCTGTTCCAACATGACTGCACACCAGAAATCAAGGTCCATAAAGACATGGATGAGCGAGTTTGGTGTGAAGGAACTTGACTGGCCTGCACAGAGTCCTCAACCTGATAGTACACCTTTGGGATAAATTAAAGCGGAGACTGTGAGCCAGGCCTTCTTGTCCAACATCAGTGCCTGACCTCACAAATGCGCTTCTGGAAGAATGGTCAAAGGTTCCCATAGACACACTCCTAAACCTTGTGGACAGCCTTCCCAGAAGAGCCAATATTGAAACCTACGGACTAATGCCCCGTACACACAGTTGGATTTTCCGACGGAAAATGTGTGATAGGACCTTGTTGTCGGAAATTCCGACCGTGTGTAGGCTCCATCACACATTTTCCATCGGATTTTCCGACACACAAAGTTTGAGAGCAGGCTATAAAATTTTCCGACAACAAAATCCGTTGTCGGAAATTCTGATCGTGTGTACACAAATCCGACGGACAAAGTGCCACACATGCTCAGAATAAATAAAGTGATGAAAGCTATTGGCCACTGCCCCACGTTTATAGTCCTGACGTACGTGTTTTACGTCACCGCATTTAGAACGATCGGATTTTCCGACAAATTTGTGTGACCGTGTGTATGCAAGACAAGTTTGAGCCAACATCCGTCGGAAAAAATCCTAGGATTTTGTTGTCAGAATGTCCGAACAAAGTCCGACCGTGTGCACGGGGCATAAGACTGGGATTCCATTAAAGTTCACGTGTGTTTAAAAGCAGGTGTCCCAATGCTTTTGGTAATGTAGTGTGTATATATATATATATATATGGGCAGCACAGCATCACACTTTCACAATACCATTGTCAATAGCCAAGCCTGCCTATTGTATCAACTTTTTTGCAGGTACTGAATTGGAGAAGACAGCAATATTATGCAATATCTCTGTATGCCCTGTGTTTTTTTTTTCGCTTTCCCATAGTGTTACTGACACATGGGACCTATAATTTAGCAGTAATTTTATTCTATCATTTACTGATTAAGTCAAGTAACAAAAGCTGTCATCTTACACCAGAGACTGCCATAAATATTTATGACCCCTGACTTTGTTAGAAATCCTTCTTGACAGATGTTTCATTTGTTGATGGATTATTATTTATACCTGTTAACAACACCTGTTTCTGCATCGGGGTGTGATTTTGTGCTTGGTGTCAAAAGATGAAATGTTTTTGTTTCTAGTTATGTGCCTATGAAACTTGTTGAATTTCCCTTGTACATTTGAGCACAAACCTCTCCGGGATATTTTACTTCCACTAGAAGGTTTTGGTTTATAAAAGATGTCTTCTGAAACAGGCAATTGTCACCAGCAGTGCTGTCATACTGAAATAGTTATTTTGACTTGTCAGTATGTATCTAAGAACTGTTACAATGTGTGTATTATTGCTTTCGTCAAAATTTCTTTGGTGTTGAAGACTAAAATAGAACATTAAAGCTTAGCTGTGTATAAGCCTTGAATTTTAAACTTGCCAAGTTTCTCTTTTTATAGTAAGTTGATTCTTGTCATGCTTTCAGCATGAATGCATCTAAAGGAAATATACTGTATATGAGGGTGGTATATTTCTTATATAGCCTGAGGACGTGTACACACGGGCGGACTTTTCAACCGCACTGGTCCGACAGACTTTCCGACGGACTTTCAACGGACTTTTGACGGACTTCCGACTGACTTTTTAACGAACAGACTTGCCTACCCACGATCACACCACAGTCCAACGGATTCGTACGTGATGACGTACACTGGACTAAAGTAAGGAAGTTGATAGCCAGTAGCCAATAGCTGCCCTAGCGTCAGTTTTTGACCGTCGGACTAGCATACAGATGAGCATATTTCTGGGTCCGGCGGAGTTACGATGTAAAGATTTGAAGCATGTTCCAAATCTAAAGTCTATCAGATTTTTGACTGGAAAAGTTTGCTGAAGGTCCGATGAAGCCCACACACGATCGGATTGTCCGCCGGACTCGGTCCGCCAGACTCGGTCTGTCGGACCTGTCCAGTCAAAAAGTCCGACCGTGTGTACGCCACTTTAGAGATGGATTTTGCTAGGAGAATTTGGTCCCAAGTACCCTTTGTAGCCCTAAAGGAAATCTGTACCAGTACTACTACAATTGCTAAGTTTGCGTTAAAAATTTTAGTTGTCATGCAGATCCATTAGCTTCAATACTTTAAGCACTGACCAATAACAAGTATGCAGTTTGAGAGTTCCAAATCTTGTCTGACCCTTTTGTCTGCATGCTTGTTCCAAGTGAATGCCCCAGAAAACCAAATAAAGCCAGAACAAAGTTAGCAAATACAGATTTCCCTTTAAGTGTTTTATCTATCTATCTATCTATCTATCTATCTATCTATCTATCTATCTATCTATCTATCTATCTATCTATCTATCTATGTATCTATAGATCTATATATAGATAGATAGATAGATAGATAGATAGATAGATAGATAGATAGATAGATAGATAGATAGATAGATAGATAGATAGATATATCTATATATAGATATATATAGATATATAAACAAATGGGCTGCCTTAACAACACATGATAATGAATAACACAACACACATTAATATGTGTATGCGTGCATATTAAAGCACATAACAACAACAATAAGGTGTAAATAAGTGTTTTCGTGATTAGAGGTTGTATGTAGATCTGCAGATTCTCACTCTATTGTTTATCTGCTTGACAAACAAGTCAATAAACACCTTTATTAATAGCTATTGATGACATCCCTACCCAAGGCACCTACTGATTGTACTGCTGCCAAACAGTCTGAAGAGACTGAGAGACCTGAACTGACACAGAGACACTGTGAAGCATAATCACTGTGCATGAGCAGCACTACAAAACAGAAAGCATTGTCTGCAGTGGCATAGCTAGCATATCTGGCACCCGGGGCTGATCGTTTTTTTGCACCCCCCCCCAAGATAAATGGTGTGTGGCAATATTGCAGTGCCACACCAAAACTGTGGGTGTGGTCAGATTGCATCAACAGTGGGAGTGGCTTAAATGGCCATATGCTTTAGTGCCACAAGAACAGGCAGTACAAACCTCAGTACATTCATTTTAATAAAAAACAACCGTTCTATTGCATATCCTTTACTACACACTGCTACCCTTTAAGTAATATTAAAGTCTTGTTCTTTTTTTTAAATAATAAACATGTTATACTTACCTGCTCTGTGTAATGGTTTTGCACAGAGCAGCTCTGATCCTCTTCTTCTCGCGTCCCGCGCTGGCACCCCTGACCCCTCCTTCCTTCTGGGTGCCCCCACAGTAAACGGCTTGCTATGGGGCATCTAAGCAGGTGCACTCCCGTCCATTCCGTCTCCTAATTGGCTTACCGGCTGTTATTGACAGCAGTGGGAGAAAATGGTTCCCGCTGCTACCAAAATCCAGTCAGGAATGCGAGTCCCCGGAGAACCAAGGCTCTCGTGGACATCGCTGGATCAGAAAGGGGCTCAGGTAAATATTAGGAGAGGCTGGGGGAACTGCTGCACATAGAAGTTTTTTTACATGCATGCATAGAATTCATGAATGTAAAAAATCTTGTGCCTTTACAACTACTTTAACAAAGCATGTGCTGTACTTAATATGCGGTAGTTAGGAATAAGAAATGTAAAACACAGTGAGGGGAATTTATCAAAACTGGTGCAGTCATAATCTGGAACAGCTGCCCATGACAACCAATTAGCTTCTATCTTCAGCTTGTTCAGCTTTGAAAATGAAAGCTATGAGCTGATTGGTTGCCATGCACAGCTGCTCTGGTTTTGATAAATTCCCCTAAGGGTTCATTCAGACAGGCGCTGAGACAGGTCCTGTATGCGGTGTCACTTTTTTCTGCATCTGCATCCACCAGAGAGCTTTACCTATAGAAGTGGGTGCACAGATCCAAATGCAGACACTGTGCATTCGGATACATGCATTCCTTTCCTGTCTGCGTGTCAAATTTTGACATTGGACTATGTCCATGCAGCTGCTGCATCCAATTGAAAATAGAAAATAAATTTCGCGCAATATTAGGTGAAAATAAAATTCAAGTAGAAATAAGGTGTATATATATGTATTGTGGAACACTGTTGTCTGTCAGGTGGTAGTGTAAAAATCTCTCTGGTATACTAAAATAATCGCTGTTTTTTGTTCAAAAAGGTGAGGTTTAAATAGCAGTATATACTAAATTAATCCTCATACCACCCATACCTAACATGCATAAATAAATATTGACATGGTGCATAAAAATTGTGCATAAAAATATTTCCAGTAGTGAGTCGTGTATGGTCTTCTCAAATCCACAATTCAAAAGTGTGCAATAAAACTAAAAGTGCAACCTTAAAAATTATATATAGTGCAACCTCTAAAAAATATATATATATTCCAATTTATGTGCAAAGTCCGTTTTGTTGCTACAGTAATTTGTAGATTTTCTAGTGTCCAAGTGATAAAAATACACTAAAAAGATATAACATAAAGAATAAAAAATAAAAAATAAAAAATAAAAAATAAAAAATAAAATATAAAAAATAATAAATAAAAATAAAAATAAAAAATAAATAAATATAAAAATAAAATAAAAAATGAAATTAAAAAATAAAAAATGTAAAGAGGTGAGTCTTTATATGAAAAACAACTGTGAATAATTCTTCTGGTATTGAAAAATAGATGTGGTGAAAGTTTATCTTGCTGCTGCTGGTGTCTCTCCGTATGGTCTCACAGAACTCTCACCTTGCATTAGTAGTAATCAGGCATTCTGTGATATGTCTTTAAGGTGTGGGGATAGTCTCTGGCAGCTTTCTCTTTCTCTGTTATTTTCTCTCCTCCAACGCTCCCTCTCTCCAGCTCCACTCTAGTGAACTCTTCAACAAAGACCACAACAGATCTAGTGGCGCTTTGGTATACAGATCCTTAGGGGCAGTTCACGTTCCACCCCCCTCTCCTCTCCTGCATCGATGCAGGAGAGGAGAGGGGGGTGGAACGTGAACTGCCCCTAAGGATCTGTATACCAAAGCGCCACTAGATCTGTTGTGGTCTTTGTTGAAGAGTTCACTAGAGTGGAGCTGGAGAGAGGGAGCGTTGGAGGAGAGAAAATAACAGAGAAAGAGAAAGCTGCCAGAGACTATCCCCACACCTTAAAGACATATCACAGAATGCCTGATTACTACTAATGCAAGGTGAGAGTTCTGTGAGACCATACGGAGAGACACCAGCAGCAGCAAGATAAACTTTCACCACATCTATTTTTCAATACCAGAAGAATTATTCACAGTTGTTTTTCATATAAAGACTCACCTCTTTACATTTTTTATTTTTTAATTTCATTTTTTATTTTATTTTTATATTTATTTATTTTTTATTTTTATTTTTATTTATTATTTTTTATATTTTATTTTTTATTTTTTATTTTTTATTTTTTATTTTTTATTTTTTATTCTTTATGTTATATCTTTTTAGTGTATTTTTATCACTTGGACACTAGAAAATCTACAAATTACTGTAGCAACAAAACGGACTTTGCACATAAATTGGAATATATATATATTTTTTAGAGGTTGCACTATATATAATTTTTAAGGTTGCACTTTTAGTTTTATTGCACACTTTTGAATTGTGGATTTGAGAAGACCATACACGACTCACTACTGGAAATATTTTTATGCACAATTTTTATGCACCATGTCAATATTTATTTATGCATGTTAGGTATGGGTGGTATGAGGATTAATTTAGTATATACTGCTATTTAAACCTCACCTTTTTGAACAAAAAACAGCGATTATTTTAGTATACCAGAGAGATTTTTACACTACCACCTGACAGACAACAGTGTTCCACAATACATATATATACACCTTATTTCTACTTGAATTTTATTTTCACCTAATATTGCGCGAAATTTATTTTCTATTTTCATTTAGACATAAGTGTTTGGTGTGAACACCCATATTTTGCAGCAATATTATTTTACACAGCACTTTAGTTCATTTGAGCACTTCACCATTTTATATCCACCAGCGCGAAGGATAATTTTACATATATTTTTACTTGAGAGTGCATCCAATTGACTTTGACTGGACTGCCTGCACAGCTAAGTCCAGGGCCTTCTGCACACAAACCCCTCTCCTTGTCATAATAAATGCCTTCCAGTTCCACAAAGGCTTCTGTGCTTTGATAAAATGTATGTAACCCACCTCAAAAAATACCATCCTGGCAATCCAGACATATTGCAGGTAATCACTTTAGGCAAGTGTACCAAGAGAGAATCTCCAACAAATGTCAGCTTTCTCAAAAGAAAAAGCAAATTCTCTTTGGCATTGTCTTTTCTATACTTTTCTTATCCCAAAGATGTGTAGGTAATGAAGGTGTTTATATGCAGTTTGCTACCCACTGCCCTAGTGAATAGGTTTTATAAATTCCGGCCTGCTTGCCTGGTAATCTGCCTTGGCATCTTTCAGAAAAATTGGTATTTTTTGTTTTTAACCACTTCAAAACAGGGCATTTTCACCCCCTTCCTGCCCAACCCAATTTTTAGTTTTTAGCACTGTCGCCCTTTGAATGACAATTGCGCGGTCAAAGCAACACTGTACCTAAATAAAATTTTTATGTTTTTTTCCCCACAAATAGATCGTTTTTTTGGTGGTATTTGATTACCTTTGCGTTTTTTATTGTTTGCGCTATAAACAAAAGAAGAGCAACAATTTTGAAAAAAACACACTGGGGGTCATTTACTACAGCGCCAAAAAATGATCCTGCAGTACCAAAAAATAACTCTCAAAAAAGGCCAGAAAGACTTCAACTCTCAGAAAGTCAGCGCTAATGCAAATGGAAAGCAGCGCTATTGCGGCAATAATGCCTGTCAGATCACATATGCTGGAATAGTGGAAGTCCATGGGGCTCGAGCCTGCAAAATCCAAAGTTCTCACTGAAGGCTTATATGCAAGTTCTTTGCCATAAAAAGTGCTTGGAGACCCGGGTCCTGCCCCAGGGGACATGTATCAATGCAAAAAAAATCTTTAAAAATGGCCGTTTTTTCGGGAGCAGTGATTTTAATAATGCTTAGAGAGAAACAATAAAAATGTAATATTCCTTTAAATTTCGTACCTGGGGGGTGTCTATAGTATGCCTGTAAAGGGGCACATATTTCCCTTGTTTAGAACAGTCTGACAGCAAAATGACATTTCAAAGGAAAAAAAGTAATTTAAAAGTACTTGCGGCTATTAATGAATTGCCGATCCGACAATACACATAAAAGTTCATTGATAAAAACGGCATGGGAATACCCCACAGGGGAACCCCGAACCAAATTTTTTTTTTAAAATGGCGTAGGGGTCCCTCTAAATTCCATACCAGGCCCTTTAGGTCTGGTGTGGATATTAAAGGGAACCCCGGCCAAATTTTTTTTTAAAAATGACGTGGGGTCTTCTTCAAAATCTATACCAGACACTTCAGGTCTGGTATGGATTTTAAGGGGAACCCCACGCCAATTATTTTTTTTTAAATGGCGTGGGGTCCCCCCAAAAATCCATACCAGACCCTTACCCTGGCAGGCCACAGGAAAAGAGGGGGGGTGAGAGCGCCCCCCTCCTGAACCGTACCAGGCCACATGCCCTCAACATTGGGAGGGTACGTTGGGGTAGCCCTCCAAAACACCTTGTCCCCATGTTGATGGGGACAAGGGCCTCATCCCCACAACCCTTGCCCGGTGGTTGTGGGGGTCTGTGGGCGGGGGGCTTATAGGAATCTGGAAGCCCCCTTTAACAAGGGGACCCCCAGATCCTGGCCCTTCCCCCTGTGTGAAATGGTAAGGGGGTACAAAAGTACCCCTACCATTTCACCAAAAAATTGTCAAAAATGTTAAAAATGACAAGAGACAGTTTTTGACAATTCCTTTATTTAAATGCTTCTTCTTTCTTCTATCTTCTATCTTCTATCTTCTTTCTTCTATCTTCTATCTTCCTTCGTTTTCTTCCTCCATCTTCTTCTTCTGGTTCTTCCTCTGGTGTTCTCGTCCGGCATTTTCCTCTGCTGCGTCTTCTTCCCTTCTTCTCCTCTGGCCACTCCGCATCCATGATGGCATGATGGGAGGCTCCCGCTGTGTGACGCTTCTCGTCTTCTGACGGTTCTTAAACAATGGAGGGCGGGGCCACCCGGTGATACCCCTCTGACACACGGGGACTTCCCTGTGGCATTCCCCGTGATTTCAGAGGGGGCAGAATCACCGGGTGGCCCCGCACCCTCCCAATGTTGAGGGCATGTGGCCTGGTACGGTTCAGGAGGGGGGGGCACTCTCTCGTCCCCCCTCTTTTCCTGCGGCCTGCCAGGTTGCGTGCTCGGATAAGGGTCTGGTATGGATTTTTGGGGGGACCGCATACCATTTTTTTTTTTTTTTGGCGCGAAGTTCCCCTTAAAATCCATACCAGACCTGAAGGGTCTGGTATAGATTTTGAGGGGGACCCCATGCCATTTTTTTTTAATTTTGGCCGGGGTTCCCCTAATAACCATACCAGGCCTGAAAGTTGATCACAATGACTTATTTCTGGGTCAGAAGGCAAAACCACACTCTTTTGATTGCTGCTGCGAATATTTGATCGTAACCACCATTAGAATTTTGTAATTTTTGTTTATTTGCAGACATGCAAATTTGTATTTCTACTTATAATATTTAAAGGCGTTCGATAAGAAATGGGGTCCCTGGGTTAGCAGCAGGTGAATGACAAAAACAGAAGGCACAGTTTGAGCCCTGGTTTACACTGACAGAGGGAGGAAATTGTTCAGCTGAAATCACACACTTTCATTCCCGCATGTCAGTCCCGACTGCAGGGGGAATTTCAGAGACATCTGTGCAGGTTTCTGCACTGATATCAATACAAATTGCACCCCAAAGTTGCACCAATTAAAACAGTGCAATTGCCACCGCTTTGACATGTCAAATCGCACCAATGTGAACTAAAGCTGACACATACAACACTGCCTATCCACCAGCTGAATTAATTACCTACAATTCTCCACAGCTGTTATATATAAAGATTCCACCTTTATCATTAACTTGCAGGTGTGCAGAAGCCTAGGTTTACATTGGAGCGATTTGTCATGCGATTTGAAAGATCAATTCGCATGACTATTGGTAGCAATGGCACTGTTCCAATCGATGCAACTTTTTTTGTGGCGCCGCACCAATTTGCTAAAGTAGTTCCTGCACTACTTTTGCCAATTTTCGGTACGACTTCAATAGACATTTGTGTATGAAGCCACATGGATGTCTATCAAGTCGCACCTGAAATCACGCTGACCTTGCTACCTTGAAATCGTGCTACTGCTAGTGAAGTAGTGTGATTTCAAAGTAGCATCAATGTGAATCAGGGCAAAGAAATTCGATTTTTGGTGCACAAATACATATTGAAATAAAATATAAGAGATATTGCACTTTCCCAAAACCCCCACCCACAAAAACTAAAGAGAAAGAAAAGTTGAAAAAAAAAACACCACAACAAAGCTTAATAATGTACTTTTATTTTACCAGCAGAAAAAAAAAATTACATTCATTTACTAGCTTCAAAAAAAATTTAGACAGGATATATGGTGCTACATTTAGCAATGGGATTTTAAGGGCCCTGCTCATGGGAGCTTACAATCTAAAATTTGACAAAACCTTAGAGTGGACACAGCTTTAATTTCAGCTTATCTTTGGATTATGGTGAGAAACCCACACAGGGAGAACATATAAACTTCAACACAAGGATTAGCATGTTGGGGAATTGAACCAACATCCCAGGTGCTGCTAGACAGAACTGCTACCCACTTAGCCACCAGGCAGCCCCACACATGTTCTCTGCATTTTACCAAAACATCAAAACATTCCACATTCTAGTATTCTTAAAGCGGAGGTTCACACAAAAATTGAACCTCTGCTTTTCTGAACCCTCCCCCCCTCCGGTGTTACATTTGGCACCTTTCAGGGGGGTGCAGATACCTGTCTAAGACAGGTATTTGCACCCAATTCCGGCATAGACTCCCACGGGAGTCTATGCCTCTTCCCATCCCCACCGCGCTGTCTGCTGGGACACACACGGGTCCCAGAGACAGCGGGGACCAGTTAGGAAGCACAGCGCGTCTCGCGCATGCACAGTAGGAAACCGGGAAGTGAATCCGCAGTGCTTCACTTCCTGATTCCCTTACAGAGAATGGTGGTGGCAGCACCTGAGGACCGAGGGACGATTCGGTCTCGGGTGCCAACATCGCTGGACCCTGGGACAGGTGAGTGTCCTTATTTTAAAAGTCAGCAGCTGCAGTATTTGTAGCTGCTGACTTTAAAAAAAAAAATTCGCGGGACTCCCTCTTTAAAATCAAAATATTTTAAGTAGAAGCAACAATGTTGCAAAGGAAAATTTATTTCACAGAAAGATACATTTCATCTCAACATTAAAAGGTTTTTTTTGTGAAAGTTAGAATTGTTCCATTAGAATCAATGGCTGAAACTTGATTTTGACTAAAATAGAGCAGATTTTTATTAAAAAAAAATGCTCTCTAATTAGCTCTCATTTTGGTATTTACTATAGCGCCAGCTAAAAAAGACACTTGAGTTAAAATGAGAGTTATTTTCAGGTCTGAGCATGCTTAGTTGTGTTGGCACCTAGTTGTCCAAAATGGGGAATTTTTCACTTCTAATGCCCCGTACACACGGTTGGACTTTGTTCGGACATTCTGACAACAAAATCCTAGGATTTTTTCGACCGATGTTGGCTCAAACTTGTCTTCCATACACACGGTCACACAAAGTTGTCAGAAAATCCGATCGTTCTAAACGTGGTGACGTAAAATACGTACGTTGGGACTATAAACGGATTTTGTTGTCGGAAAATTTTATAGCCTGCTCTCAAACTTTGTGTGTCGGAAAATCCGATAGAAAATGTGTGATTGAGCCTACACACGGTCGGAATTTCCAACAACAAGGTCCTATCACACATTTTCCGTCGGAAAATTCGACCGTGTGTACGGGGCATTAGACTTTTAAAGATATTTCAGTGTAGAAATCACTTTTTCACACAATTTAAAAGCAGATTATCTTTAAGCAATATAACGCATATTTCAGTACCATTTAGGCAATTATATCATGCTCTAAACATTATTTCCATGTGCACTACTCCAGGTTTTAGCAGAGTTATGCCCCGTATACACGGTCGGATTTTCCGATGGAAAATGTGTGATAGGACCTTGTTGTCGGAAATTCCGACCGTGTGTAGGCTCCATCACACATTTTCCATCGGATTTTCCGACACACAAAGTTTGAGAGCAGGATATAAAATTTTCCAACAACAAAATCCGTTGTCGGAAATTCCAATCGTGTGTACACAAATCCGACGGACAAAGTGCCACGCATGCTCAGAATAAATAAAGAGATGAAAGCTATTGGCCACTGCCCCGTTTATAGTCCCGACGTACGTGTTTTACGTCACCGCGTTTAGAACAATCGGATTGTCCGACAACTTTGTGTGACCGTGTGTATGCAAGACAAGTTTGAGCCAACATCCGTCAGAAAAAATCCTAGGATTTTGTTGTCAGAATGTCCGAACAACGTCCGACCGTGTGTACAGGGCATAAGGGTTTGGGCGCTATGTGGTTTCAGGGAACTATAGTAAATTTGATTTTGGGAGTATTTTCTCACCAGCGCTATAGTGAATACCGTTTTAGCCCAAATTAGCGCTAATTACTGCAAATTAGCGCTAATTAGTGCTATTAGCACTAATTAGCACTAATTTGCAGTAATTAGCGCTAATTAGCGCTGCAGCTCTATAGTAAATGACCCCCATTATTTTTTACTTTTGACACATTTTTGGGACCATTTACATTTATACAGTGATCAGTGCTATAAAATTGTACTGATTACTGTGTAAATGTGACTGGCAGGGAAGGGGTTAACACTGGGGGTGATCGAGGGGTTAATTATGTTTGCTAGGGAGTGATTCTAACTGTAGGGGGCAGGGGCTCACAAGGGGAGGAGACCGATCGGTGTTCCTCTGTACTGGGAACACACCATCAGTCTCCTCTCACCTGACAGGACGTGGATCTGTGTGTTTACGCACACAGATCCACGGTCCTGCTGTGTTCACGGGCAATTGCGGGTGCCCGGAGGACATCGCAGCCGCCCCCTAGACGGCCAAGAAGCCGAGGGCATCATATGACGCCCGCCCAGGATGGGAGATCCCTCCTGCGGATGTCATATGACTATAGGCGGGTAATGAAGTGGTTAAAGGCAATCAGTTCAGGACCCAGCAGACGTGATATCTGGAATGAATTACATTTTCTGTTATTGGCTCCACACAAGTACAAATGTGGCTGTCCTAATGTTCATATATTAATACAAACAATAGATACAACATTTATAAAACACTTATTGATAAATGACTATCATCAAGGCTGGGTTTCCTTTATTGTAGCCTGTAGGCATACTACTTTTGGTGCCAAACCAACAACCTTTTGCTAGGCTCACCCATTTTACACACAAAACTGGTGCTGCATACCCAGCTTATTATATTGTGACTGTTTTTTTTGTTTGTTTGTTTAATAAATGTTTATTAAAGGTATAATAGAGAAAAAGATATATACATATATCAGATAATATACAGTCTTGGAGAAGAATGACATAGGTTCCAATGCTCACAAATTCACAATGGTTGTCTAAAAACAAATAAATACTCCTGAAAATAAGAAGGGGGAAATACGATCAAATATAACAACTAACTAGACAGAGGCTTCCATCTATGTGAGCATTTGGATCGAAACATAAAAAGACATTACTCTAATTTAAAGGGAATAGCAAGAGAAATAGAGCAGGAAAGAGAGAAATAAAGAATAGATGAGAGAGAGGAAAGTAGATGGGGGGAGAGAGATTATAGGGGGGTATGGAATAGCGTAGGAGGGATGGTTGGTTGGCATGCATGTCTTCGCATTTAAGAATATCTAAAATTGTATCGTTTGGGACATATGAGAGGAAAGTAGACCTTAAACAGTAAGAGATTTTTCTATTAGATAAGGAATTCAGATAACAATGCTTACATGACAATCTTAGGGGGGTTTGCAGCCCATACAATTTAGAGCCAGATTTGATTTTTTCTATATAAATCTGCCCTCACATTTTTATTTGGTATATCTACTAGATTTAACAAATTTAATTTTATAGTGTACTAATTTTACTTCATATTATCTTGCTTTATTCAGTGACAATTTGCACAGGTTACAGCAGTCTTACTTACAGTTTACTAAAAATCCACACCTGAATCTCCACTCACCCTGTCCATTCGAAAAGGTGCTCAGGGCTTATGGTATTTACATCTTGCAGTATAGAACTTCTGCTATAAGATGGCGAACACATGCCAACCACAGCCACAGATATAAAGGTGCTCTTCAAAGACATGCTAGGGATGATCCATTATACTATATGGGGCGTATTTATAAAGCAGTTAATGTGCCTTTCACCAGATATTCAATAGTAGTGAATCAATCACTTTCAACTCCAGCAAATGAAAGGTGGATGTCAGATTCACTGCTTTATAATATGATCTTATGTCTACTAGCACATGGGCAGCAGTTCAAAGTACAACTCTGGAATTCATGATATGAATACTGGCATCTCCAGTCAACTCCTAGCACCATATGTCCATTTAGCTGTATCTGAGATCTTTACAATTTATATGAGGGAGTGGGTTACGTTTTTTAAAACCTTGAGTTACCTTTTAACATATTGCTAAAATTTTTATGAGCCCTACAGCTTTTTCTACCTTCAGTTACAATAAAGTAGGCATACAGTATTTTTCCTGGCCAATCATAGAAGAGGTAAACATACTTTATATGGCAACATTTTACAGAACTATGCAGATGCAGTAACGCCTGAAAGAACACACTTTATATTTTGTGACTGCGTCATTTGAGTTGAAGTCTTTTGCCCAAGGTCTTGAAAAGAGCTGACATGACTTCAATCAAAGATCAGCTCCTTTGGTTGCCTGTGCTGTTCCACCAGCCCAAAGCAGCTGCACAGTCCTGCCGTCTTTATCTGACAATTCCAGCTTTCTTGTTCAATTAGTGCTAGTTAACCTCTTAAAACCTGCTCTCTTTATTAATTATTGCACAGCTCCCTAGCTTTTATGTTGATTCATCTGTAGCAAGATGTACACAACTCCCCTTGCATCATTTTAATGTGAGCCCTTTATTGAGAGCAGAAGAGCTATGATTCGTGATATGTGTGAACGTGCTCATTAACATAAGCAGAGGGCTGTTTTGTGTGGGTTTTAGGTTTTATAAAAGGTGCATATGACTAAAAGCTATTAATGGCTATGTGACTTTTAAGCACAATGCAAAATAATCTGAGCGCATAGATAATTAAATGTGTAGCATGCTGTATGTTGATTACATAAATAAGGACATCTATTTATCCGTAAGTAATTTTGCTATATTTTTTTTATGGTGATCATTTTAGATAGGGTTGCTGAATCCTGTCTATTATTTGCTGTCATTTTTTTCTGACATTTCCCATAGTTTCCCTTCCATAGTAGCAACTTTGCTGGCAATTAATGGAAGCGCTTGCCAAATGCTTGGTTTGCCTACATACTGTCGACAACAACTAAAACATAATTTTAAGGACCTACCTCAACTTTTCTATATGCTTTTGCTGCATTGTCTGTAGACTACATTTTCTAAAAAGGAACTGATATGCACATACGCTTTGTGCTTTACAGCTGGTGATAAACTGAGAAACAGTGTTACACTGATAGTTTAAAATAATTTTAGAGCAAGTATATAACTTTTGTATAAATAGCTGCAACAAAGAGCTTAAGGGATGGGTGCCTCTGTCTGGATATCTATGATCCAGAGACAAACTGGTGCCTTCTGTCACTGCCTATAAACAGCTGTCTGAAATACAGAATACAGAATGGTCAAGTTGGGTGAGAAACTGAATTTATGAGGTCTTGATCTCTTAGAAATGAAAGAAAAATCTTATTCTTTGAACTACGTAATAGTAAAAGCTGTTGTTATTTTAAAAATGTTTATAGAGCACTGGCATTGTGCTACACCTAACAAAGTATGTAGAAAACAATTTTATAGGTCCTTGTTACTGAAATAGGCTCACACCCTACTATCCCTACCACACCTATTCAACATATGGGTTGTCTGAAAGGATCTTTGTTATTCTCAGTTTGTGGCAGTAGTGGGCCATTAAAAGGAAACCTGCCAGGAGTGAAACAAAGAGGCTGACCTGTTTTTTTTTTTTTTTACATGCTAGTTGCCAGGCTGTCATACTGGCCCTCTTGCTTCAAAACATAAAGAAGTGACCGAAACAAGTATAAAGATAAGGATTCCTGAATTGTTTATGACTTTCCAATATGTATACTTTCAATGACTCAGACTGACTGAGTGTGAAGAATGAGTCAACATTATTGAAAATAGTGAGTTGGAATTACAACCAAATAATTAGCATTTTAGTAAATGGTCATAAATAATTGTCCATATAGTTCTCTAATGACATATATACTTTAATACTGCATTAAACTTTGCATTTTGTTTTTGGCTCCAGATACATGTACTATATCTTGACTTTTAGTCTTTAGTACATACAGATTACACATCTTCAAATCTAATAATTCACATGGATTATGCTTGCAAAACGTATTGTTCAAGTTTGCTAAATCACAAGTATCATGTAACAGGCATCTTAGATATATGCCCAGTAGGGATGAGCCAAACACCCCCCGGTTCGTTTCGCAGCAGGACATGAGAACAGGCAAAAAATGTGTTTGATGTAAAATGTAAAATAATGCATTTGGGTGGCAAAAATATGAATGCAATCTATACACTGGGGGGAAAACCTTTGGGGGAATCTAGGATGGAAAAGGACCTGGGGGTCCTTGTAGATGATAGGTTCAGCAATGGTATGCAATGCCAAGCTGCTTCTAACAAAGCAAACAGAATACTGGCATGCATTAAAAAGGGGATTAACCCCAGGGATAAAACGATAATTCTCCCGCTCTACAAGACTCTGGTCCTGCCGCACCTGGGGTATGCTGGTCAGTTCTGGGCACCAGTCCTCAGGAAGGATGTACTGAAAATGGAGCGAGTACAAAGAAGGGCAACAAAGCTAATAAACTTATTCTCTCTGGAGAAGAGACGCTTGAGAGGGGATATGATTTCAATATACAAATACCATACTGGTGATTAGACATGTGCATTCGTTTTTGTCTGAATGCATTTTCGTCCGAATTTTGGGTATTTTCGTTATCTTTTTAACAAACGATAACGAACATGCAGAATCTGAAAACCGAAAGATCCGACATAAATAAATGCTTTATTTTCGTTTTTGTTGTGACAACAGTTCGATATAGATAGGAGATTCAACAAGACGCTGACAATAGCGATCTGTGTCCATCAAACCTGTGGTCAAATGTGCCTAACCTTAGCTCTATTTGTTCAAGATTATTCTACATAGAGAGAAAAGATTCGACATAGTGAGAAAAGAGTGAGAGAAAAGATTCGACATTATAGAGACAATATCAAAAAGGTCGAATGTGCCTAACCTAACTCTATTAGTCCAATATTATTCGACATAGAGAGAAAAGATTCGACATGAAGATTCGATAAAGCAGCTGCCGTGAGCGGACATTTATGGTCAAATGCTCCACCCATAGGCTATAGAAGAATTCTAATGTTCGTTGACTGGTAATAATAATTCATAAATATAATTATTACTAGTGTCATACAACATTAGAATTCTACTATAGCTTGTAGGCGGAACATTCGACTGGAAATGTATGATTGCGGCGTCGTACAGTTTAGCTGCTCTTCTTAGAACATTCGACAGACACCATAAGCCTTCAATGACAGATTCAACCTTAATTATTTCGAATTTTCAGACGAATGCACTTTTTAACGAAACAAAATAAATACAAACTAATTTCAGAAGTAACTAAATAAATTTATTTTTCGTACGAAAACGAAATTCCGAAACAAAATATTTCAGTGTGCACATGTCTACTGGTGACCCCACAATAGGGATAAAACTTTTTTGCAGAAGGGAGTTTAACAAGACTCGTAGCCACTCACTAAAATTAGAAGAAAAGAGCTTTAACCTTAAACTACGTAGAGGGTTCTTTACTGTAAGAGCGGCAAGGATGTGGAATTCCCTTCCACAGGAGGTGGTCTCAGCGGGGGGCATTGATAGTTTCAAGAAAGTATTAGATAAGCACCTAAATGACCGCAACATACAGGGAATTACAATGTTATAATACTGACATATAATCACACACATAGGTTGGACTTGATGGACTTGTGTCTTTTTTAAACCTCACTTACTATGTAATTATATATGTAACTATGTAACACCATTAAAGTATATGGGACACGAACATGATAAATCAAAAGTGCTCATTTTAAAGGATTATATGCAAGTTATTGCCATAAAAAATGTTTGGGGACCCAGGTTCTGCCCCAGGGGACATGTATCAATGCAAAACATTTTTTAAAAAGTCTGTTTTTTTGGGAGCAGTGATTTTAATAATGCTTAAAGTGAAACAATAAAAATGAAATATTCCTTTAAATATCGTACCTGGGGGTGTCCTTAGTATGCCTGTAAACTAGCACATTTTTCCCGTGTTTAGAACAACACCACAGCAAAATGACAATTCCAAAGGAAAAAATGTCATTTAAAACTACTCGTGGCTGTAATGTATTGTCAATATAGATGAAAATCATTGAAAAAAAATGGCATGGGTTCCCCCCCCAGTCCATTACCAGGCCCTTTGAGTCTGATATGGATATTAAGGGGAACCCCGCACCCAAATTAAAAAAAAAATTGTGTGGGGGCAACTAGGCATTATATACTCTGAACAGCAGTATATATACTATACGGCCTGCCCTATATACTCTGCAGAAAATTGGACCTTAGGTGTTGGTGGTACCAGAACACTGTAAGCCCTCACAGTTACTCTTGGTTGGCGCCGGAACGGCCCTGCTGTGAAATATTATATCAAGACATGTAATTACATGCCCCTGTTAAACAGAGGCAGAAAAATTGGGCCTTTGGTGGTTGTGGTGGTGGTGCCACAACACTGTAAGCCCTCACAGTTTTTTTTTTTTCTTTTATAATTATTCTTTTTTGAATTTTCCCTTTGTTACAAAATTTCATAGTAAAAAGTGAAAGGCAGTTATAAAACATTACAATCAAAATATGAGGAGTATTAAATTAATCTGATACGAATTGGTTGAAGAGTGTAGGCCACCCCTTGCTCTGAATCCAAACACCCACCAACCCCCCAACCCCCCCCAGGCTATTCAAGTGCAGACAAGGCACCAGGTGGGTCTAACCACCTCAATCAGCCACAGAACCCATATAATAAATGCTCAACTCCAAATGAATAAGATGGCAACCCCATGGACAGTGAATCTTATAACCAGTGAAGCCTATGGCGAGTGATATCGGACAACAACCGACAGTGGCTCAGAGGCTTGGATTTACAAATTAATCATATGTCTGGCAGAAGGAACTTACGAATGTACTACGCCTGTGCCAAATGATGTCGGGACATGAGCAACTACAACTCGGTGGCAGGTTTTTTATGAAAGGGATGCAGGATAGGAAGCAAAACGAATTGCAAGATTGCACATGATATGAATGAAAAGGTTTGAATACTACCTGTGACAGTGAGCGGGAACTGCTGACAAAGACCACGAACGGAGAATCCGCAATGCACTTGCGACCAAATGCACAGACTCACGAACATGAGGTGAGCTGGGAAAGAGTCGGCCCAGTGATGTGTAGTATCAAGCACTGAACCGACAAAGAGCATGGGCAAGTGGGCTGCTTAAATACCCTCCGGCTACACTTGAAGTGTATTAGAAACAGTACACCACAGAATGCACTGTAGATATAGGTTATGAGATTGTGTATATATATATATATATATATATATATATATATATATATATATATATTAATACACTGCCTGCACTGACTGAATATAGAGTAAACACTGAATATAGGAGGAGGAGCTTGATTGGCTGACAAGAGAGGTACCAGAAAGTGTTGCAGAGCTGGAATAGGACAGGGGGAAAGTTGTGAAAACCGGGGCTGCGGAACCACGTTTTTATTTATTTGAAATGTGAGTTGTATATATGTGGAGTTCTGTTTGCAATTACATTTTTTTAAACGTTATCACGCTATTGCATGCCTCTGTCATTTCCCGAATGTGAAGTATATGAGGGGAGTCTCTGAACATACCAGGAGAATATAGTGACCTCTGAGCTGGGTTATTATCGGAAGTAGCAGGTGGCCTGTGTTCCATACAAGTGTCCCATAAACCTGCATAGGACAAAGGGAACAAAGGAGGATCTCTGCAGGCTATTGCTATCAATTACAGGCTTAATTTTTAGACTGACTGTATATATATATATATATATATATATATATATATATATATATATCAAATACACTGCCACTAACTGAATAACCTGCCTGCTTAATCTAAATCAAGCTCTCTCTGTCCACACCAACAACACTACACAAGGCCTCCGTCTAAGCAGCCTTATATAGTGCGGGTGTGGACTTAATCCCCCTAAGCCATGATTGGCCAAAGGCACCCTGCCTTTGGCCAATTATGGCTCTCTTAGCAGAGGGCGCTGTGATTGGCCAAAGCATGCAGGTCAGGTGCATGCTTTGGCCAATCATCATACAGCAATGCACTGCGATCTTGCAGTGCATTATGGGACATTCTGCGGTGCTCAAATTTGCCGCGAACGCCCCATAATGTTGGCTCTTTGGTGAACGGGCAAACACTCAATGTTCAAGTCGAACTTATGTTTGACCCGAACATCAAGCTCATCCATAATGCCCAGCTTTGGCTGTAATCCAAACCATGCACAAAGCAGGACTGAAACCTATCTTTCATTGTCATTACAGTGGTACATTTACCATATGTTTTAAATATGCTATATGCTTGAATGTTGAGAAAAAAAGCTGTCTATGGATCAGTGTTTGAATGTCTGGAGTCATTCAATCTCACTTGAATAAATGGTGGTCAAGTCAGAGTCATCTTGAAGTAAATCAAGAGTGACAATTAGCTTCCATGTGCTCTCAGGCATGAATGTGACCACATCCTCCCTTCAGACCCAGATATAATTGTTCATTTATTTTAACAGTGCAATGATGAATGATAGGATCATCCAAATAGAGGTCTAGTGCGGATCCCCAGCAGCTACGAGCCATCTTACAAAGTAATGGATGAGAGGTTAATAAATGTACAGTACTGGGTAACTAGAATATATGGCTGCATATATTCATATTTTAAGAGCTTAATAAATATAAATATATTTAAGAAAATATATTGATATAGAAATAGTCATTTCACTTTAACCTAATTCCAGCAGTTTAACATAGCTAGAAATGGCTGCACAATGAAAAGGACTGGTGTCTGCTGGTTGGAAAAGCTTACAATGTACTTATCTTGTTTCTTTAAAGGTATAAAAATATTAAAGTGAAATTAAAGTGGAAAAAATCCAAAATTTGTATTGAACATAGTTCATATCAGGACAGCTATTGCCAAGTAGGAAGTTTAACAAACAAACAGGGTCACTCCCAACATTGCTTGAAATATTGCAAAGTCCTCGTTTCTTTGGATGCATAAAACAATCTCACTAGAATTGTGGTAAACCTTTGAACGTTGTTCCTAAAATGCAGATAAGTATTAATGAAAAGACAGTTGGTCAACTGAAAAGTTTTACTGCATCGAGAACTTCTATTTACATCTAATATCATGCTGGGGGTGCCATATTTAATGCAACGATCTTAGTTAGATACCTTGGTATGACTGGAAGAAGGTTATTTGCAAGGACTTTAATATTAATGTGAATCTAAATCCACCCCCCCCCAACAAAAAAAAAATAGCATTAAATACAGTAGGGAAAGGATGTAGTGTTTATAGGTTTGTATTGTTGTCTTGATTCCCAATGTCCCCAATGAGAAGATTCCGAACACTGTCATAAGAGCTGAAAGTAAGGGGAACAACATTTTAAGTATCAGCAGAATAGCAATATTGGAAAAATCTTCCAATGGGGACACTTTTTTTTTGCAACAGCTGTCTGAATAGGATTTCCTTATTGTTGAGTGATGAGGGGTTTCTTCTTACTTCCTGTTGTGTCTATGACGTGAAAGTAAGTTTCCATTTCCATTCATATCTTGAAAATATTTCTGCACCATCAGAAATAACTGAAACATCATCATGCTTTTCTTCTTAGTGACCTCAAGCCATGGCTGTGCCATTTGAAGGGGGCTTCTGGGAATTTAAGGTGTTGATGCCAGGGAAACATTTATTTACTTTTAACTAAATAGTAGGACGGTGATGATAAAAAAAAAAAAAACTTTATAAAAAGCAGTCCACTAAACTATTAATACCTTGATCAGAATGACTATCAATTTCAGTACCCACATTAAAATAATTATGTTTCATACTGGAGAAGCCATTTCCTTTATACATGTTCAAGAACACTCCAATAAATACA
Source organism: Lithobates clamitans (assembly GCA_037952925.1). Taxonomy (NCBI): domain Eukaryota; kingdom Metazoa; phylum Chordata; class Amphibia; order Anura; family Ranidae; genus Lithobates; species Lithobates clamitans. Next base: position 2,752,340 of record JBBGZY010000677.1, read on the forward strand.
GTGGCAAAGTAGTATACTACTACGGAAAGAACAAGCTACAAACTGAAATTAAATATTGATTCACCCACCATGAGAGCAAACTCATTCTGTCGTGTTTTGATTAAGAAATATCATCCGATGGAGAAGAGTTTTCTTGGGTAGTTGATCACTGGGGGAGGATTCACATGGTACAAAGTGAAAACACTGTTGCCAACTGTGACTGCAAGATACTTATCTCTTATAAGAATAAAGCAATTTTAAACCCTGTGTTGCCAGATATGGCTAATATAGATTACCTTGTCTTTTTATACGGAGCCTGAAGAGAGCTAAAATTGAAATTTATGTTCCTATCCTTATTCTAATTTTGTTTATTTCACTGTAAAATAATAAATAAAAGCTATTAAACGCAATACAAACTAAGTGTTAAACATGCTAAGTAAACTTCTAACAATCGTCATAAAGCTCAAGTTCTCTGTGGAGACTTTAGCGCTCAATTATAAATTTTCATAATGGGAATAAATGTCATCAGCCAATAAGAAGTTAGGTGTATTCTAACCTTAACTACATTGTCAGATCCGGAGCCTGGCTGTCATGTACAACTGCTAACCTTAGGAAATATTATCCATATCTAGTGAAGGTGTGTTTTTTTAAAACAGTATCTAGATAATATTTTTTTAAAGGCAAACTGATAATGATGTTATTACAAGAAGAACAGAGTGTAAACTTAATTAATAGCAGGAGCCTTCAGATGCTCACATATAGTCATAGTCTCAAAATTCTCAATTCTCAATTCTCAAATGAATATGGAATATATGGAATATGGAATATCTGCATGTAAGAGTAGTCTTATCCCAGTGTTACTCAGGTTGTGGGAGAGGCAGCAGACAAGACAACTACCTGTTAGCGGGGGGGGGGGGGGGGCGGTGTTATCCCTTGCAGTGCCCTAGGCTGGTGAGTGTGCTACCTCTATAAGGAGATAGGATTACCTGGAAGATATTTTCCTTGTATTGAAATTTTAACACGTGGCACACACTATAACAACCTTTATATTTCAAATTATTAATGCACTTATTGCATTAGCATGGTATATATGTTTTGCATAAATATGTATGAATTGTATATATTTTACATTTCATGTTATTTTAATTGATGAAATGTATGCAAGTTTCTGATGTTACATGATATTTATGTATATACTGTATATTGATGCACTTTTGATCGGTGGTTCATATTCCACTCAGGGTAGATCATTAAGAGGCACTGCAATTACACCCATACTTACTTTTGGGATTACCATACTGTATATTAGTTCTTATTTGCAAGCATCTTTTAATATTATTGTGGGCATTTTGTTTTTTCACATCATGTTTTACATTTACCTGGCCTAAAATTGCTGAAACTCTACAAATCTTAAGCAGGAAAAAATAACACTTGTGTAAGGTAGAATTATTTTTAGCCACTTATGGACCATCCACCATGGATATACATCGCTAATTTAACGTTAAATACTGAGGTTATGGCAGCAGCTAGCTACCATAACCCTGGTATTTTTTGAAACAGTGGGCACTCCTCTTAAACATAAAAGTGGTCCCAGTGGCGGATTCACCACAAGATCACTTTTATGGGCAGCAGGAGAGATGCACCCCTCACGGCGTTTCCGGTCGTTTCTGCAGCTTACCGGAGAGATTAGCAGAGGCGAAAACCATCTGATCTGATGTACTGATGGTCAAACAGTCTAGTGAGGGCAAGATGGCCCACACTCGACTCTATGCCCTTGGAGGACCGGAGCAATGTCAAACGTCACTTCTGCCCTCCGGCCTTAAAGGGCCCTTTTTTATGTAGAAATTTACTATAGATATTTTTATTTCTTTTTATTGCTTTTAAGTGGAAATGTGAAATCTGAAATTTTTTTGACCCCAGATCTCACATTCAAGAGGCCCTGTCCTGCTTATGTCTATTACAAGGGATGTCTATATTCCTTGTAATACATTAGGAATAAAAGTGTTTTTTTTTTTTTAAAGGGACAGTGTAAAAATAAAAAACAAAAAGTGAAATAAATAATAATAAAAAATAAAAAAATGTAAGTGCTCCATCCCTCCTAGCTTGTGCACAGAAACGAACTGATACGCAAGTCACCCCCACATATGGAAACGGTGATACAAATGTGAGGTATCGCCGCAATTGTTAGAGTGAGAGCAATAATTCTATTCTATTCTCCTCTGTAACTCTAAACAGGTAAGCTGTAAAAAATTTTAAAGCATTGCCTATGGAGATATTTAAGTACCGTAGTTTGTCGCCATTCCACGCATGTGCACAATTTTAAAGCATTACATGTTAGATATCAATTTACTCGGCGTAACATCATCTTTCACACATACAAATAAATTGGGCTAACTTTACTGTTTTCTTATTTTTTAATTAGAAAAAGTGTATTTTTTCCCCAAAAAATTTGTTTGTAAGACAGCTGCGCAAATACAAAGTATTGCAAAGATCTCCATTTTATTTTCTAGGGTATGTACTAAAAAAAATATATACAATGTTTGGGGGTTCTAAGTAATTTTCTAGCAAAAAATGTCAGAAATAGGCTTGGTCCTTAAGTGGTTAATTCCACATACTACCACAATAATTTGCAATATTATAAAAAAAAAAAACTTTAAAACTATAAATGATGACATGAATGATACAGTATTGTGGTACATATGTTTGATGTACTTGTCGTACACAGCAATTAAAATATTTCAGATCACCCTAAAAAAGTCATATGCTTGGATAAGTTATACATTAAAATCTACATACAACATAAATGTTGAGAGAAATATGGACAGCAATTAGCCCTACAGTGATTCGGTTTTATTCAGACACTGATATAAAATTATTTGATGTGGCACTGCAATTCATCATTGTTAATCATGGCTAATGTTTACGCTATATATTAATGCAAAGGCTGTAGAATTGCTTTTGGTCTGGGTGAATTTATGTTGTCATGTTCTGTCAGCATAGACGTTATTTTATGCTGCAGTGAAACAGCTGTATTGCAAGTGTTACATTTGCAGCTAGTGACATGTTGTGGACTGCTGCTGATTCATTCACTATTTAATTTTCAAAGGCTTCCTTTTTTATCCCTTGTACCAGTAGTGCTGCTAATAGATGTTGCTTGTGTTTACTGCTTTAATGGGGACTGTTCCCCAAGGAGTGCTATTAAAATAGGGATTGTTGTACAGAAGTCTGCTCTTGTGTGAATTAGATGTGCTCACTTGGGAATGAAGTATGAGATCAGTTACTCCCTTTGAAAAATCACTGAGGATGACACATCTGATATTCAGTTTGCATATTACATAAACAACTCTATGCGCTAATTAATACAGTATAACATGATTCCCTGCAGGGATACAGTAGTTGTCTTCACAAAGAGAAGGGAAGAGCCAGACCTGCTGTAATCAGAAATCCAAGGAGCTGTTCATTTGTATGAATAATTTTGAATAATGAGTCTACAAAAGTACCCTGTGAAATTCAGTTTACCTCTTTCAATTTCAATGTTTTAACTCAAGAAATTTTCATCAATGATACATTTAAAAAAAATAAAAATATATATACTGTATATATATATATATATATATATATATATATATATATATATATATATACATATATATATATATATATATATATATATATACATATATATATATATATATATATATATATATAGTATCTCACAAAGTGAGTACACCCCTCACATTTTTGTAAATATTTTATTATATATTTTCATGTGACAACACTGAAGAAATTACACTTTGTTACAATGTAAAGTAGTGAGTGTACAGCTGGTAAATTTGCTGTCCCCTCAAAATAATTTAACACACAACCATTAATGTCTAAACTGCTGGCAACAAAAGTGAGTACACCCCTAAGTGAAAATGTCCACATTGGGCCCAAAGTGTCAATATTTTGTGTGGCCACCATTATTTTCCAGCACTGCCTTAACCCTCTTGAGCATGGAATTCATCAGAGCTTCACAGGTTGCCACTGGAGTCCTCTTCCACTCCTCCATGATGACATCACAGAGCTGGTGGATGTTAGAGACCTTGTGCTTCTCCACCTTCCATTTGAGGATGCCCCACAGATGCTCAATAGGGTTTAGGTCTGGAGACATGCTTGGCCAGTCCATCACCTTTATCCTCAGCTTCTTTAGCAAGGCAGTGGTCGTCTTGGAGGTGTGTTTGGGGTCGTTATCATGTTGGAATACTGCCCTGTGGCCCAGTCTTCAAAGGGAGGGGATCATGCTCTGCTTCAGTATGCCACAGTACATGTTGGCATTCATGGTTCCTTCAATGAACTGTAGCTCCCCAGTGCCTGTAGCACTCATGCAGCCCCTGACCATGACACTCCTACCACCATGCTTGGCTGTAGGCAAGACACACTTGTCTTTGTACTCCTCACCTGATTGCCGCCACACATGCTTGACACCATCTGAACCAAATAAGTTTATCTTGGTCTCATCAGACCACAGGACATGATTCCAGTAATCCATGTCCTTAGTCTGCTTGTCTTCAGTAAACTGTTTGTGGGATTTCTTGTCCATCATCTTTAGAAGAGGCTTCTTTCTGGCACAACAGTCATGCAGACCAATTTAATGCAGTGTGCAGCATTTGTTCTGAGCACTGACAGGCTATGCCTTGAACCAAAGACAACCTATGGATATGATGCTGAGCACATGCACGCAACTTCTTTGGTCAACCATGGCGAGGCCTGTTATGAGTGGAACCTGTCCTGTTAAACCACTGTATGGTCTTGGCCACCGTGCTACAGCTCAGTTTCAGGGTCTTGGCAATCTTCTTATAGCCTAGGCCATCTTTATGTAGAGCATCAATTATTTTTTTCAGATCCACAGACAGTTCTTTGCCATGAGGTGCCATGTTGAACTTCCAGTGACCAGTATGAGAGAGTGAGAGCGATAACATCAAATTTAACACACCTGCTCCCCATTCACTCCTGAGACCTTGTAACAATAACAAGTCACATGACACTGGGGAGGTAAAATGGCTAATTTTTCCCAGTTTGGACATTTTCACTTAGGGCGTACTTACTTTTGTTGCCAGTGGTTTAGACATTAATGGCTGTGTGTTGAGTTATTTTGAGGGGACAGCAAATATACACTGTTATACAAGCTGTACACTCACTACTTTACATTGTAGCAAAGTGTAATTTCTTCAGTGTTGACACATGAAAAGATATAATAAAATATTTACAAAAATGTGAGGGGTGTACTCACTTTTGTGAGATACTGTGTATATCAGAAACCCACTGAAGACCGTAGGAGTCAAATCTTGTTATTTGTTTGTCTTTATGTTAAGCTAATGGGCAAGCTTGTGTTAACCACTTCAATACAGGGCACTTATATACCCTTCCTGCCCAGACCAATTTTCAGCTTTCAGCGCTCTCACACTTTGAATGCCAATTACTCAGTCATGCAACACTGTACCCAAACAAAATTTTTATAATTTTTTTTTCATACAAATAGAGCTTTCTTTTGGTGGTATTTAATCATCACTGGGTTTTTTATTTTTTGTGACATAAGTGAAAAAAGTGCGAACATATTAAAAAAAAACACTTTTTTTTAGTTTCTATGATAAAATTTTGCAAATAAGTCATTTCTGTTCATACATTTGGGCCAAAATTTATACTGCTACAATTTTTTTTTCCACAAAATTGTCATAATAAGTTATTTCTCACACACAGCATATGCATACTTCCAATTACACCCCAAAATACATTCTGCTACTCCTCCCAAGTATGGCGATACCACATGTGTGTGACTTTTACATAGCCTGGCCACACAGAGAGGTCCAACATGCAGGCAGCACCATCAGGGGTTCTAGGAGCATAAATTACACCTCTAATTTCTTAATGACCTATTACACTTTTGAAGGCCTGCAGCACCAGGACAATGTAATTACCCACAAAATGACCCCATTTTGGAACGCAAACACCCCAACGTCTATACTATGAGGCATAATGAGTCTTTTGAATGGTTCATTTTTTTCCACAAGTCTTCGGAAAACATGGAAAGAAAATTAAAACTTATTTTTTTACACAAATTTGTAAATTTATAAGATGTTTCTAACTCAAAGCATGTATATAGCAAAATTGACACCCCAAAATACATTCTGCTACTCCTCCTGAGTATGGCGATACCACATGTATAAAACTTTTACACAGCCTGGCCACATACAGAGGTCAGACATGCAGGGAGCACTGTCAGGCGTTCTAGGAGCATAAATTACACCTCTAATTTCCTAACGACCTATTACACTTTTGAAGGCCCTTGAGCACCAGGAGAATGGAATTACCCACAAAATGACCCCATTTTGGTAAACAAACACCCCAACGCATATTCTATGAAGCATTATGAGTCTTTTGAACAGTTAATTTTTTCACACAAGTCTTCAGAAAACATGGAAAGAAAATGAAAACCTATTTTTTTTACACAAAGTTGTCAATTTATAAGATATTTCTATCTCATAGCATGTATATAGAAAAAATTACACCCCAAAACACATTCTGATGGCAATACCACATGAGACTTTTACACAGCCAGTCCACATACAGAGGCCAAACATTGGAGTAGTACCTTCAGGCATTCTAAGAGCATAAATTACACATCTCATTTCATACCTACCTATCACACTTTTGAAGGTCCTTGAGCACCAGGACAGTGGAATTACCCACAAAATGACCCAATTTTGGAAAACAAACACCCCACTGTATATTCTATGAGGCATGGGCTGCAGATAGGTACTCAGGTACTCTGATGGGCTGGAGACAGGTACTCGGGTAACTTGATGAGCTGCAGATAGGTACTCGGGTACTCTGATTGGCTGGTGACAGGTACTCGGTTACTCTGATGGGCTGGTGACAGGTACTCTGATGGGCTGGTGACAGGCACTCGGGTACTCTGATGGGCTGGTGACAGTTACTCGGGTACTCTGATGGCCTGGTGACAGGTACTCGGGTACTCTGATGGGCTACAGATAGGTACTCGGGTACTCTGATGGGCTGGTGACTGTTACTTGGGTACGCTGATGGGCTGGTGACTGGTACTCGGGTACTCTGAAGGGCGGTGACAGATACTCAGATGGGCTGTGACAGGTACTCAGGTGGTCTATGACAGGTACTCAGGTACTCAAATGTGCTGTAACAGGTACTCAGATGAACTGTGACAGGTACTCAGGTACTCAGATGAACTGTGACAAATACTCAGATGGACTGTGACAGGTACTCAGGTACTCAGATGGGCTGTAACAGGTACTCAGATAAACTGTGACAGGTACTCAGGTACTCGGGTACTCACATGGACTGTGATGGGTACTCAGGTACTCGGGTACTCAGATGAACTGTGTCAGGTACTCAGGTACTCGGGTACTCAGATGAACTGTGACTGGTACTCAGATGGACTGTGACAGGTACTCAGGTACTCAGATGAACTGTAACAGATACTCAGATGGGCTGTGACAGGTACTCAGGTACTCGGGTACTCAGATGAACTGTGACAGGTACTCAGGTACTCAGATGGACTGTTACAGGTACTCAGGTACTCGGTACTCAGATGAACTGTGACAGGTACTCAGATGGACTGTGACAGGTACTCAGGTACTCGGGTACTCATATGGACTGTGACAGGTACTTTGATGGGTTGTGACAGGTACTTTGATGGGTGGTGACAGGTCCTCTTTATTAGGGGTAGAATCAGTGTGATTGGTGTACACTATAAGCAGTAACGAAATGTTACTGAACTCTCATTCTCACACACGATCGATGTGTGAGGAGGAGAACCCAGTAACTTCTGGTTACTGCAGTGTGTTGACATTCTGAGTGGCTCTTTACTGCGATCGGGGTTGGGCTGTGTCAGGGTGACAAGCCTTGTCCCCGATCACTGCTCTGTGCGCGCCCTAGGGGTGCGCATGAGCGCTTTGCTCTTGGACAGTACATGTGACTGGCTGTGATTGGACACAGCCGGTCACGTGGTAAAGAGAACTTTTTTATTGGCTCTTTACACGAACCTAGGGTGGGCTTTGTGCGAAGGACATGCCTCATCCCCGTTCACCGCGCTGCGGGCCCCCGCAGGAGTGGCGGAGAGCGGAGGACATCATATGACACCTGCCCAGGATGGGAGATCCCATCTGAGGACGTGATTTGACTATGGCCCTGTATTGAAGTGGTTAACCACTTCAGCACGGGAAGGATTTACCCCCTTCCTGACCAGAGCACTTTTTACAATTTGGCACTGCGTCGCTTTAACTGCTAATTGCGCGGTCATGCAATGCTGTACCCAAACGAAATTTGCGTCCTTTTCTTCCCACAAATAGAGCTTTCTTTTGATGGTATTTGATCACCTCTGCCGTTTTTATTTTTTGCGCTCTAAACGGAAAAAGACCGAAAATTTTGAAAAAAATTATATTTTCTACTTTTTGTTATAAAAAAAATCCAATAAACTCAATTTTAGTCATACATTTAGGCCAAAATGTATTCGGCCACATGTCTTTGGTAAAAAAAAATGTCAATAAGTGTATATTTATTGGTTTGCGCAAAAGTTATAGCACCTACAAACTAGGGGATATTTTCTGGAATTTACACAGCCTTTAATTTATGACTGCCTATGTCATTTCTTGAGGTGCTAAAATGGCAGGGCAGTACAAAACCCCCACAAATGACCACATTTTGGAAAGTAGACACCACAAGGAAATTGCTGAGAGGCATGTTGAGCCCATTGAATATTAATTTTTTTAGTCCCAAGTGATTGAATAATGACAAAAAAAAAAAAATTACAAAAAGTTGTCACTAAATGATATATTGCTCACACAGGCCATGGGCATATGTGGAATTGCACCCCAAAATATATTCAGCTGCTTCTCCTGAGTACGGGGATACCACATGTGTGGGACTTTTTGGGAGCCTAGCCGCGAGGCCCCGAAAACCAATCACTGCCTTCAGGGTTTCTAAGGGCGTAAATTTTTGATTTTACTCCTCACCACCTATCACAGTTTTGAAGGCCATAAAATGCCCAGATGGCATAACCCCCCACCCAAATGACCCCATTTTGGAAAGTAGACACCCCAAGCTATTTGCTTTGAAGCATGTTGAGTCCATGGAATATTTTATATTTTGACACAAGTTGCGGGAAAGTGACAACTTTTTTTTTTTTGCACAAAGTTGTCACTAAATGATATATTGCTCATACAGGCCATATGCATATGTGGAATCGCACCCCAAAATACATTTAGCTGCTTCTCCTGAGTATGGGGATACCACATGTGTGGGACTTTTTAAGAGTCTAACCGTGTACGGGGCCCCAAAAACCAATCACTGCCTTCAGGATTTTTAAGGGTTTAAAGTTTTGATTTCACTCTTCACTGCCTATCACAGTTTCGGAGGCCATCGAATGCCCAGGTGGCACAAACCCCCCCAAATGACCCCATTTTGGAAAGTAGACACCCCAAGCTATTTGTTGAGAGGCATGGTGAGTATTTTGCAGCTCTCATTTGTTTTTGAAAATGAAGAAAGCTACCTCTCATCAAATAGCTTGGGGTGTCTACTTTCCAAAATGGGGTAATTTGGGGGGTTTTGAACTGTCCTGGCATTTTATGCACAACATTTAGAAGCTTATGTCACACACCACCCACTCTCCTAACCACTTGAAGACAAAGCCCTTTCTGACACTTTTTGTTTACATGAAAAATTTTTTTTTTTTTGCAAGAAAATTACTTTGAACCCCCAAACATTATATATTTTTTCAAAGCAAAGGCCCTACAGATTGAAATGGTGGGTGTTTCATTTTTTTTTCACACAGTATTTGCGCAGCGATTTTTCAAACGCATTTTTGGGGGAAAAAACACACTTTTTTAAATTATAATGCACTAAAACACACTATATTGCCCAAATGTTTGATGAAATAAAAAAGATGATCTTAGGCCGAGTACATGGATACCAAACATGACATGCTTTAAAATTGCGTACAAACGTGCAGTGGCAGCAAAATAAATACATTTTTAAAAGCCTTTAAAAGCCTTTAAAGGTTACCACTTTAGATTTACAGAGGAGGTCTACTGCTAAAATTACTGCCCTCGATCTGACCTTCCCGGTGATACCTCACACGCATGGTGCAATTGCTGTTTACATTTGACGCCAGACCGTCACCTTAGCGTGAGAGCAGGGGGGGACAGGGGTGCTTTTTTTTTTTTTTTTTTGCTTTTTTATCTTATTTTTAAACTGTTCCTTTAATTTTTTTTTTAAAATCATTTTTATTGTTATCTCTTTGAATGTAAATATTCCCTATGATAGCAATAGGTAGTGACAGGTTCTCTTTTTTGAAAAAATAGGGGTCTATTAGAACCTAGATCTCTCCTCTGCCCTCAAAGCATCTGACCACACCAAGATCGGTGTGATAAAATGCTTCCCCATTTTCCCAATGGCGCTGTTTACATCCGGCGAAATCTAAGTCATAAAATGCTCGTAGCTTCCAGTTTCTTAGGCCATAGAGATGTTTGGAGCCACTCTGGTCTCTGATCAGCTCTATGGTCAGCTGGCTGAATTACCGGCTGCATTCTCAGGTTCTTTGCACCCTGAGGCAGAGAGACTGCTGCGGACACACTCGGCTGCAATATTCTCTCATGAGATCTTCACCCCCCTCCATCCTCCTAAAAACTGGACAGCACTTTCCCAGGAGGACACAGGTCGAAAAATCTCTCTTCCACCCAGCCCGTGACAGGTCCACACCACCCCACAATCCTTTCTCTACAAATTTAAAGGAGAACACACACACCATCAACTATCACATAGAACAAAAAAACCCAAGGAGAGGGTTAAACGCTGCGCTAGAACAATGAATAATGATATGTGAAATGTAAGAGCTGCCAGCACTAAAAGTCCAATACTAAACTCCAAAACATCAAATAAATAAAAATGAGTGCAGCGCTAAAACTGAATGAGTAAAAAAACATATAAATAAATAATTGACCCACCACACATTATATTATCAAACCAACAGATCTCCTATAGAAAATAGAGGCAAATGTCTCTGCATGTGTCATATGTGAGAAAAATTCTTATAGCTTAAATTATGTGATCCCAAAAAAATAGCAAAAAAAAAGTCCATAAGTGAAGTAGGTGGATAATCAAAATTAAATTCCAACGTTTGGGAAATTAACAGGTCACCCACAAACCTATGCCGATCATTCCAGTGTGTAGAACTTGCCAATTAGAGTGTCCACAGCAGAGAGCATTTGGAGTGATACCTCATAAAATGCATGGAGGGAAAATCCTCTTCAGCCTCTGCGACAAAATCAGGGTCCTCAATACCTTCCTCCAAAATATGCTCGAGGAAAGGAAGTTTTCCCAAACGCCTGGTGGGACCACTGTTATGGTGGTCATCCTGAGCTGGTAAGGAGCCTCATACCTCACTTGGGTGCAAGTCACTTTGGATGCTGGAATCACCTGTGTCACAATTCTCGTTGGAATTTAATTTTGATTATCCACCTACTTCACTTATGGACTTTTTTTTGCTATTTTTTTGGGATCACATAATTTAAGCTATAAGAATTTTTCTCACATATGACACATGCAGAGACATTTGCCTCTATTTTCTATAGGAGATCTGTTGGTTTGATAATATAATGTGTGGTGGGTCAATTATTTATTTATATGTTTTTTTACTCATTCAGTTTTAGCGCTGCACTCATTTTTATTTATCACATAGAACGCTTGAACGTGGACTGGTATGGAACACAGAAAATCGCATTTCCCATTTCAGGCCGTTTTTTCCAACTAACCATTATGTTGATGTACATATTTTGGCCTACTGGCATATAGAGACTGCGCCCTGGTTCTCAAAAGGCTCTGATGAAGAGGTTATCCTCGAAACGCATCAGCCAACTCTAAACACCCGCCTCAACATGGGCTCATGATATATTTTTAATCCATTTTTAATTTTCCATGCCTTTTATATTTTGTTACCTGTTTACATGATACGTAGTATTGGTATATTCAATTGCTTTTATTTGCTTCTAATTTCCTTTGAATAAATTTTATATGTTTTGATGTGAGCTATTGATCACGCGCCCTTCATCTATCACTCTCCATAATGCATTCTCAGGTTCCCTGTTGAGACAGGAGAGCCAGGGAAAAACACGCAAGACGGTGGGGGGGGCATTCCCTCCCACTGCTTGTAAAAGCAGGCTAGAGGCTAATTAGCCGCTAGGGTTGCTTTTACATGAAAGCAGACCGCTCACTGAAAAGAATGATACCAAGATGATACCTAAACCTGCAGGCATCATTCTGGTATAACCACTCAAAGTCGTGAATGGCGTACCTGAAGACAAAAAAATGGTTAACAATAAAGCACAGTAAACGGTAAAGTATAAAAAATTGCATAACTGAAAAGCAAGCATGATAAAACATAACAACAATAAAACATTGCAGAATAGAATACAGTAAAAAAGAGCAGAACAATAGAGAGAGAATAGAGAGAGAGAGAACAATGAAACGACAACTATTTTTTTTTATTTTATATTTTTTTTGTGTTTGTTTTTTTTACACTTTTTTTTGTAACTGTAACTTTTATAACTGTAACCAGTTCCAGGTTCGGGTCCCTCAAAATGTGATGGCATCTTGGGAGACCCTGTGAAAGTGTGCCCAGTCTGTGCAATGCTGTACCCTATGCTAATACTCAACTAGTGTATGGTAGCGTTCAAAACATTCACCAATGCAAAGACCAGGATTGTCAGGACAGGAGGGAAAATAATAGCGGGTGTCACGCCTATATCCGTGCTTGCTGCAGACACAACATCTTTTTTGGAGGGGTTCGTTGGGTAGGGGTACTCGGGAGGACATAAAGAAAATGCCTCTCATGCAGCCGACTGCGTTTGGTTGGGGATGTGAATGGGGGAAGTACGGGTGCTGCAGAAGTGGTGGGTTCCCAATTAGGATTGGCGAATGCAGCAGGAAGGGCACTATGGGCACAACGGGCCTGTTTGTACGGTTTTTTTTAGTTTTTTGTTTTTTTGTTTTTTTTTTATGGTTGGACTGGATGGACTTGTGTCTTTTTTCAACCTGACTAACTATGTAACTATGTAACTATGTAACTATGTCTTCTTCTTGGTGGCAGCGGGACACTACTTGTGCTTGCCACCTCACCAGCTTGAACTGCACTTATTGGACTCGCCACGTCACAAAGTGTTACTGCAGTGCTGGTTTGACTATGACCGGGGTGTACTAGGCCGCTGGCGCTAGCCAGTTCACCAAAACGCTACCAAAAAAACTGTTAGCGATCCCAGGGATCAGGCCTGACTCTGCGAACGCTGCAGTTATGCGTTTAGTGCTTTGTAAGTGACAGTGATCGATCGATACTGCACTTGGGTGGGCTGGGCCCGGGCGGAGGGGCAAAACGCAGGTGCTAGCAGGTATCTGGGCTGATCCCGCTAACACTGCGTTTTTGGGAACCCTAAATTGCTGGGGACGCTAGTATAGATCTGATCGGATCAGATATTGATCCGTTCAGATACTATACCACTAAGGGAGGTGTACGGTGCGTGTGTGGGTGTTAGCGGTACTGGCGCTAACCTGACGCTGCCTGGGGCTGGGGCTGGTGCTTGCCAGTTCACCAAAACGCTACCAAAAAAAACTGTTAGCGATCGCAGGGATCAGGCCTGACTCTGTGAACGCTGCAGTTATGCGTTTAGTGTTTTGTAAGTGTCAGTGATCGATCGATACTGCACTTGGGTGGGCTGGGCTCAACTGGGCGGAGGGGCAAAACGCAGGTGCTAGCAGGTATCTGGGCTGATCCCGCTAACACTGCGTTTTTGGGAACCCTAAACTGTTGGGGACGCTAGTATAGATCTGATCAGATCAGATATTGATCCGTTCAGATACTATACCACTAAGGGAGGTGTACAGTGCGTGCATGGGTGTTAGCGGTACTGGCGCTAACCTGACGCTGCTTGGGGCAGGTGCTTGCCAGTTCACCAAAATGCTACCAAAAAAACTGTTAGCGATCGCAGAGATCAGGCCTGACTCTCCGAACGCTGCAGTTATGCGGTTAGTGTTTTGTAAGTGACAGTGATCGATCAATACTGCATTTGGTTGGGTGTGGCTTGGCTGGGCGGAGGGGCAAAACGCAGGTGCTAGTAGGTATCTGGGCTGATCCCGCTAACACTGCGTTTTTGGGAACCCTAAACTGTTGGGGACGCTAGTATAGATCTGATCAGATCAGATATTGATCTGTTCAGATACTATACCACTAAGGGAGGTGTACGGTGTGTGCGTGGGTGTTAGCGGTACTGGCGCTAACCTGACGCTGCTTGGGGCTGGTGCTTGCCAATTCACCAAAATGCTACCAAAAAAACTGTTAGCGATCGCAGAGATCAGGTCTGACTCTGCGAACGCTGCAGTTATGCGGTTAGTGTTTTGTAAGTGACAGTGATCGATCGATACTGCATTTGGTTGGGTGTGGCTTGGCCGGGCGGAGGGGCAAAACGCAGGTGCTAGCAGGTATCTGGGCTGATCCCGCTAACACTGCGTTTTTGGGAACCCTAAACTGCTGGGGACACTAGTATAGATCTGATCGGATCAGATATTGATCTGTTCAGATACTATACCACTAAGGGAGGCGTATGCTGCGTGGGTGTTAGCGGTACTGGCGCTAATCTGACGCTGCCTGGGGCGACGCATATCACCGCCGGGCGATCAGGGGGCTAAACCTTTATTAGGTAATAAAGGGCGGGTGCCCTGACACTATAAAAAATAAACGAACTAACCAGCGTCACCCGTAACGGTTATACGGTGATCAGCGGTGAAAGGGTTAACTAGGGGGCAATCAAGGGGTTAAAACATTTATTAGGTAGTATATGGGGGTCCCTGTCGCTATAAAACGCTGACGGCAAACCTAAATATTTACCTCCCTAACTAGCGTCACCAGCGACACTAATACAGCGATCAGAAAAATGATCGCTTAGCGACACTGGTGACGAGGGGTGATCAAGGGGTTAAAACTTTATTAGGGGGGTTAGGGGGGTACCCTAGACCTAAAGGGGGCTAACACTTACTGCCCTACCACACTAACTGTCACAAACTGACACCATGCAGTAATTAGAAAAAAAAACAAAAAACAACTGCTTGGTGTCAGTGTGACGGGGGAGGGGTGATTAGGGGGTGATCGGGGGGGGGATCGGGGGGTGTAAAGTATGCCTGGCATGTTCTACTGTGTGTGTTGTGTTGTGCAACTCACTCAGATGTCTTCTCTCCTCAGCGCCAGAACTGAAACTGCCAAGCCGAGGAGAGATGACATCACATCCCCTGCTTCTGTGTACTACACAGAGGCAGGGGAAGATTCTCATTGGCTGGGAGTGATCGCGAGACGGGCCACGAATTTATGGCCTCCCCCTCATCTCTGAACGCTCCCAGACTGAAAGCCGACTGCCTCGGGCACCGGGGGGGGTCCGATAGGACCCCCCGCCCGTGGGAAGGCAATCACATACCAGGTACGTGGTTTTGCCTGCCTGTGCCATTCTGCCAACGTATATCGTCGTTAGGTGGTCGGCAAGTGGTTAAAAAAGGACTTGAGTATGTGGGCACTGTTATTGGTTACTAATGAAATTAAAAAAAAAAAATACTGCTCGGTCTTTTAATGCAACTTAAAGGGCAACATTAAAAAAATACACAAATCCTTATTAAAACATTGTTTAACTGTTTGCCGACCAGCCGCCACAGTTTTACTACGGCAGAATGGCACGGCTAGGCGAAACAACATTACCTTGCGTCGCTTCGCCTTTTGGCCACTAGGGACGCCTGCAGCATGTAAGCGAAGGCCGACCAGCCGCCACAGTTTTACTACGGCAGAATGGCACGGCTGGGCGAAACAACATTACCTTGCGTCGCTTTGCCTTTTGGCCACTAGGGACGCCTGCAGCATGTAAGCGAAGGCCAATGCGAGTGCCGGGCGGGAAACACACAGATCCCGGTTCTTTCAGGGGAGAGGAGACAAATCGTGCGTTCATACTATGTATGAACACCGATCTCTCTCTACTCCTAGACAGTAGACATGTGCGATTAGTTTCATACGAATGGGAAATTCGTATGAATTTCCGGAATTTCGTACATTTGTGAGGATCCGAAATACGAATTTTTATGAATACAAATTTTGTACGAAATACGAAATTTCATTTATGAACTTCGGATAAATTTATCATAACGAACATTCATTATTGTTACGAAAAGTTAACGAACCTAAAAGTTAAAAACCCAGGAAGTCAGCACAGCACAGGGATGGTGGGAGCCCCTCATGATGATAAATTTATCATAATGAACTTTCGTTATTGTTACGAAAAGTTTACGAACCTAACGAAAATCCGTATTTCGTACGAATCCAAATTGAATTTCAGACACAAATTACGAATTACGAATTAATTTTAATACGAAATGGAACAAAACAAATTTATTGACGGCGCACATGTCTACTAGACAGTCCCATCCCCCCACAATTAGAAACACACATAAGGAACAAAGTTAAACCCTTGATCACCCCCTAGTGTTAACCCCTTCCCTGCCAGTGACATGTATACAGTAATCAGTGCATTTTTATAGCACTGATCGCTGTATAATTGTCAATGGTTTAAAAAAATGTGTCAAAAGTGTCCGATGTGTCCGCCATAATGTCGCAGTCCTGATAAAAATTGCAGATCGCAATAAAAAAAAAAAAATTATAATAATAAAAATGCCATAAATCTATCCCCTATTTTGTAGACGCTATAACTTTTGTGTAAACCAATCAATATATGCTCATTGCAATATTTTTTACCAAAAATATGTAGAAGAATACATATCGGGCTAAACTGAGGAAAAAATTATTTTTGATAAAAAATGTGGGATATTTATGATAGAAAAAGTAAAAGATATTGTTTTTTTTTTCAAAACTGTCGCTCTTCTTTTGTTTATGGCGCAAAAAATAAAAACCGCAGAGGCGATCAAATACCACCAGGTATTTGGTGGTAAAGGAAAAGAAAGCTCTATTTGTGGGAAAAAAGGGATCAATTTTGTTTGGGTACAGCATCGCAATTGTCAGTTAAAGCGACGCAGTGCTGAATCGTAAAAGATGGCCTGGTCATTGAGCTGCCAAATCTTCAGGGGCTGAAGCTGAAGGTAAAGGATGTTGAAAACCTGCATGGGAAGTAATAGATGCAAAATTGTGTACTCCTTTTTTTTTTTTACAAACAGTAGCCTGGATCTGTCAGATCCTCATGCGGCTTTTGTTTGTAAACAAACCAGGTATCTGTTATTTAGCAGCAGTAGCACTACTGCCGCTAAATGACATGAAAGATCACCACTGGCTTCTGTTTGCAAACAAGCCAGTAGGGATCCTGGGTTAATTACATCACATCGTCATTTGCAATATGAACATTAGGGGGGTCCTGTGGTGCTTAAATTACCCCTTACTCTCACTCTTCTGGGGTGTGACACCCCATCTCACAAGTGCCACATTCGTATTTAAGTCAATAGATAAGTATCCCTATTAAGGGGTGCCTGGAGAGCGATGAAAACAAAAGCCTTCACTCTCTACATCCTTTTTTCAGTAATAATCAATGGGTTTAGTTCAACTTTAAGTTACAACATGTTAAATTGTCCCTTCTCTATGTTTGACTAGTGGAGCAAAGGAACATTTGCTCTACTAGTGTCAGGGCTGGGGTCAGGCCTTCCTTCTCTTCTCTGAGATGGCCGCTCAGCTGTCGGTTAATTGCCAGCTCCTATCTCTCCACAGTGACTCACCTGTTGATGATACCCTGCTCGTCAGTCCTGCTTACTTCAGCCGTTCAGCCCAGATGATCTCTGCCTTCACCTGGTCAACATCACAGAGCCTCTCTCCTGCGTGCCTGTTAAAGACTTGCTTGGCTGTCATTCCCTCTGGCTCCAGATCCTGCTTGCTGTTCCACTACACTGATTCCTGGCTTCCTGACTTTCTGGCTTGTCTGACTATCCATTCCTGTTACCAAACTTTGGATATGTTTTGACTATGTTTGTTCTATTTACTTTCATTATTAAACAAGTGTGATTTAACTGTACTTCTGTCTCGGTCTGATTCATGGTTTCTGACAACTAGTTATAGTTTCTGACAATAGAGAAGGGACAATTTAGCATGTTGTAACTTAAAGTGGAACTAAACCCATTGATTTACTGGTTTCCCAAAACCAATAAATCTCCCAGGGATTTATTTACATCCTCTATGTCCTTCCCCTCAAGCATCTCACAAACACCACTTGGGTATGCAGGGGTGCAGTCTGTGACTACTGTGTCCACTGGATTGGCCCAGGTACCATGTAATGGCTGTGACCAATCACAGCCATCACATGTCCACTAGTAAGCAACTGTCATGAATGTAGTTTATTCATGATAGCACTGGTTACTATTGTGATCTCTGTGATTGGTCACAGTGGTCACATGCTACAGGACCAATCACAGCAGCCCTGATAATCACAACCATTACAATAGTAAACAATGAATCATGAATGAAAGCCATTTGTGACAGTTAAAATGATTGAGTTTACATTGATTATCACTGTAATAAACAATCAAAGTGTACAAAAAAATCCTGATCACCTTCTCAGAGTAGTACAGTGTCACTGTGGTAACAGTGCACTACTCTGATTACAGTATATCAAATAAAACAGTAAAAGAAATGATACAAATGTATTTTTTTACATACCAGTTGCAGTGTCCCTGATCATTGCCATACCAGTCATATTGTCTTTGATTACCACCACACGAGTTACAGTTTTCCTGATTACCACCACACCAGTTACAGTGTCCTTGATCGCCGCCATATCAGTCATGTTGTCCCTGATCACCACCACACCGGTTACAATGTCTCGGATTACTTCCATACCAGTTACAGTGTCTCTGATAACCGCCAAACCAGTTTCTGTGTCCCTGATCACTACCACACCAATTACAGTGTTCCTGATCACTGCAACATCAGCCATTGTGTTACCATAAGGACTTGTTCACATGTGTAACGCTCTCTGAAGAGCCATCCATATTTGGATGGCTCTTCAGAGAGCATTTGACAGGCAGTGAGGTGGCATTGTATCACCTCCTCACCACCCGCTTTAAACCCTTGGACCGCACACAAGAAATACCATTCATCAGACCAGATCCATCTTAAAGAAACAGGCCTAAAACAGTTGTTCCATGGTTTTAAGGTAGCCAACGGTCTATTACCGGTAGCATGGGTGTCATACCTGGTCATAGAAGTAGCAAGAAGAAGAAAGGAAAAGAAGAGAAAGAGGGGGGATGTCAAAAGGATAAGTAGACACGTGCATAGCACACTTTAACCTTGGGGGGCAGAAATTATATTCCCACAAATAACAGAAAAAGCAGACAGAAAGTAGTGACCAATTCACCAGCAGTGAACTCACTGCTCCAGGTGAATGGATTAAGCCTGATAGGATTCCAATCAAGTACAAGCCCTGGCCCGCCTCCGTGGATATATGTAACAAAGAAAAAATGGCTGTACATCCATGAAAGTCCAATGCTGTTTATTAAATCACCAGGATGACATCAAAAAGGATACCAACACAGTCTTGTAGATGCATTTCACACAGTACAATTGTGCTTAATCATTATCAATTGTGGGCAAATAAGTTGTGAAGATGCATAACGGCCGATGTAGCTGCTAGTTGCTCTATTTCCCCTTTGTGTTGGCAGAGAGTGCAGGTTAAGCAGCCATTCTGAATCACAGTCAGGCTCCGCCCCAACAACAAATTGTATTTCATTTCCTAATTTTCCATTAAATTGTGAAAAAAAATTAAAACTTCAAAAAACCACAATAGCTCTTACTAAATACCTTGGACTGTCTACGTTCCAAAAAGGAAAGTCAGGCAGTCAGGTACATCAGGATTGATTAATTCTCAAATATATATATATATATATATATATATATATATATATATATATATATATATATATATATATATATATATATATATATATCATAGTTTGTAGACTCTATAACTTTTACACAGACTAAATAATATACAATGGTTGGTGGTTGGGTTAGATTTATCAAAGTAATGTGACAGAATACATTTGGCCTAAATCTTTGAAGAAATATTATGCATTTCCAAAATGCTATAACAGAAACTAAGACAAATGTTTGTTTTTTTCAAAAATGTTGGTGTTTTTTCATTTATTTAGCAAAAAAAACCAGTGGTGATTTAAAACTACCAAAAGAAAGCTCTATATGTGTCAAAAATGTTACAATTTCATTTGAGTACAGTATTACATGACTGAATAATTGTCATTCAATATGTGACAGTGCTGAAAACTTAAAAATGGTTCGGGCAGGAAGGGGATGAAAGTGTCCAGTATTGAGGTTGTTAACAAATCTACATTTTTCAACACTGAAGTCTACCAACTTGAACTTTTCTATGCAAAGTGCTTCACTCGTGACAAATAAATTCTTATTTATCCAGAGCACAGTATTTAGACAAGCAGTGAAATATGTATCCAAAATGGACAAACCTTACTGCAACTTACTGCAACCTTACTCAAGAGTAGAGCCAGCAAGATTGTTATCTAAGGGCAAAGAAAATGTGTCATCGTTTAAACTCCATCCCAAAGGGATATATTTTCAGGTAGTTAAGCTTTAATTGAACCTCAAAGAGAATTATTTCTAACAGGTAAAGGTATCTCTGCTGGTTGTAAATTAACTTGATCTTGAGGTGATGATGGTAGTCTAATGTCTAAATTCAGGAGGTTTAACTCTAGTGAATGCACAGATCTTATTGACATATTGCTGTATTTTTGTGCAGTCACAAGTTATGAAGAAAGCAGTTGTTTTTTGCATGGTACCAATATAATACAGTCTATAACAGCACAGGAGCCAGTATAGTTCTAGAAACAACAGTCCTCATAATTCCACAAGTTTAGTAAATAGAAA
This sequence comes from Lithobates clamitans, assembly GCA_037952925.1. NCBI lineage: Eukaryota > Metazoa > Chordata > Amphibia > Anura > Ranidae > Lithobates > Lithobates clamitans. Next base: position 2,773,299 of record JBBGZY010000677.1, read on the forward strand.
TCTCCAATGCTTGCACAGTTTTCCAAACTTCGAAAAGAGTTGCTTCTGATGAGTGAGATCGGACACATTAAAGGTGACAAGCAGACTTTAACATGAGCTACAGTTGCTTCAGAAACAGTGTAATTTCTAAGTAGACCCCAGAGGCATGTGCTCACTCATAGTGCCGACACAGACCATGTGCTTCCTGAGGCACAGGTAAAACTTCACAGCAGATAGAGCAGACTATGTGGAAATATTTGGTAAACAGTTTTCCTACTGTTCTATTTCAAATGCCGATATATCCTATCTGAGACCCAGTCTGAGTGGACAGCATAGCACTTGCTGAATTGGCAAATACCACAGGCAGTTTCAATAAGACACAGAGGTTGAATCCAATATAGTTTTAATTCAGATATGACCAATAGAAAGGATGTTTTACAATCTTCGACCTGTAAGGAGACACTGGGGTTGATTTACTAAAACTGGAGAGTGCAAAATGTGGTACAGCTGTGCATGGTAGCTAATCAGCTTCTAACTTCAGCTGGTTCATTTAGGTTTTGACAAAAAAAAATGGTGTCTATGCAGAGCTGCAACAGATGTTTTACTCTTCAGTTTTAGTAAATCAACCTCAATGTTTTTGAGGCTCTATGCACACTGGCTTAACAAAAACTTTGCTTCTACAGAAGTTTTGTATTATGCCAGTAGAAGGAGCTCAATGTTATCCTATGTGTCCATGCCCTTTAGGGCGATTACAGGCATATTTTGAGTTCAACGTTTAGAGGCAGGAAAAAAAAAACCCTTCTGGTTCGCGTTTCTGATTAGAGCTTACTGGCAGAAAAAACGCTAAACTCTCCTAAACCCGTCTAGACTTTGTACAAAAAATACTCGAATTGAGCGCTTTTTAGTGCCAAGAGAACAGACTTTTTTTTAAGCCCATTGTTTATGGAGCCTCAAAGTAAAACTAAACTGAGCAATAGCATGAGAGTCAGAGATTTCAGGAGGGAAGAGCAAGGGACAAAACCAGACATAATAAAACAGATAAAGGATGCCATAGCACATTTCCAGCAAGGCCCCTGAAAATGTTTGATAGCTCAAACCCTCAAGAGTATACCCACAGATCTGAAGGATGCCCTGGTTTCTTATACAGCATTTATTTGGAATCCAGCTGGTATTGGCAGTGGTAGAACAGGCATTTTTATTCAGTAAGGCAGCAAACAAGAACAATTTCATTGCAAAACGGCATTGTAGATTAAGTCAATAGCATAAAATAAACTAAATATTTGCTCACGTGGGCCACTAATTAAATCTATTTCAGTCCCTGACTAACAGAGCATCCCTTAATGGGTTTCCTGAAGCAGACCTTGAGCACTTTTACCTTTTTAGTGTTCTGTCATCAGTCAGGCTTTCCACAAAGCAGTAGGCTCCCACAGCAGATAGAGAGAGTGCTAAGCATCAGTCAGTTCACATATAAAAAAGGCCTGTGGACTTATTCAAATTCTTATAAAATTAAAAAAAATGTTTTCTCCATGTCAGCAACATGCCCTAGAGCCCCTCACCATGCGTAGGTGACAAACCTAAGTGCCACATTCACACTGCCCATTGTGATTTTAATTAGAGAGATTTCTGACTGACAGCTGCACAAGTTGACTTATGGGGAAAGTTGTACTAATTGCTTGCTGAAGTACTTGACAGCTTCACAATGATAGCTATAATTTACTAGCAAACATAGATGACAAAAGAAGGCAGCTAGCTGAAGCACCAATGATTAAAACATAAAAAAGTGAAGCTTAAAAAGAACGGAAAACATTTAAAAAAAAACTGATTTCTACTGGGGCATAATCCAAGCCTAAACATTTCCTATCTGAACTAGGACATGGTACAAGTGTGATTTTAATTGCTTGTTTGTAACTGAAATGTGACTTTGTGTGCATACAGTGATTTCAGATGAGACAATTGCCAATAAAAGGTCACAGCTCAACAGAAGTTGTACACCTTTTTTTTCTTTTTATAGTTGTCTACTGCCATTTGTTATCATTTAAACTGACTGAAAATTTCTTAAATACCCTTTGCTCGGAAATGCCTTAAATACCTTTTTCTCATAGTACAGATACTCATTTTGTCCTCCCATTTCAGTGATTTATTCTGGAATAGATGAGTAATGGCCACTCTTCATCACACATGTCCTTACAGAGATGTGTAGTGTTAGAGAATAGTAAGGGTGTTCCTGACCACGTGTGCTAGGTAATGGTGTACACTGGACAGTATGGTCAAACCCTAGTGCCTATTGGACAGTAATGTCATATATAGTCATCCTGCACATCTCCTATGACAGGAAAATAACGGTATACAAAAGCAGAGGTTGTCAGAAAAATTTCCATCCAACTGAATACCTATTTCTGTAAATTCAGTTGGGCTTTTAATCTCATAATCATAACATACTGAAATCTCATGTGTGATTAAACCCTAAATGTTACATTTTATGCAAAGCAGTATATCCATTACGACATGAAAATCAAAGGGCAATTAAAAACATTTTAATCTAAAACAGAATACCTTCATCATGTCAGTGAATCAAAACACTAATGTGTAACAGAGGTCACAACAAAAATTATGGATTGTCATTTCACTGGTGATGTCACTTTATGGATTTAACACAAACCTTCTATTACAAGCAGCTAGAACCATTCTTTAAATATGTTATTTCTGAAGTTATTTAGATTTATATATAGTACTGAGATTTAAATGCAATGAGCAGTCACCACACCAACAACACAAGCAGTGTTTGTGTTTCATTTTAGCAGGGCACAAAGCAAATCTGGATGTTTGTTAAATGACTATATGTGACAGTCGTAGCCACCAATTACATTTTTTACTGCCAGTGCTGATAATATGTTAATTATGCAGACATTACATTTATGCAGCCCATGCAGTACCATATCTGAAATATTAACCACTTGCTTACTGGGCACTTAAAGCCCCTTCCTGCCCGGACCAATTTTCAGCTTTCAGCGCTCTCACACTTTGAATGACAGTTGCGCGGTCATGCAACGCTGTACCCAAATGAAATCTTTATCATTTTTTTCACACAAATAGAGCTTTTTTTAGAGGTATTTAATCACTGTTGGGTTTTAAATTTTTTTCTTAAAAAATGAAAAAAGACCAAAAATTTAGAAAAAAAAACTGTTTCATAGTTTGTTATAAAATTTTGAAAACAGGTAATTTTTCTCCTTCATTGATGTGCATTGATGAGGCTGCACTGATGGGCACTGACAGGCTGCGCTGATAGGCTGCACTAATGGGCACTGATAAGGCGGTACTGATAGGCACTGATAGGTGGCAGTGATGGGCACTGAGAGGTGGCACTGATGGGCACTGATGGTTGGCACTAATGGGTAGCACTAAAGGGAACTGATAGGTGGCACTGAAGGGCACTGATAGATGACACTGATAGGCGGCACTGATAGGTGGCACTGATGGGCACTGATGATCACTGGTAGGTGACACTGATAGGCAGCACTGATCAGTGGCACTGATGATGAGGCACTGATGGGCATTAATTGGCAGCATTGGTGGGAAATCATAGGTGGCACTATTTGGCAAAGGTAAGTGGCACTGGTAAATGGCACTGTGGGCACTGGTAGGTGGCACTGGTGGGTACTGATAGGTGGCACTGGCAGGTGGCACTGGTGGGCACAGATGAGGCAGCTGTGGCTCTCTGTGTGAGGGACCGATGTCCCTTTGACAGAAGCCGTTGATCTTCTATTTATATCACGTGATCAACTGTCATTGACTGACAGCTGATCATGTGGTAAGGGGCCGGGTCTCATAGACTCGGTGATTGCCCCACAGGGGGCGCACAGGCAGCTTATGCATGGGTGGACATCATATGATGGCCTCCCGGCAGTTAAGACCTGCACTGTAGCAGTCATTCAGCTATAGCGCGGGTGGGAGGAGATTAAAGGGTATGCTGTTACCATGTATGCTTAATATTTATTTGTGTCTGCAGCCTCCTTAAAGGGGTTGTAAAGGTAGAAGGTTTTTTTTTATCTTAAAGCGTTTGTTAACCTAAAAAAAAAAAAAAACAGATTCTGTTCCTTTAAAGCATGTTGTACATCACAGTGATTGTGCTGTGTAATTTGGCACACTGTAACACCTGTAATACCTGGTTGATCCTGACAGTTTCTGCCCCCCCTGTAAACTGACCACGGTGTATCATGGCAGCTGAGCCCTGACATCGTGGTCAGTTTATGTGCCTCATCATCTGCGGCCCTGCTCTCTTGTGTCTGTGTCTCCTCTGTCTTCCTCCCCCCTCCCCTCTCTGTCTGTCTGCTCGTGTCAGCTCCACCCCCTCAGCTCCTGCTGCTCTCATATTTGATATAAAAAGCTCCCATCCACGCTGTAATATACCAATAAGTGTCCCTGTGCCTGTGTTATGTAAAAAATATTCTTATCTGCATCTTTATCAGCGTGGCTCCCAGCGATTAGCTGACTGTCGGCTCTCTCTCTCCTCTTTCCTCCCTGGCTGATGTCAGTGGGAGTGCTTGGCCCCGCCCACTGGAACTGTGAGCCGGAAAGTGAAAAGTCAGCTGAGCGCTGGGAGCCGCACTGATTTAGATACAGATAAGCATTTTTTTTATATAACACAGGCACAGGGACAGTTATTGGCATATTACTGAGGGCATGGGATGATTTTATATAAGTGGGTTAACATCCACTTTAATTCATTCTATGCATTAATATAAAAAAAAACTTTCTGTGTGCAACAGCCCCCCTCAGCCCCCCTAATACTTACCTGAGCACCATCTCTATCCAGCGATGTCCAAGAGTCCCTCGGCCGTCTGGGACTCTCCCTTCTGATTAGCTGAGACACAGCAGCAGCACCATTGGTTCCCGCTGCTGTCAATCAATGTCATATAGCCAATCAGGAAAGAGAGAGGTGGGGCCAAATCACAACTCAGTGTCTGAACGAACACAGGGAGCTGCAGCTCAGTTCGGGTGCCCCAAAGCAAGCTTCTTGCTGTGGGGGCACTCGACAGGAGAGAGGGGCCAGGAGCACAGAAGAGGGACCCAAGAAGAGGAGGATACAGGCTGCAAATCCACTGCACAGAGCAGGTAAGTATGACAAGTTTGTTATTAAAAAAAAAATGAGACTTTATAATTACTTTAAAGACCTATCTGAACCTGTAACCTTTGCAGCCATTCATCACAGATGGCATTATTAGGGCCAGTCTGCCAGCATTGTGTTCTGATGAGAAAGCCAATCAAAATTGCTCTTACTACACTGGCTGCTCATTCAGTTTCAGACCCCGTTCACACTCAGAGAATTTGGAATTGCTGGCCGAATCGGTGTAAATTTGCCTGCAATTCCAAATTGCACTAAAAACACAGCAAAATGTGAGATGAGCATTTGGGTGCCATTCATCCTTAATGGCATCCCAAACGTGGTGTGATTTTGCCGCAATTGTCGGGTGACAAAACACGCATGTATAAACGTGCTTGGCTCATGGTCAAAATTTGGTCCGCAAGCCCCGTTTGCTTCAGGAAATGTGCATAGTGAATATAGTAAATGTTTAAGTGAATGGGCTGCCATATGTGCAACATGTGAAATTGTGTGAAAATCGCCAACACAAAATCCCGAGCAGGAACGTGAGTTCCTGCTATGCACATACCTCCCAACTTTTGAACTTCAGAATGAAGGAGATATAAGGGAAGTTGCTGGCAGAGCGCTACATGCATCACGGCAAAAGTGGGTCTTAACAGTAGGAGGGGCTTAATGGGTACAGAGTTTATGAGAGTGCTGGATATAGAGAGTGGGGTTCTGGAGTGTGTTATGTACAACATGCAGGGCTCTAGAGTTTGTTATGCACAGGGTGCAGGGTTTTGTAGTGCATTATGTACAGAGTGCAGGAGAGTGCTAGGCACAGATTGTAGGGTTCTGGAGTGAGTTACATACAGAGTGCAGGGTTCTGGAGTGTGTTATGTACAGAAAGGTGGTACCCACACACACATACTAACCACACACCCACATACAAATCACACACATACAAACCACACACATATACAAATCACACACATACAAACTAAACACATACAAACCACACACACATACAAACCACACACATACAAATCACACACATACAAATCACACACACATACAAACCACACACACATGCAAACCACACACAAAGAAATTACACACACATACAAACCACACACACATACAAATCACACACATACAAACCACACACATACAAACACACACACATACAAACACCTCTCCTCTGCCCCCCCTTCCCCAAAGCTCTACCATCTTCCACATGGTTACCTATGTAAAAGTACCTTTCTGTAGCTGGCTCTGTCACAGTTTAATTTTCTTTTTCAGTGCACTAAGTTAGTGCACACTCTTCTCATTTCCAGCTCCCAAACTCCCCTCACCTGACAGGAAGGAGATAAGAATTACGGTGCAGTTCACTCCCCTCCTCCCCTTGATCATTCTTGTCTTAGCCCTCAGTGCAGAGCAGGGAGGCTGCTATAGTGGGGAAGAGATGTTACTTTTAACTTTTTAACTGCAAAAGCCGTGCTGTGAGTGCAGGACTACCACATAGCTATGAAAAAAACCCCAGTCAGCAATGCATGGGCTGTTTCCCTATACGCTGATTGCTTGACAAAGGGGCAGGTTTGAGTAGCATTTCCGCCCATACCCAACATCACGGCTTGAATCTGACAGCTGTAGCTGCACAGTGCACAACCAGTGACTTTATTGGCCAGTCCCCGGCTGTGCTTGATGTTAACACTTGTGCTGGAAGTTATAATATAATCAACTGATGCAGTGATGCCCTTGTACAGCAGGACAGCGGGACAGAGGGACAGAAGTATAAATGCAGTAAAGCCATGCCCAATCCGGGACTTTAGGAGGTATATATGCAAAGTGTAAATGGGGCCTAAAGCAGAGCCAGGTCTCCTGTCTCCAAAAATAGTTGCAGCCAGAAGTGGCTTTTGTCACCAACCTAAGTAATGTATATGTTATAGGCAATTTACTAAAACTGGTTCACTCAGAATCTGGTGCAACTGTGCATGGTAGCCAATCAGCTTCTAACTTCTTGTTCAGTTAAGTTTTGACAATAAAACCTGGAAGCTGATAAGTTTCTATGCAGAGCTGCACCAGATTTTGCATTTTACAGTTTTAGCAAATTAACCTCATTGTGTCAAACATTGCCTCTAACATTTATAAAGCACGAGTTATGGTATTGGAAACTCAACGTCTGTAAAAGTTATTAGCATGGTGTTTTTTTTAAAGAAGCTGCAGAGACAAGGCTAGAAAAAACATTTATAGTAAAAGGGTATCTTATCTTTAAAGTGAAGCTGTGCCTTGCCATTGAAGGGAAAAGCAACAGGTTACCTTTAATGATGTCCTTCCAAACTCTCTGTTTTTTTTACTCCCCTGCAACACCATTAAGCATCCAGAAGCAAAATAACATACAGTAAGTAAGCTCCACGTTTCTCTAGTTGTACTTTCCAAGACTACCCCCACCCCATATGTGACAGCATAGTACCAATCACCAAACATTGTGTTATTACATGGAGTGAGTCATATGCTCATCTTTACCCATAAGTGCCCAGTGGTTAAACAAAGCAGCAGTTGGGTGTAAGGTGAGAATGTGCTGCAGGTGAGAGGAATTTTAAAGCAAACCTAATGCTTTGCACAACATGGCATTTTCTTTAAGTGAATACGAAAGAAAGGTATAGCCAGATGTTACAATATAAAAATGATATATCTGCATCCAGTGACCAGTCAACACTGGCAACTCATGTGATTTAGATAACAGAGTATAAAAAATAGTAAAATTAAGTTTTTGCCTGCTGATGGTAGATGATGATCCAAATAGCCACTCAAAGTCCGTCTTACAGAGCTCACACAGAAATTATGGGCTGACATTTCCATGGTGATATCATTTTACTGATCTTGCACAAGACATACCTTATATGTAAACAGCAATAGATGTTTTTTAGGTGTTTCTATCAAGAGAATGTATTGCAGAATTACCAATGCTCATATGAAACAAATGTGTTTTTGTATTATTAGTGGATGCCAGTTTAATTAGAAAAATTATTATTTCCTAATTATACTTTTGATGTTAAATGAAATTTAATTCCAAATGGGAATTACATACCTGTTTTAGACCAATCAGTGTAGTGACACAGAGGTCTCCAACTCACTTTGATCTCTTGTAAATTAATAGAGGAATGCTTTATAATACTTGCTGGATGGAGGTCCACCTGTTCATATATATTTAGTATTTTCCGATAAGGATGCATGGGTAAGCATGCAATACAAGATGTAATAACTAATATGCACAGTGACTCCCTACAGTTTAGAAAACTTTAGGCTTGTAAAAAAACTATTCTTACAAATAGTTTTGCACACTTAGACAATTATATTATCCATATACTTAAAGCGGGGGTCCACCTACATGAGCTAAAAAAAAATAAAAATAAAAGCCAGCAGCTACAAATACTGCAGCTGCTGACTTTTAATACATGGCCACTTACCTGTCCCAGGGTCCAGCGATGTCGGCAAGCGACGCCGAGAACCCGCTTGGTTCTTGGCAGCTGCCGCCGCCATCCTAGGTGAGGGGATCAGGAAGTGAAGCGTTGCGGCTTCACTTCCCAGTTCCCTACTGCGCATGCGCGAGTCGCGCTGCACGTCCCAAGTGGCCCCTGCTCTCTCCTGGGCGGAGGGACAGGAAGAGGCATAGACTCCCATGGGAGTCTATGCCGGAAGTGGGTGCAAATACCTGTCTTAGACAGGTATCTGCACCCCCTCCCCCCTGAAAGGTGCCAAATGTGACACCGGAGAGGGGGGAGGGTTCCGAAAAGCGGAAGTTCAATTTTTGTGTGGAACTCCGCTTTAACTCATTTGAACATTTGTGGGTTCTCTAAGTTCAATACATCTTATAGACCCAAAGAAAATATATGTAGAAATAGAGTAAGCTCACCAAAGAGCTCGGTATACTACAGTGTAAATTGTGTATACAAGTAAAAACATTAGCTTAACAATATGCAAATATAACATCTATATCATATGTAGATATTATCAATCAGTAGCAAATCAGGAAATATATTGTAAATACATCTCATAGTAACATAATGATAGCAGTACTTAAATATGCAAAGCGGATCCTAATGCCAAGCATCAGTACATGCATAGAACAGCACCAAGCAGCATCTATTACCAACACTAAGATATTAGAGGATAAACGTGTATGTCCATTTACAGTGGGGATGAAAAGTATTCAGAACCCCTTAAATTTTTCACTCTTTGTTATATTGCAGCCATTTTCTAAAATCATTTAAGTTAATTTTTTTCCTCATTAATGTACACACAGCACCCCATATTAACAGAAAAACACAGAATTGTTGAACTTTTTGCAGATTTATTAACCCCCCTAGCGGTATTCCCGAGTCTGGCTCGAGGTGGATTTTCAATACCAAAAGCGGTATCCCCGAGCCAGACACGGGATCGCTTCGCAGGATCCTTGTCGATGTTACTTACCTTGTCCCCTGGATCCTGCGATGTGTCCCCGCTGTGATCGTCGAGCCGCCGTGTCTCGCTCGATTCACAGTGCCGAGCTCCGTTCCCTGCGAGCGTTGCGACGCACAGGGACAGAGCTTGGCACCAAATTCAAAAAGTAAAACACACTTACAGATTACAGTACTGTATCAAATAATTACACATCCCCTTTGTCCCTAGTGGTCTGTCCAGTGTCCTGCATGCAGTTTTATATTATAAAAACTGTTCTTTCTGTGTGGAAACTGAAGATTGTCCATAGCAACCAAAACTGTCCCTTTACATCAAAAGTGATTTCAGACCAACTAGAAAACTGCGATAATAAATTAGAATCACTCACAGAATTGAGTGATAGTGATTTGTGAGGAAATCCGTCATCAAACACTAAAAGTAACAAAAGTGACAATTCTGCCACTGAGCAAATTTCAGTGTTTTTGATTTGATTACAGTATTGAATCATTTTTATTATTATTATATTATTATTTGTTATAATTATTTATAGTTATTTATTATATTATAATTTTTGATTTAGTTTTTCAAACTTTATCATACCCGGGATGTCTACTAGACTCTTGTTTGGACAGATTTAAGTGAATTATTCCTAAGAATTACAGGCCTATAATATAAAGTGCCAAATTTCTGTGCAAAATAATGGTACCGCTTTCAGCATCAAAAATCTGAAATAATCATACCGCCAGGGAGGTTAAAAAAGAAAAACTGAAATATCACATGTTCCTAAGTATTCAGACCCTTTGCTCAGTGTTTAGTAGAAGCACGCTTTTGATCTAATACAGTCTTTTTGGGAAAGATGCAACAAGTTTTTCACACCTGGATTTGGGGATCCTCTGCCATTCCTACTTGCAGATCCTCTCCAGTTCTGTCAGGTTGGATGGTAAACGTTGGTGGACAGCCATTTTTAGGTCTAACCAGAGATGCTCATTTGGGTTTAAGTCAGGGCTCTGGCTGGGCCATTCAAGAACAGTCACGGAGTTGTTGTGAAGCCACTCCTTTGTTATTTTAGCTGTGTGCTTAGGGTCATTGTCTTTTTGGAAGGTAATCCTTCGGCCCAGTCTGAGGTCCTGAGCACACTAGAAAAGGTTTTAGTCCAGGATATCCCTGTACTTGGCCGCATTCATCTTTCCCTCAATTGCAACCAGTCGGCCTGTCCCTACAGCTGAAAAACACCCCCACAGCATGATGCTGCCACCACCACTATTCACTGTTGGGACTGTATTGGACAGGTGATGAGCAGTGCCTGGTTTTCTCCACACACACCGCTTAGAATTAAGGCCAAAAAGTTCTATCTTGGTCTCATCAGACCAAAGAACTTTATTTCTCACTATCTTGGAGTCCTTCAGGTGTTTTTTAGCAAACTCCATGCAGGCTTTCACGTGTCTTGCACTGAGGAGAGGCTTCCGTCGGGCCACTCTGCCATAAAGCCCCGACTGGCGGAGAGCTGCAGTGATGGTTGACTTTCTACAACTTTCTCCCATCTCCCAACTGCATCTCTGGAGCTTAGCCACAGTGATTTTTGGGTTGTTCTTTACCTCTCTCACCAAGGCTCTTCTCTCCCGATAGCTCAGTTTGGCCGGACGGCCAGCTCTAGGAAGGGTTCTGGTCGTCCCAAACGTCTTCCATTTAAGGATGATGGAGGCCACTGTGCTCTTAGGAACCTTAAGTGCTGCAGAATTTTTTTGTAACCTTGGCCAGATCTGTGCCTTGCCACAATTCTGTCTCTGAGCTCTTCAGGCAGTTCCTTTGACCTCATGATTCTCATTTGCTCTGACATGCACTGTGAGCTGTAAGGTCTTATATAGACAGGTGTGTGGCTTTCCTAATCAAGACCAATCAGTATAATCAAACACATCTGGACTTAAATGAAGGTGTAGAACCATCTCAAGGATGATCAGAAGAAATGGACAGCACTTGAGTTAAATATACGAGTGTCACAGCAAAGGGTCTGAATACTTAGGACCATGTGATATTTCAGTTTATCTTTTTTAAGAAATCTGCAAAAATGTCAACAATTGTGTGTTTTTCTGTCAATATGGGGTGCTGTGTGTACATTAATGAGAAAAAAAAATTAACTTAAATGATTTTAGCAAATGGCTGAAATATAACGAAGAGTGAAAAATGTAAGGGGTCTGAATACTTTCTGTCCCCACTGTATATGCCTAACAATAACCATTTTCTCTCCAGCCAGCCATTGTGGCATCAGAGTTTACACCACCATATGACATTAGCATGATATTTTCTGTGCTTCACACTCCTGAAGGTGCCAACCACTGTGTGTAGACAGAGCTCACAATTCTAACAACCACAGATACAGATCTGCAAGTACTACATTGGGACGGGGTTTGGTACCCTGCATGTTATGGTCAATGTAACAAAAGTAAGGAGTGAAACATGCAGTGTATAGTAAGAGGAGTGGATTCTGATATTCCTTGAAGGGAAGGTAGTACATATATTGTATATACTTGTGATCTTGCAAAGAAAAACAAAAAAAATGCCTGATACCTTATTTGACTCAGATTTATCTAGTTTAAGCCACTTTAAATAATTTTAAGATTTTAAGATGAATTAGAGACTGCAAGCCAGGCCTTCTCATCCAACATCAGGGCCGGCCCTCACAAATGCGTTTTTGGAAGAATGGTCAAACATTGCCATAGACACACTCCTAAACCTTGTGGACATCCTTCTTCAAAGAGTTGAAGCTGTTATAGCTGAAAAGGGTGGGCCAACTCAATATTGAACTCTACGGACTAAGACTGGTATGGCATTAAAGTTAATGAGCATGTAGGCAGGCATCCTCCTACGCTTGGCATTATAGTGTATATATATATATATATATGTATATATATATATATATATATATATATATATGTATATATATATATATATATATATATATATATATATATATATATATATGTGTATATATATATATATATATATATATATATATATATATATATATATATATACAGTGGGGACGGAAAGTATTCAGACCCCCTTAAATTTTTCACTCTTTGTTATATTGCAGCCATTTGCTAAAATCATTTAAGTTCATTTTTTTTCTCATTAATGTACACACAGCACCCCATATTGATATAAATATAGAATCCTTTCAAAAAAAGACACTGATAATGTAGACATGTGTTATTACTAATGACTCTTGCACATTGAATGAGAACAGCATGGATTCCCTGTGTTTATTTTAGTTGGACCTATATAAGCTCTCTGAAAATAAGTATTTCTTTTTCCTACATTTGTAAATGACTTCTTTCAACCCATATAAGTTTTAAAAACCCAGACAGCATTAGCAATCTTGCACAGTTGGCAACTGTGATTAGTCTACTTTGATCTGTAATTGAAGTTAAGAGGTATATTCTTTAATAAAATGGCTTTTCATTACATGGACATTTGGCTATAATTTCTTGCATATAACTAGTCATTTTTTACACTTATTTGTAAAATACCAAAACATGTACAAAGTAGTAAAATTGATACCAATCTTAAAATTCTGGCAAATAGTGAAATGAAGTGTCTCATCTGATGTAGTCCATTATTTTTAAATAATGATGAAATGAACACAGGTTCATGGCACTCTAAAAGTTAATTTGGAGATAAGTTGGAGTTATGACCACACAGGAGCACCATAATGTTGCATATATACCTTGCGTAAAAAAAAAAAAAAACGTTGCCACCTTGTTCATTCAGGATAAGGTTTAAATAGAGCCTTTTATTTGCCTAAACCCTTACCATATTATATTCCCGTTTCCCACAGAAATTGTATCAGAGCTTACACATGGTTGATAGTGTTGTCCTTCTCATCAGTTGACAGTGGTTGGACCTGGCAATTGGAAACTCAGACCCGAGCACTGTATCTTGGGAGGGGGTTACATGTTACCCCATAAACAGAAGCACTTGGTATTTGTAATGGCAGAAGTGTGAGTATATTTATATTGTACATTTAGTTTCTGTTCTTACTGAATTTTTTGTGTTCTCCTTAGTTTCCAGACTCTTCAAATAAATTACATCAGGTGAATCATGTGACTTTTTCATAATTTTATCTCTCTAAAAAATTCAGCTGTTACAAAATTACAGTGGAAAGAGAAGCAAAAAGGAAAACCCTCTAGTGAGGGAAAAAACCTCTAAAACAGCCTATAGATGAATACGTTTTTTTTAATTCAACCAGTGGGTTAAACAAAAAAAAAAAAACATACTTGATTTCCCCATCCACACACTCCACGTAGATTGGGAAATCCTCCCCACTGAGCATTTGTATTCTGACAGTGGTGAGACTTCTCCACCATCAGAATACACTACAGTACTATAACCTGCAGTGCTAATCTAGCTAGGAATATCCAACAGAGTGTTTGTATAGAAGTTGATCTGTAGATCGACAACCTCAATGCCCATACATGGATCGAAATTTGGTGGGTCCCTGCTAAACGAGTATGGATCCATGTATGGCCAGCTTTGGACAGTTGTCACTGGAGCATTTGTCTCAAATAGAAGATTTTAACCTTACTTATTTCTAGAAAGAACTGTAATAAGATCTCCTATCACCTTGTGTCCCAATGACAATGGTCACCGGGACTAATAGAGAGGGTAAATCTTTCCAGCAGACACAAATGCAGCAATAAAAACCAGACAAAAGCTCCAACTTTTCCCTATTCTATCTTGTTGAGCTTTAGACACTTACACTTTAAATAAGGACATCTTCACAAGAGTTAAGTAACACAGTTCCACCTCTACAGAGATGCTATTAAAGGGTATAGCCACTTCTTCAGTGCTCCACACATACTCTAGGAAATATTTATTGCTTTTCTTAAGTCCCTTCAGCAACCAGCAAATGACTATTCCTTTCACGATAGGTACTATAGAATTTCATTCAATAAGGGCCAGAAGCAAACTTTTTATTTACAGAGATACACATTGTTTAGATGGTTTAATTTGTGTTTCTACTATGAGAAGTTAAATTTCAGCTCAGGAAACTATAACTTGTGTTTTTATGACAGTTCTCTTATGTACAAAGAGGTTCTTCTTGTAGAGTAAATAATTCACAAGCGTCATTGCCATTCCAAGATGTGGTGATGGCCAGGGAAGTAGACACATGGACCAAACTCATGTCACAGTCCATCGATATTGCCTGTTTTTGTGATTCTCCCTGTGCTATTCCCCTAACCAGAAAATACTATGTTTCTGTTAAAAAAGTATTTTTTGTTTGATAAAACTCTAAAGTCTGCCTGCTTCTCCTTGAAGGTCTGTGCCTTTTCATTTCATGAATACAATTTATTGCTAATTAAGCGTATTATGCTGCTGCTTCCTACTGAAAAATAGATCTTTGCAGAAAGAAATCTATTCATTGGGATATAAAAAATAAAAATAACTACGGCATCCATCTGCAATCACAAAAAAGATGCTATTTAAAATACTGATGAAAGGGTATGTAGCTGCATTTTATGGTTTTACTTCATTAATATTAGAAATTAATTAAGATGTAATGAATATGTGATTAACATAATATTAGACATAAGACATATGTAAAAATAAGATTAAGGAATATAGAAAACAGTATATACACATACACACATAGCACATATATAGGTATAATTAATATGCAGCAACCATTACTGTTGTTATCATCACAAACTGTTTGATAGATGTTTTTTCTTTAAACAAAAGAGTTAAATTACTAAAAGCGTGTTTTCCACTGCTGGTGAACAAAACACGTATTCCTTTTTTAGAAGCACAGATTTAGTTTAGCAAGAGTGAAAATGACACATTTAGCAAGCCTTTCAGAGCCAGTTTGTTACATCACACTCAGAGATGTAGAAGCAGCACAAGAAGTCAGTCAGTTGTGCTGCAGTGCTAAAAAGGGGCATGCTGATAGCAGGAGAAAACAGAGTGACAGAAAGATAAGCTCATCATTATTCTGCATCTCTTTTTACTATCTAGTCACCGGCTGGGGTAGAGACAAGACCTGTAAGTGTTACCTACTGCAGCAGAGAAAAATCAGGTCTGCTGCCCTGCCACACAAGTTTGTATTGATCCCATTTATTTAATTAATTTGTACATTTCAATTTTTGCCTGAAGTTCAGCATTAAAATAGATTTAGACTCAGACAACACTGTCTCTCAAATGGTGTGAAACAGGTTGTAAATTATATAGCTTTTTGGTGAAGTACAGGCAGCTTAAGCCCTCTGCAGCCTCGGAGAAGCTGGCTTGGTTTCAGCGGCAAGATGGTGCCAGTGCTCCCACACTGCCAGCCTCCCTTTAGTCCTCTCTGCCGGATCTGTCCATAGAAATTCCACTGCTTTATTCGCAGGGTTTGGGTGTTGAGTGCTCTGCCTCCTCTCAGAGTCCTCTTCTGATCCAGGCACAGATAGGGACACTGAACAGCCAACTGTTGAACCAACACTATCACAAATAATGTGTGCTATACAGAATTGCAAGGTAGCACTTAGTGCACAAATAGAATCTATTCACATAGATTTTTCTCTATTAAAACAAGATGTCCATGATCTCAGGTAGAGAACAGAGCTGCAGAGGAGCAGATTAGTTCTCTTGAAGATGCACTGGCTCCTTTATCCACCTCAGTATGGGCAGAGTCTTCTGGAATGGTGGCTCTTAGAGCTAAACCTGATGACCTTGAAATTCGGTCAAGATGAAATAACCTCCGTTTTGTGGGATTTCTGGAAAATTCAGAGGACGGGACACCTGAACGCTTGCTGGCTATGTGGCTGAAGGATGCCCAGAGAGCTGACTCTCTATCATCCACTTGCACATATTCTTAATTTTCAAGACAAGGTCACTATCATGAGAATCACCAGGACAGCTGGGGAACTCCATTACAATGGCAATTTAATATCCATCTACCCTGACTTTAGGATGTCAAGGCACATCAACGAACCCAAGGCCTACAATACACCACTTTATACTTGGCCAAACTGAGAGTTATTTCAGCAGGTAAGGCAAATTTCTTTACTTCCCCCAGGGAAGACATGGACTGGCAGAATGACACCTGTGGGCCACCACCTTGACAGCATTGCCAGTAATGTCTTATTTTGATCTTTTTGGGCCTACCTGTCCTGTTTCTTCTGGATCTCTGAGCCCCTGGAATTGTGACTGTGTTTACCTCCCTCTGTTTATTGTTGGATCTGGAAACGTTCACTTGTTCCTGCCTTGCTATACCCCCCGAGGGCCCCCCGGGCCCTATGTGACCCCCCTGGCTTTTCAGGCCCTTCTTGGTGATCTTAGCCTGCTTCTGGATTGGACATGATGCAGAGGATCTGTGCAACAGACAGGGGCTTTGCCTATAGCTTAAAAATTGTGTCTTTTTCCCTTTATCTGATTGCATCTCTCTGTATAACCTGCAAGATTACTGCTTCAGAGTAATCAGACTTCTACTTACAACATTTATCTCACCCCTGCTGTTCACCGTCTCAGAGGGATTGTATTAATTAGGTCAAACCTTTCTGCCTTCTACACACTTCCCTACCTATTGGTGGTGTTACCACTGGGTTTTTTTCCTTTTGCTGTTTTTTTTGGGTACCAGGCTCTCTGTGATTGGGATGGATGTGCAGGGTGGGTGGGGTTGTTTTTTTTGTTGGAGTTAAAATTAGCTGTGGCACTTTATTTGTCCCTCATGCTCTCTATTGTATGTTTTCTTCGATGTTACAACACAGTAATTATGTAATACCAGACATTCTAAGTAACAGCTAACAGAACATTTCAGATTAACCTGGCAGCTTGCACAGGCCCAATAGTAAAAAGCAAAACTAGTATCTGGATCAGGTATCACAATAGATGTATGTTGTTGTACCCCCTAAAACCTAACAATAACCATGAACTACATTACACAATTCATTTTTTAACAAAAACAGAAAGGGCCCTCTCTTGACCCCTGAGTGAGGGGGTCAGGCAAGAAGAGAGGACCAAAAAGGGGAGAGAAAAAAAAAGGGATAAAGTAAAAGGAAGGGTAAGATAAAAGGGGTGGAGGGAATCGGGAGAACTTTAAAATCATGTGGGGAATTGAGAGATGGGAGGGGTGGAGAACTCATCTATTCTGGACAACCAATGTTTTAAGGTTGGAGAGGAAGTGAGCTCCCATAGGTCAAGGATACATGCCCAGGCAGCATTCAATGTAGGGCATCTTATATATGTTGTCTTGGTAATATTTGCTGTTTTTTTTATCTCTATATTTGTCATGTCATCTCCCTTGAAATTATTGTCCTGGAATACTAGAGAGTTAAACTCGCCTCAAAAACTGTCCTTGTTTTTTTAATCTGTTAATAAATGTATACCCCATTTTATTTGTCTACAAGAGACTCATTTAACGACCCTTAAAACCTTGGCATTTGAAAAGAAGTGGACTGCAAAAACCTTTCAAACCACACATACCTCCTATTCCAGAGTGGTCTCTGTCTTGTTATCCAAATCCCAGGCCACATGCTCTTAACATGGGGGGGTGGGTGCTTTGGGGAGAGAGGGGGCTCTGCTAAATGGCAGCTCTGTGCCTGAATGGACACACGGAGCTGCAGCTAGGCTCAGATACCCCCATAGCAGGCTGCTTGCTGTGGGGGCATTCGGCATGAGGGAGGGGCCAGGAGAAGTGAAGAGGGACCCATGAAAAGGAGGATCCAGGCTGCCCTGTGCAAAACCACTGCACAGAGATTAAGTATAACATGTTTGTTATTTAAAAAAAATGAGACTTTACAATCACTATAACATGGATGTCAAAATATTGGTGAAAGTGCTAGCCAATCATTTGAATTACGTGATTGCACGTCTGGTGGAAAGTGATCAGGGCAGCTTTATCACCGAGAAGTCTACTAGAATGAACATTTGAAGACTTTTTCAGAATTTACAGTACCCCCATGGTCACTTCCGCTCACATGTAGTGATTGGACAGTTGTAAGGCCTTTTGCAGCCCTATCTTTTTTTTTTGGTATTTTACAACTGTATGACTTTGGCCCCCGTATGATACCCTGGATCCATATTCTTAATACTGACCCGCTGGCCAGGGTTTGAGTGAATGACAAATTTCTACACCCTTCCCGATACATTGTGGTACACGTCAGGGTTGCCCATTCTTATTCCTTTTATTTGCCTTAGCTATTGTGACTCAGGCTATCTGCATTCAAACTTCTCCCAACATATGAGGCCTCACCATTAGCACTATAGAGGAATGTATTTCATTACACGCGAATGACACATTGATATGCTGTATCCAGCTGACCCCAGTGAGTCATTGTGCCACCTACTTTGGGAGTTGGTGGAGTTTGGAGACTACTCTGGATTCCGGGTTGATTGGGAGAATTCCAATCTCTTCCCTATTGATCAGGCAGCTGTGCAGATGATCCATCCATCCTCCTAGCTCCAGTTGGTGTAATCCTTTAGGTATCTGGGAGTTGTAGTGCAACTGCCTTTTAGGTTCTTACATTATGAATAACATATACCCTTTAATTTCCCAGTTTAATCATCAGACCATGCAAAACATGTCCCTCTCGTTGGATCTTATGGACAAGATGTTAAAAATTATATATATATATATTACATATATATTTATATATATATATATATATATATATATATATATATATATATATATATATATATATTTATATTTATAATATATTTTGCGTATAGGAACACAGAGAGGTACATGACAATTATGAATGCTTGAGGATCGTAGAGGGGGGAGAGAGAGGGAGGATGGGGGGATCCCCCCCGTTTTTTTTTTTTTGTTTGTTTCTGTGGGGGTGGGGGAAGGGGGGAGAAAAATAGATAAGTAAATATTGGTACCTTCAGTGGATAAAAGGGAAAGGGAAAACCTATTAAAGTTTTGTATTAAAGAGATTACAATTTTTCTTAAGCCACAATGATGCGAAAAGGAGAGGGGGCGCAGCGGAAATGACGCAGCTGACTTAAAATCTCTCTAAAAGCTTGCTGATGTGGGAAAAAAAAAATATATATATTTATAATATATTTTGCCTAAACTACTTTCTTACTATAAGATACGATGATATGATCTGTATGGCATTGCTTTGGCACCAAAAGACCTCCACCTCTGCATCCAGTAGGCCTCTCCCCATGTTTTTACCTTTATTACCTGTCAACCCAACTGGTTTACATCCACAATTGGCTCCATCCCTCCTCAAACAATACCTGCACTACTACTGAGACTGCCATATCTTCACAATATTATTTATAGATGGCAAATACCCCTTTGGGAGGGCACTGCCATGCTGAAAACTTTTAATATTTTCAGCTCTTCTAGCAGCTGCAAGAAGAAGTCACAATCCCTTCTACCTTTTTTTTATTGTTTCCAACTCCGACATGCCAATAAAGCACAGTGTGAGTCATTAGATAGCCCAGCCCACCTTTGATTACTCCCCTTGAGAAATTGCTTTGTAAACCTAATACAACTAGATTAATTTCAACCTAATACTCCATGCTGCTGGTGGAATATAATCCCAGGTTATTGCCGCCCAGGCTAAGTGGTCCTCCTTAGACTTGCAATTCACTGACTCTGACTGGACTGAATTTACTGCTACCTACCACAAATCAGTAACCTCCTCTAAGAATAGGATCATTCAATTGAAGATCTTTTATCACAGCCATCTTACGCCTGCTTGACTGTATACTAGGGGGCTGTTTTCAAGGCTGTGGTAATACAGCTGACTTTATGCACTGATTTTGCTCCTGTTCCACAATCTATTCTTTTTTGGTCAGAAATTAATTTCTTTATATCTTCTGTATTGGTCTTCCCTAATATAATGTACCCTAAGAACTGTTTATTGGGAGTGTTTGGTGACATTTCTATGTCTGTTACGTATACTGTATTTTTATGCAAAAAAAGGAATCAAACCATCCTGGAAAGGGACTCCCCCCCCATATTGAATTCTTGGCTTGAGTTAATTAATCAAACATTTCCCTTATATAAACTTACTTTTGAACTCAGGAAGAAGTCGAAGCTCTTTGATAAACTGTGGGGTACTGGGGACCTCTCTGGATCCAGGATACTAGGACATGTATATATTGCTGTTTATGAATAATTTGCTTTCTTTCCTTTACATTGTCACACTCATTTTGGGCTCATTTACACTGTTGAAACATGAGAGATGTTCTGTGTTTGGTTACTTCTCTACTTCTTTCTTTATATATTGAAGGTTTTTTCCCTTCTTTTGTTGTAAAACCTTTATACTAAAATCAATAAAATATATCTTAAAAAAATACATAGCTCTTACAGCTAGCATAATGCTGCTGCGCCCCCCCCCCCCCCCGCCAAACCCACTTATTTACCTTTTACACAATGGGATTAATTTACTAAAACTGGAGATTACAAAATCTAGTGCAGCTGCACATGGTAGCCAATCCGCTTCTAATTTTAGCTTGTTCGATTGAGCTTTGACAAAAAAGCCTGGAAGCTTATTGGTTTCTTTGCAGAGCTGCACCAGATTTTGCACTCTCCAATTTTAGTAAATTAACTCCAGTGTCTCTATTTCTGTTCTCCCTGTTCCTAGACCCTGCCCCGTGATGACATATTCGGGTTGATTTATTAAAAAAGTAGAACATGTTCACCTAGCAAAGTAATTCACCCATAATAAATACAAATCAGTATTCAAATAATTGATTATCCAATGTGGGAGCTACTTTTAATGAGAAAGTGCATTTCGCTTACACAGCTCTGCCACAAAGCACATTCCAGTTTGTTCCAATGTTTAAACCCATGTGGCCTGGTACAGGAAAGGAAGGGGGCACACATTTGCTGACTTGTTCTGGCCACCCAGTCTGTGTGTCTAGATAAAGTTCTGGATAGAGAAGTAGGGGGAAAACTCATGCTTTTTTCCCATTTTTTAAGGGACAGTACACATTAAAATATTGTGTGCGCTTCCTTTTAATATTCCAACCACACACTTATCCACACATACAGTTTAGATGGCCCAAGAAATGGAGTGCAGTGAGTGTGCAGCCCCATCTTCCTGGATCCCAAATCCTATTACCCCAAAATTGATGGTGTGTTTCAAAAGGTCCTTTATTTACATTCTAAAAAGAATGTAAATAATGTCCCTTGATGTGAATCAATCAGCAATCTAATCAGTCAGTGATAAAAGCCATTGTCACTCATGACAACTCACCACTCAACAATGTTAATCCACTGCCACAACAACCCACTATGATGGTAATGTATATCAGGGCCAGTATCCTGAGTGATGGCATTAACCATATAAATTCATGACCATATTTGCTTAATTATATCACCCATCAACATTTTTTTTTGCATTGAACAAGCACTAGACAGTACTCATGTTTATTGGATTGTGAATATCAAAATTCCAATAATTGTAACTTTCTGTGATATTCAGTGGCCCATTTGTTGCCGCAAATCTAGATTTATGTTGAGTGGCTTTCTGTACTGTGTGGATCTTCCTTAATATAACACCAAGGTTTACCCTATTTTACACTATATTTTCAGTCATTTCTTATGGCCATGCATGAATAATGCATAGATGCCAGAAATTGTATAATTATATGTGCAGACGTTTTTTTTTTAGAATGATCAATGTGCTTCATTCTTATCTCAAGAAGTGCCAAATATATTCCTTATTTACATCAGCAGCTTCTCACATTTGCATCCTTATAACCAGAGTGATCATTAGAAATTTGTCAGAAAACCCTGTTTGCTTCTCTTCCTCCCCGTATCTCCACTTACTTAGAAGAATCTAATGACAGCTTTTTAATTTCCATATATAGAAGGTTGTTTATCAAAGTCCACCTGTAGACAGCATATCACTGTTTACCACTATGTATATTCTTACCTGGGGACTGTGATTTTTTTCAATAATGTTAAATTTTTTTTTTTCACTGCAACTAAGAATGTAAGACTTCTTTTTTAAAGCATGGAAATCCCAAACTGCAAGGTGTTGGCATAGGCAAAATAACGCCAACCCAATTATTATATTTCATTAAAGTGTTACTAAACCCAGGACCCTGTGGACTATATCTGGTCCCCCACAGTACACAGAACATGGAAATGCAATCATTTTAGTAAATATAAACTGCTAAACACCTTTTCTCATCAGCAGTATATAGCAGTCTTGTGACGTCAATCAGTGCCTGGTTAAAGCTTGTAGGAGGAGTTTTCATACTGCACTGAGCTGTCCTATCAGGATGCAGGACCCTTGACCCTATGTCTGGACAGTGCTGATTGGCCCTTTCATATGCACTCTCCAAAGAAAAAAAAAAACCTCTAGTAATACGCACCAGACTGAGCATGTGCAGCCTGACTCGATAGACTCTGTCTTATCCGGACCTGTTTTGGAGTCAGTGGAAGAAGAGGAGGATTTGTGTATACAGGGTAACAGCCTTTTTATACAAATACAGAGGATTAACCCCTTAGGTTCCACAGTGAGTATAACAAGCAGGATTTACTGCATATATAGAATGATTTTACTGTTGTGGGTTTAGTAAAACTTTAAGAGAGAAGACCAGCCTTGCTTTTAAGGGTTTTTTAGCTGTGTTACCATACTTTGCTCTTTACTGGAAGAGAATATTGTCTCCTAAACCACATTTACCTTTGTCTGTGTTATATACCAAATGTGAAATCCTAGAAATATTGTTGTGGTTCCATCCCATTGCACATGGCTATGGAATATTTATGTTTTTTTTCAGCATTTCATTATAGAATGCCAATTGGATCAAAGGATTCTCTCTTTAAGTCCACTTTCCATTTAGAACTGTGATTATTAGAATGAAAATACAGAAGTTTTGGAGCTTTGCTTTCCTTAAATTTAACACTAGTTTGGCTTAGTGAATGAAGAGTTGACACAATGTGGGACAGGGAATACAAAACCCATTAATTTAAAATTTCAACCCTGCTTGTGAAAAGGAAATTTGCTTTATTTTGAGCCATTTTAACTCCTTTATGTGTGTGTGTTTTCAATGCATATGTCTTTGAGAATAATATGATAATAGTGGACAGCGAAACAAAGTCTCTATCTCGATAATATAGAATGTCACAACCAACTGCTCAGAGGCATACAGGCTGATAGCAGCATGGTAGAGAGCCCACAATCTCATGCTTGTCTTCATTTATGAGAATACCCACCCATATCAATGATGTGCCAAGCACAAGAGCAGTGCCATGCCTTTTAACGATTTTTGGATTGAAAAATAATCCCTTTTTCCTGCATTCAAATCTACAATATCTGAATCAATAAAACATGCAGTTTAGGAATCATGTGGTTTATGATTTATGATGCATTGTTGACTAAAAGAGGCAGTTTTTGGGGGGCAGAGCCGGCGGCCGGAGCTGATGGTGTGGTGAGAGGCGAGCTCCGTCAGATCAGGAGACTGTAAGCAACTCACAGCGGCGTGTGACACCTGAAAAACAGCCACACAGGTGGCGGAACACAAGGGGATTCCGATCCACAACATAGCCAAACGCAAGAAGAGAGAGGGATCCAGGAAACTGACAGTCTTCTACATTACAGTCCCGGGCAGATTCTCTCAAGATGGCGCCGGCGCGGGAGACATCTCTCAGCACAGCCGTCCTCACAACGAAGCTGCCTGTACTGTCACTAGTGAGTCGCCTGTGTCAGGCATTACACCTCTATCACCCCCATCAGCCTCAAACAGTCCCCTTAAACAAAAAAGGAGACTCAGCTCTCTCGCTGATGATACAAATCAGCAAGACACAGAGGTACAGGACATGGAGCAAACTGATATTTACTCACAAAAGCTGGATGCCCTGCCTGCCTCTGGTCTGCCCCTGACTGATATTATGATGAAGGAGATGATCCTCACCCTGAGAGGAGCAATCCAGCAGGATATTGCTAAGATTACACGCTCCACACATAGAGAACTGACAGCTCTGGGGGACAGAGTTAACTATGTGGAGAATAAAATGGGTGATTTCTATGAAGCTCACAATGAGCTCGTGGATGCTCATATGGATCTAGAAGACAATTTCACAGCTCTCCACCTAAAAGTCACAGACCTCGAGGACAGATCATGCAGAAATAACATGAAATTTAGGGGGATCCCCGAATCGGTAAAACCAGCTGAATTGCGCACTTTCCTCCAACAATTACTGATAACAGCTATGCCATCCCTTACACATGCAGATGTCATTATTGACAGAGCCCACAGACTGCACAAACCACCTCATCTCCCTGAGAAGATCCCTAGAGACGTCATTGCTAGAATACATTTCTTCCACATGAAAGACCAACTCATGAGATTCTCCAGACAAAATAACACACTTCCAGACCCCTATGCGGGGATCACGGTATATGCAGACCTCTCCCAAGCCACCATGAAGGCCAGGAACAACCTGATTCCAATCACAAAACTGCCAAGGAATCATAAAATACTTTACAGATGGGGCTTCCCCACTAAGCTCATGCTGGAAAAAGATAAGAAATGGTATACCATTTCGTCCCTGGAAAAGGGCTTCTAACTAATACGCAAATGGGGACTTCTGCCCCATGAAGCCTACCCGGAATCCTCGTATCCCACGACTTCCAGACCAGGCTCTAATTCATACCGCAGCACCAAAGGGTACCATGACGGCTAATCACCACCGTGATTAACACTAGAGGCCAACTACCTGGAAATATTTCAAAAGAATTTCCCCTTGGTTCACCAACTGAGAACACGCATATATATACTGCCATACAAGCCGCCTGATGTTCGGCTGCACTGGAAATTATCTTAGTGATTTTACCCCACTATTGTTTTTGGGATATCCCCAAATCCATCCAATTGAAGTTGACTGTTTTGTATTCCTTTTTTTCTGTTTCTCGTTTTTTTTTTTTGTTAGTCACTCCTCCATTCTTGTGGAACATTCACATAAATCACATAAATGCACTAGCCCACTCCACTGCACTGGAATCAATTCCTAGATCACGCCAAATACCTCCCTGCACCGCTAGATGTCGCCATAGCACCATTGAAGTTAACAATGTCCATTAAAGTGATGTCCATCAACGCAAGAGGTCTCAACAGCCCATTTAAATGTTGTACGCTATGGAAGACGGCCTTAGAAAAGAACTGTGACATTCTTTGTGTGCAAGAAACACATTTCTTGGATCAGAACCCCCATCGATGCTCCCACAACAAATTTTCACATGTCTTCACAGCAAATAACTCTGGTAAACATAATGGTGTTCTTATAGCCATTAATGACTCAGTTACCTTTAAAATAATAGATAAACAGCTAGATAGCCATGGTAGGTATATTATCTTAATAGCTGAAATCAATACAATCTTTATACATTAGTAAATCTGTATACCCCTAACAAGAAAACGTTGAAATTTCTCCGCCAGATTCTACAAAAAGCTAAAAGGCTGAAAAAGGATAACCTGTTGATATGTGGAGATTTTAATTTAATTTTAAATGACGTACTAGACTCTTCCATCTCTGGGTAATTATTGCCTAGAAGAAGATCTATACGATCCTTGGCGATGTCTCCGCACCACAGAGCAGGATTACACTTATTTCTCACCAGTCCATAGAAATTATTCCAGGATAGATTTCTTCCTCACAGACAAATACACCTTACAGAAGTTAACAAGGGCAGACATCCACAATATTACCTGGTCCGACCATGCCCCCATTACGATCGAGTTACTAGACACCACCAAGACTAATTTCACACCCCTATGGCGTAATAACACTTACCTCCTCTCCCAACCCCAAATTCAAAAAGAAGTCAATAAACAACTTGAAGAATATTTTACATTTAATGAGCAACCGGGAATTCACCCGACTACAGTTTTGTGCGCCCACAAAGCCTTCTCTAGAGGCTCACTGATTCAAATAGCAGCCAGGGAAAAAAAGAAAAAAACGCAGCTTATATCGCTACTTCACAAACGAATCGCTGACCTAGAGAATAAACACAAAAAACACAATGACCACTCCCTATTACAGCAACTAAACTCCTGTCGGGAAGAACTAAGACAAACATTGAAAACTGACTATGACCTCTACTTTAAAAGGCTCAAGCTTTCATATTATTCCCAGAACAATAGGGCAGGGAAACTACTAGCCTCTCAACTAAAGAAGAGGCACAACCGCACAAACTTCTCGGTGATTAAACACCACAATAATAATCAATCATATCACAATCCTAAATATATTGCCAATACCTTTAAAGATTATTATCAATCTTTATATAATCTTAAACTAGATAAGAATATTCACCAACCCACTGAGACTGAAATTAATGAGTTCCTCAGAAATATTGACCTCCCCTCCATAAGCACAAATTCACTACAACTAATAAACAAACCTTTTACTGTGAGTGCATGAGGTGATTAAACGTTTACCTAAAGATAAAGCCCCTGGAGCAGATGGCTTTTCAGCCGAATACTATCAAGCATTCTCATCAACACTCACCCCCAAACTTGTAGACCTCTTCAACGTAGCTGCAAATACTGGTACATTTCCAAGTGAAATGCTTCAAGCTATTATAGCGAATATACCAAAACCAGGAAAAGACCCTTCCTTAACACATAATTACAGACCCATCTCGTTACTAAATTCTGATTTAAAAATCTTCGCCAAAGTACTAGCAAACAGATTATTGAATATAACCCCCACCCTTATAGGACTGGAGCAGGTGGGATTTGTCAAAGGAAGACAGGCCCCGGACAGCACTAGAAGAATGATTAACTTAATGAGATACGCAGAAATTACACATAAACCCAGTATATTCGTAACCCTAGATGCAGAAAAAGCGTTTGATAGAGTCCACTGGACATACCTATCTCAAACGCTCTCCAAATTTGGCCTAAACGGATTCTTACACTCAGCCATCATGTCACTTTACTCTAACCCCTCTGCCATTGTATATGCATCAGGAATACTTTCTGACTCTTTCAACCTTACCAATGGTACCCGTCAAGGATGCCCCCTATCCCCTATAGTATTCTCCCTAGCCATAGAAACCTTAGCAGAATTTATTAGAAATACTCCTGAAATTAAAGGACTCTAGGTAGGTCTTAAAGAACACAAAATAGGGCTCTTTGCAGATGATATAATTCTTACCCTGACCAACCCCGAGAACTCCCTACCTAGAGCCACGGAACTCTTACATAACTTTGGGGAAATAACATATTATAAACTGAACACTTCCAAATGCTATGTCCTACCTCTAAATATAACTGAGAAAAGTAAAGCCAAACTTAAAGAAATGTTCCCCCGCAACTGGGACTCACCCTCTATCACCTATCTAGGTATCCAACTGACTCACCCTATATCTAACCTATACACTACCAACTTCCCTCCCCTTCTAGCACACATACAGATGTAATTCTCCCAAATCTCTAAATTTCACCTAACCTGGGTTGGACGTATAGTTGCATATAAAATGCAAATACTTCCCAAACTACTCTACCTCTTCAAGACCATCCCGATCCCAATTCCACAAAATTTTTTCTCTGAATTGACGTCGCTCTTGAACAAATTTATCTGGCAACATAAAAAACCCAGAATTTCTCTGATGACTCTATATAAACAGAGAACACTAGGAGGAGGGGGACTACCAAATGCTTATGCCTACCATCAAGCTTCCTTATTGGACCAACTGAAATATTGGTTCTCCTGTCAAGAGGACAACCTATGGTCCCACATAGAACAACTTATCATGCCAGGTCATGATTTAACAGCGCTACTTATGGCATCCACCATTCATCATAAACCCACAATACCGGACTTCCCAAAGGTACAAGCAACACTCAAGGCTTGGTCCCTCCTGACTAAAAATAATTTTACAGATGAACCATCCCACACACTGGATATACCTCTCACAGCCTATGCATACCTCATACAAAATTTTTCGACCCACCACTGGAAACAAAAGGGCATCCACTACGACACTGCAGATCTAGTGAACCCTACAGCAGTGGACACCTTTATGATTCAGCAAATCAAACAATATAATAAAAATAAACCCAACCACTACCACCAAAATTCCACTAACTATATGGAATTTCCTAATGAACAAGCACAAACCTACTGCTAAGGGTATATCGCTGTGCTATAGATACTGCAATCTCCACACTACACAAACCAAGCTTCCAACCATGCATAAGTGGGAAATAGAACGGCAAAAGTCCTTTACACTGCCACAATGGCTCACAGCTATTAAATACAATAGTACATCTTCAGCATGTGTAGACCACTGGGACAACCCCCATAAAATCCTTCATAGATGGTACATTAGTCCCATGCGTCTACACACTATGAACTCCACCTTATCCCCACTATGCTGGAGGAATTGTCATAATACTAGAAACCTCTTACACGTCATGTGGCACTGTAAGGTTCTGAAAAAATATTGGACAGACGTACTCTCTCTAATCTCAGACACAACTAATTCCCAATTTACTGACTCTCCAGAATTAGCACTACTGTGCCTGGGGATAGACTCCTTCCCATATACACACAGAAAAGTAGTGGTACATATACTATTTGCAGTTCGTATATCCATAGCAGCGAAATGGAAATCTACTACCCCTCCAGATATAAAGGAAGTTATTGCCAGGGTGAAATCACAAAGCCTCATGGAAAGTATGCTGGCATACAAAGAAGGTCGAGCACATACCCATAAGTTCTGGGATATCTGGCTATCAAAGCACAATAATGTCTTGCGTTGATAAACTTAAAATTGATAATTGGAAAATGACCGCTTCTATTGGTGTTGCATTAAATCCAGTGCAGGGAATTTAGTTTCATCAATACTGAATTGTTATGTTTGGTTATATGTTTATTTGGTTTGGTTAAACAATTCATGTTTATACAAAGCTGTTACAACTACTACACTCTAATCGATGATGGTATTATTATCAATAGCATTGGGTTCAAGTACCATTGTTGTTATCAATTTGTGACCAACCCGAGGCGACCATATACTGGGTCGCATTCACCAGTCCTGGAAAGGCATACATATAGCCTGCTCACAGTGTGTTCCGGATAGGGGTGACGGGCTCCTCATGCTAATCCTACCTTCCTAACCAAATTCTCTAGGTACTACAACTCAGATTAAAGACTCCACGGTTGTTCTTTGTTTTATCTCAAGAACCTAATCTACTCAGATGTACTTACACTATTTCTCTATTGAAAATATTAACATCAATGTACGCCTGCTATATTTGTATTTGTACAAAAATGTTTAATAAAAATCTTAAAGTTGAAAAAACAGGCAGTTTTTGCATCTAAAAATATTTTCCACATATAATTTCAATATGTTGACTTTATTGCAATTTGGTAAGAGTAAATTTTAATATGAATACATGCCTTAAAAGATTAAACAGCACTAAAACATGATTCAGTTCTGAATAGATACCATAGAGGTCTTTTTGCTTGAATAGTTAGCTCCACCTAAATACCATGGCCTAGTAGGGAGAATACTCTCCCTGTAGTTGGACAGATATACCATAGCGGGGCTTTAGATCGAAAACCTCTAGTGGAGAGACTTCACCACTACAGTTCCTAATGCCGCGTATACACGAGCGGACTTTTCGACCGGACTGGTCCGACGGACCGAGTCCGGCAGACAATTCGACCGCGTGTGGGCTTCATCGGACCTGCAGCAGACTTTTTTGGGTGAAAATCGGACGGATTTCAGATTTGGAACATGTTTCAAATCTTTTCGACGGACTCGAGTCCGGTCGAAAAGTCCGCTCGTCTGTATGCTAGTCCGACAGACAAAAACCGACGCTAGGGCAGGGCAGCTATTGGCTACTGGCTATCAACTTCCTTATTTTAGTCCGGTCGTACGTCATCACGTACGAATCCATCGGACTTTGGTGTGATCGTGTGCAAGTCCGTTCGTTGGGAAAGTCCATCAGAAGTCCGCCGAAAGTCAGACGGACAGACCGTCGGACCAGTCCGGTCGATAAGTCCGCCCATGTGTACGCTGCATAAGAGTTATAAACATGCAGTGTATGGTGTAGGGTGTTTCAACCAGTATCCTCATATTAAACATAAAATATTGGTTTTCCAGAGAAGCCAATGCTTTAAAAAGACAACTATAATTTAATTTCACTATAGTGTTTTATTTTTTAGATCACCTTAAAAGTTGATCTTGATGAGACTAAAAGAATGTTAGAAGTGACCTTCTTGACATAGGCAAAAAAAAAAAAAAAAAAAACTGTGTTTAATTATATCTTAAAAGGGGCTCATTTGGGATTACCATAACAAAAGAATGCATAATTTTGTGTGTACATTGTGCTGTTTAAAACTTACTGCAAGGTTCATTGGATTACATCAATACAACACTGAACAAGTCGTAAGCCAATATGTGTAAGCTGCCTTTCCCCATGGTACCAGCTAAAGTTATTTGTCAGACACTTAGGAAACAATAGCAGCTATCCAGTTGGGTAAAATCATCAAGCTGTACTGAAGTAATTCCATTCAATAGCTTAGCCTCCAGACTGGCAAAGTTCCAGGATACGTAAATTGCTTTTGTGCGTAAAATACTCCAATGAGTTCTTCTAACAGGCAGTGAGAGCAAGAGAAAGAGAGAAGAAAGAAGGAGAGGACCAATGGTTACTATGATAGATAGATAGATAGATAGATAGATAGATAGATAGATAGATAGATAGATAGATAGATAGATAGATAGATAGATAGATAGATAGATAGATAGATAGATAGATAGATAGATAGATAGATAGATAACTGAAGGATAAAGAAGAAAGCAAAATATGAATTTGTGAATCAATAAAAAATATTTTCTGCCTCTAAAATTAACTTATATTCAGGAGCAGCTCTTACTGACACAAAAGGGAACCAAGAATTCCCTTTTGCCTATATGTAGTTCACAGTAGGGAAAGCAGAACCAATCTTTTGCAGAGAAACAGTTTTTATAAATTGTATGTTTACCCCATACCGCAGCAATCAAACAGTTCTAAGAAACATCAGAAAGGTGTTATCTTCAGATGGCGTTCAAAGATTGCAACTCTTTATGAACCTGATTTACACTCCCAAGGATAAACTGCTAGGCGAAGATGAATTGGTTTCTCTTCCTGGCAGGACCCTCATTCCAATTAGCTTTTCAGACAGAACCAACAGTCACCATTTTCTTAACACCTTGAGAGCAGGAGAACTTGACAAATTGCTGCTCCAGATTGAACTGCTTGGCAATGTCCTTTGCATTTAATGAGTTAAAGTTTGAAATACGTGACCAAAACATCATACAAACAATTTCTATTAAAAAAAAAAATGCTAGACATAAGCCAACAAAAATGCATCGTTAATTACTGACACAAGACTTGATCAAGCTGTTTTTGTTTTGGCTTCAGGTATAAATCAATATATTTAAACATTTTAAAAAAGTAACTTAACCAGGCAAAATATAGATTTATAATCATAAATGTGACATGAATAAATCCCTAGGCATTTTTTGTGATTGCTGGAGTGTTTCTCTGCTTCACAGTGTCCTATTTCCTGCCAGCTGAATTGCAGTTACAAAAATAAAAATAATCTTGCTTCTGTGGAAACTACCTTTGAATCTAATTTTTAAGAGATGTACTCTCCTACTGTCTTTACTAGAAGGATGTGTCGCAGTGGGAAATAGGTAGATAGGTGACTTTCCACACAGGTTGGAGGCAGGGAGGTGACCACTTTTTTTGCTTAACTACAACAGAGAAAAGTGAGATCACAAACCTGGCTCTGTTGTCTGGCAGGGATGTGTAAATCTTAGAACTGGATGGACAGAAATAAAGATTATTTGACATGGAAAACAGCTCCTTTTATGTATATGCCTGAGGTTCAGTCTGTTTTGAGATGTGATATGTTTAACATTTAACACTTGTAATTAAACTAACGTGAACTTCAGTGCACATTCCATTTTCATTCCAAAATGCAATACACATGTACGTATGTGCAAGTATATTGTACTTATTTACCTTCTGAGGTAGGTATAGGTTCTGCAGGTAAGCCCTAAATTTGCAAATGAGCTCCATAATAATGAGTTGTATATATAAGCCATTGCTTGTCTCTAAGCATGAAAAAGGAGGGACATGTACTGTACATATCTTTGTTAAATGTCTTTTCTTTTAGTGCTGCAGAGCATGAACCATATACTTGCAATATGCACAGCACTGAAGGTGAGACATTTAGTTTATTTAGGGAGGGTGACAAGGAATGCAGTTTTTTTCTTTTATATACAGTGCCTTGAAAAAGTATTCATACCCCTTGAAATTTTCCACATTTTGTCATGTACAGTAACAACGAAAAACATAAATGTATTTAATTGGATTTTATGTGATTGACTAACACAAAGTGGCACATGATTGTGAAGTGGAAGGAAAATGATAAATGGTTTTCAAAATGTTTTACAAATAAAATGTGTGGCATGCATTTGTATTCAGCCCCCTTTAATCTGATACCCCTAACTAAAATCTAGTGGAACCAATTGCCATCAAAAGTCACCTAATTAGTAAATAGAGTAGACCTGTGTGTAATTAAATCTCAGTATAAATACAGCTGTTCTGTCATGTACCAGATAAGACCAGAACTGTGTGGACTACAACAGAGGAAACCCAGACGTGTATAAGTGAAAATATAAATGATTTATTAAAGATAAATGAATAAATATAACACAACCATCTCCAATATCACTCAGTGCACCACAACCAATACAAAACAGAACCCCACAAATAATAATAATAACAGAACAAGTATATACAATTAAGGGAAATACCGAGATCGTAAACAGAGCCAGGCCAGGGTCGTCAACAGGAGGTCAGCAGCTGGGGAAGGGAAACAAGATACAAGGCTCAGGGTCCAGGGTTCAGGTAACAGTCAGGGAACAGGATCCACAGGTTCTAGGAAGCAGGTTTCAGGAATCAGATAATCAGGATGCAGGCTGCGGGTCAGGGCTCAAGGAAAATACCAGGGCCAGATGAGTGTGCACTTGCCGGGTATTTATACAATAGCTGCTAATGAGGTCAGGTGAAGCCTGATTGCGGTGGACGCCAGTACTGCGGTCAAAAGATAACATAATACTAGTAGGGAAAAGCTCTTCTGACAGCTCCAAACTGCCAGGAGACACCTGCTGGTGGGCCTCAGTCCTGCATGCCAAATGATTGATATTACCAGCGGAGAGAACCTTTCCTGACATGTTCTGTGAAGCCCTCAGAGGTTTATTAGAGAACCTTAGTGAACAAACAGCATCATGAAGGCCAATGAACACACCAGACAGGTCAGGGATAAAGTTATGGAGATGTTTAAAGCAGGGTTAGGTTCTAAAAAAATATCCCAAGCTTTGAACATCTCGCAGAGCGCTGTTCAATCCATCATCTGACAATGGTAAGAGTGTGGCACAACTACAAACCTACCAAGACATGGCTGTCCACCTAAACTGACAGGCCGGGCAAGGAGAGCAATAATCAGAGAAGCAGCCAAGAGGCCCATTGTAACTCTGGAAGAGCTTCAGAGATCTACAGCTCAGGTGGGAGAATCTGTCCACAGGACAACTATTAGTCGTGCACTCCACAAATCTGGCCTTTATGGAAGAGTGGCAAGAAGAAAGCTATCGTTGAAAGAAAGCCATAAGAAATCCCCATTTGTAGTATGCGAGAAGCTATGTGGGGGACTCAGCAAACATGTAAAAGAAGGTGCTCTGGTCAGATGAGACCAAAATTGAACTTTTTGGCCTAAAAGCAAAATGCTATGTATGACAGAAAACGAATGCCCTGTACACACGAGCGGACTTTTCGACTGTCTGTATGCTAGTCCGATGGACGAAAACCGATGCTACGGCAACTATTGGCTACTGACTATGAACTTCCTTAATTTAGTCTGGTCGTACGTCATCACGTATGAATCCGTCGGACTATGGTGTGATCGTGTGTAGGCAAGTCCGATCGTTCGAAAGTCCGTCGGAAGTCCGTCAAAAGTCAGTCAAAAGTCTGTTGGAAAGACTGTCGGACCTTTGTTGCCGAAAAGTCCACCCGTGTGTACAGAGTATAACACTGAACATCACCCTGAACACACCATCCCCACCGTGAAACATGGTGGTGACAGCATCATGTTGTGGGGATGCTTTTCTTCAGCAGGGTTAGGGAAGCTGGTCAGAGTTGATGGGAAGATGGATGGAGCCAAATACAGGGCAATCTTAGAAGAAATCAAATGCAAATTTATAGCGCTGTCAAAAAAAGGGACTATCAATAAATGTGTGACTAGTATCTAAAAATTAATGTACCATATAACCTGCAGTTTTCATGTGAGATATACACACCATAAACAATAAATCAAAAAATTAACTGTGCTACTTAAATAAAATTAATATTAATATTGATGAGTGAAAAAAGTCTATATGCATAGAGACAAACTAACGTCAAATCCGAAAGTCTCTTAATCATGGGTATTGACACCAAAGAATCGTGACAGATCACAGAGACACCTCCACCTCATAAAATGGCCACTTATCAGCTCCTGAGACCTCCTATACTGGTAAGTCTAATACACCTCTTGCTTTACACCCAGCCAGGGCCTTTGATCCTCCAGGGAGATCACGCTGTTAAGCCTCCACTGCCGGAATGGACTCGATCGTAAAGGGGTTCCATTAAAAAAATATATAAAGGCCTCCATAGTGTAAAATATTTAGGTTTATTGATTTAAAAAAGGGGTAATGCACTTACATCAGTAAAGTGAAATGTTCGCAGATAAAAAAACAAGCCGACCGACTCACAATGCAGCCCATGGTCCGAGACTGGGGCAAATACGGTGACATCAGCACGTCACTCCTCCCTATGTGTTTCATCACGGATGATGTCGTCCTGGGGCACGGGCGGCGTACCTACTCACCGCATTATATAGGAAGCAACCACACCTCGTTCTGAGCTCCAAAT
This sequence comes from Lithobates clamitans, assembly GCA_037952925.1. NCBI lineage: Eukaryota > Metazoa > Chordata > Amphibia > Anura > Ranidae > Lithobates > Lithobates clamitans. Next base: position 2,808,724 of record JBBGZY010000677.1, read on the forward strand.
GATTGACCGCAGCGATACTCCATTTTGCAAAAGGGCAAGAAGCCCACTTATACATAACCAATAGATGTTGCAACATTGATTCCACTAATAGCAAAATAAGGAAGACCAGAAAAACAACAAATAGCTATTAAATGGCGCAATTAAAATATATGCATCCCCGATTGAGAAAATGAATATATATATAGAATTAGATGAGCAAAATATAAAAAGTAAATTTTGAATATATGTTTTTCATGGAACCCCTTTATGATCGGCAGTGGAGGCTTAACAGCGCAATCTTCCTGGAAGATCAAAGGCCCTGGAGCTGGTAAGCAGCCATTTTATGAGGTGGAGGTGTCTCTGTGATCTGTCACAAAACTTTGGTGTCAGTATCCACGATTAAGAGACTTTCAGATTTCACATCACTATTTGGATTTGTTTGTCTCTATGCATATAGACTTTTTCACTCATTAATAATAATATCAATTTTATGTAAGTAGCACAGTTTATTTTTTGATTTACTCTTGGAAGAAAACCTGTTAGAGTCTGCAAAAGACTTGAGATTGGGGCAGAAGTTCACCTACCAGAAGGACAACAACCCTAAACATACAGCCAGAGCTACAAAGGAATGGTTTAGATCATAGCATATTCATGTGTTAGAATGGCCCAGTCAAAGTCCAGACCGAAATCCAATTGAGAATCTGTGGCAAGACTTGAAAATTGCTGTTCACAGACAATCTCCATCCAATTTAACAGAGCTTGGGCTATTTTTCAAAGAAGAATGGGCAAAAATTTCACTCTCTAGATGTGCAAAGCTGGTAGAGACATACCCAAAACGACTTGCAGCTGTAATTGCAGTGAAAGGTGGTTTTACAAAGTATGGGGTATGTTTGTGTATATGGGGATGTTTGGGACACAATTCCATCACACGGGAGTATTCCCGGGTGTTGATTCGTTGGGAAGGGGTGATCAGACTCTCAGCGCGATGCCTCCAAATCATTCAATGATACGCATTATGTTATTGTTTGCTCACTGTTTTTCTATTTTTTCTATTATATTCTATTTCCCTGATGAAGCCAATGCCTTGGCGAAACTAGTAGGGAAGTATTGACCTGCTGTTGTACTTACCATCATCCTTCTTTGGTCAATAGAATATTGTAAAGTGCTCCCTTATATATGTCATTCAATGAAATGTACCAATGTTTTTAATTAATTGTAATAAAGTTTGTTATTTATATACCTTTTGTATTGAGTTGTTGCTGGCACCGCAATAATCCCCTCTCCTCTGCTCCCCACAATACTTAGCTCTTATGAGAGCATGCAGCAGATCTCAATTGACTCCCAATGCTGCCCCTTCCTTTTCCAATTCATTTGTACAGAAATAGAAAGAGCTTAACATGAAGGCAAATGCAGGGACTTACACTTGTTCTATTAAAAAAAAAAATATTATATTTTCTTGAATATAAACATTACTTGTGTTAATTGGTTAATTGGTGTTTCCTTTTATCTTCCTGGAGTTCAGCTTAAGATACTTAAGTTAGTTCACTATGGGGGTTATTTATGAAAGGCAAATCAACTTTGCACTACAAGTGCACTGCAAGTGCACTTGGAAGTGCAGTCGCTGTAAATCTGAGGGGTAGATCTGAAATGAGGGGAAGCTCTGCTGATTTTATCATCCAATCATGTGTGAGCTAAAATGCTGTTTTTTATTTTCCTTGCATGTCCCTCTCAGATTTACAGTGATTGCACTTCCAAGTGCACTTGTAGTGCAAAGTGGATTTTCTTTTTGTAAATAACTCCCTATGTCTGCACTGTTCTGACTCAAATAAGCTTTTACCTACTGAGTACTGCTAAGTGATCAATTTTAGCACTCGTGTGTATAAGGCTAATTATTATTATTATTCAGGATTTATATAGTGCCAACAGTTTGCACAGCTCTTTACAACATGGGGGCAGACAGTACAGTTACAATACAAATCAATACAGGAGGGATCAGAGGGCCCTGCTCGTTATAGCTTACAATCTAGAAGGGAGGGAATCTAATCATATGAAAGTTCAAAAAACATGTTTACATGGACATTTAAAGAGCACATAATGTAAAAACCACAACTCTAACAAGACAATATATTGTAGTGCACTACAGGTTTGCATGTTGGAAGCTTTTCCAATCATCAATCATTTGGAATGCACGTTGCATTGTTGATTAATCAGATAATATAAGGCAGCAAGGCTGAGTTGTGTGAGTCAACCTGCATAAATGTAGCTAGAAATATAGACTTCTAAACAGGCACCTAGAATTACAAGACTGCATTTTTAATAGGAAAATATTTTAATTCAGGAAGTAGATGCTGACACAGTATGATGCCTGAATAAAAATGCTGATGGACTCCTGGGGATATAGAGATGGCATTGTCAGGGGGAGAACTGTAATCTCTTTGGGAAGTGATAAATACTTACAAGGGTTAAATCTATACATTGTATGTACATATCCTAAAAATATAAAAAATATTTTAATAAACATTTGAACATCATATACAGTGTTACCATCCTACTGGATTGAAATTTACTGACACAACACCCACAATTTACTGGCACATTAGCATTTCCAAAAGTTACAAAATTACAAATGTAAGTGCAAACTTCAGTATTTAAGCTAAAAACAAGTACAATATGCAATTAGCAATGTGATGTAAGGTAGATATTAAGGCCAAAAACACATTTATTATTTTATTTTTGATATAGTAAGTAAGTAGCTCAGGGACAAGACACAGCAGGGCACGGAGTTAGAATGGGCAGACACACACACACACATCAAATTGACTCCCATAGTGATACAGTGCAGTGTGCAGCAGCACAGACCACCGACACAACACCTCCTGATTCACAGTCTCTCTCCATGCCAGGTGGTCTCTTCAGTCCACTCCAGTCCAAACAGCACTGGCCATCTGGCTTGCCTTGCTCCAGTCCCACAGAGCAGCACGCAAGGCTCCGGCTGCTCCACTCAGCTCATTTGCACCATGACATGACACGACACCCTCAGGCACCGCCTCCGCCAGACCTGCCCTCCACCGGCACTGCCGGACACACTGTAGCTGGTACTAGGATGGCCTTGCATGCACAGTTCCGAGCCGAGCCGAGCGTCACAGCCATATTTTTTACTGGAAACCTTTTCCTGTCTCTGCCATTTACTGGCAGGAGAAAAGTGCCTGTTTTTTACTGCCAGTAAAAATACTGACAGTTGGCAACTCTGATCATATATACTAACAGGGTAATCTCAATTAGGGGTTGTTCACACAGGAATGCAGTGCTGGAAACCCTCATTCCTTGTGCCTTTCCCACACTTCGTTCAGAAGCAATGGGTATTCAATCTGCTGCGGGTGCCAATATAATCCTAACACCACTCCAAATGCAGATCGCATTGCAGTACCATGCGATCCTCTGCAGTGGATTTTTGAAAAGTAGCGCATACACTGCTCTTTGTGTGATCCAGTGCAACTTCAGCCTATTTAAATGAATGGGCTGAAAATCGCACTACACTGAGTCACACAGGAATTGCAAAGGAACGTAGACTGCCATAAGTAAAAGCTTTGAGTAACAAAGTGATACTTCCACTGATGCATACACAATGCATGCACACACCTCTTCCCCCTTTGAGTTTTTTTTTTTTTAAAAGAGATGCTTGCCGTTTTGTGATTTTCTAAAATTGAGCTCCAGGCAAAAAATTAAATAGTGACAATTCATAGAAAAAATACCTATAAGGCAGCTGTTTTAAATGTCATATTTAAATATATAATGTTATATTTTTGTCTATCCAGTCCTGAGATTTACATAGTTCCACCACATGACACCTGCTCTTTCTCTGCTGCAGTTTCACTTTAATTTATATGTATACTTCTACATATTTTGGTAAAATCACAATAAGCGTAAATTGATTGGTTTGCGCAAAAGTTATAGCAAAATAGGGGATAGATTTATGGCATTTTTATTATAATTTTTTTTTTTTTACTAGTAATGGCGGCGATCTGCAATTTTTATCAGGACTGCGACATTATGGCGGAAACATCGAACACTTTTGACACTATTTTGGGACCATTGTCCTTTATATAAATAGCTATAAATAGCACTGATTACTGTATAAATGACACTGGTAGGGAAGGGGTTAAACACTAGGGGACGATGAAGGGGTTAGGTGTATACTAGGGAGTGATTCCAACTGTGGGGGGGATAGACTACCACTGACATGACAGCAATCACTGCTCCCGATGACTAGGAGCAGTAGATCTCTGTCGGGTCACTAGACAGAACAGGGAAATGCCATGTTTACATAGGCATCTCCCCGTTCTGCCTTTCCGTCTCATGATCGCGGGCCGCTGGAGAACATCGAGTTTGCGGGACCCATGGGCACGTTCCCGACGGCGGCGCGTGCGCCCGCAAGGCGAAAAAGTCAAAGGGACGCACAGGTATGCCCATTTGCCTGTACGAGCCATTCTACCGACGTATATGTGTATGCAGCGGTTGGCAAGTGGTTAAGGTAACTTCACATTTCACTAGGACAGCACTAACACACAAGACCACAAGATCTCATGAAGGTGCCTTTCACTCGTTTACTATCACTATACATAGCAAAGATAGGCGATTTCAACTGCTCTGGATTAATACAGGGCTTTGACACAATCTTGCATATGGATAGATTTTGGCAATAAAACTGCCGTTGTCTGTTTACGGCATGCACTCGTTTGTACTCTTTATTCCATGTCTAGTGTTAGACAGTATCAAGCATACTTACTTGTTTTTATGACATAAATAAACTCTTCTTGCCCTTTTTTGCTCTGGCTGGCTTTTGTTCCAAGACCATCTCTATTTTATGAACCTGAGCATTCTACAGACAAATTATTAATAATATTTCTAACCGAAGTGCAGAGACCAAAAACATAAAAGTAAAATCTATCACGTAATAGCAGGATGCGAGGTACAGGGCAGCTAATTGTATTCTTGAGGATTTCAATAAGAACAACATAGTAAACCCTCTTTATCATGTTTCATTTTTCCCTGCAGTTTTACACTTCAGTCCTTGCGATTGCTTCTAACTCCTCCATCACCTTTATTACTTTCTTTCTTTTTTACTTTATCAACTCTTGCACACAAAATACCTCATTACGGAGTTCAGTACACTTCCTAAATTTCCTAAGGTCACAAAATCCTAGCTTAAGTGTTCTTCTGTTCTGCCTCTGTGCTACAGTAGACTTGGTGACTGTGTAGTGTTCAGCTCTTACTCCAAGGCTTGCCTATAAATAACCTCAAGTACTGCCATTAACTGTATTCTGTTTAGTGGGTGGAGTGTGTACAAGGTCAGCAGCATGTTATAAAGGCTTTAGAATGAAATAGCAGTATAAAGTCAGTTTAGGTTCATTATCGGACTTATTTGTAAGATGGAGTAGCTAGCAGTAATGATACGCACAATGTAATATTTCATAGCAGCCAATGAGATTTTCACATTTTATATATTCGGTCATGCGGACAACAAATATCATTTGCTAATTGGTCGCTTTGGGAAGAGCCCATAAGTGTTCAAAGTCTTTTTTTCAGATTCAACAAATTTGTGTCACTTTGTATTCACTTTCAGTTGCTGCAAGGTGAACAGAAGTGACCTGGCAATGTTGGTTCATCAAAGTTTTGTCCAGTACATGGCTACCTATATAAGTGAAAGTTGTGTTTTAGTTTTTTTAGTTTTTAAACATGTTTATTTATTGTACTGATATATACAGCAGTGACAAGAGTTTAACATAATGCTAAGCATCAGTCATACCAGTCCTAGCCCCAAAAAAACTTAAAGTCCATTGAACAGTCACACAGATGCATGCACACTGGTTCCAGGTTTGTATAGAAAACAATAATGTTGACATTATGTTTTTGAATAATGTCAGGAAAAATTGATATGTGTAGAAAAACCACAAAAACCCACAGGTCTGTACCAAAAAGTTGGACAGCAAGGTATATTATAATCAGTCATGTCCAAGCATTGGAGGAATCAAAATATAGTACTAATATTTTATTTCAGATTTTTTTTAAGTATAGCGCAGAAAGTTTAAATAGCACATCTTCACCCTAATTCAAGCAAATGTCCTCCTACTGAAAGCAATATCCAGGAAGTGCCGCCAAGCTTGGATGGATTGGAAGTAACTTAAGCTGGCCATACATGGATCAAAATTTGGCCAGTTCTGCAAGGACTAACCACATTTGTATCCATGTGTAGCCACTGTGGTTGAACAGAAGTCGATCTACTGGTTGACCTCTATGTTGCCCTGTTGGTAGTTTTCACTTGATCATAACTGCAGGCAATAGGTTGCTGTGCTGATCTGTGTATTCTGACGGTGGGGTAATCTTCCCGCTGTCAAAATACAATGACACAGCAGGGAAGATTCTCCCATCCATGCTGAATGTGTGATTAGGGGAATCAGTTCAGTTTTTTTATTCAATCTGCTGGTTAAATAAAAAAACTGACCCATGTATGGCCCACATTAGAGTGTCCATATACAGCTTTATTTTGCAGATGATGCTCTCAATTTAAGCATTGTTTTCAACTGGATGAGGATTTTTTTAAAGTAGATGTAAACCTTAACTGGATCACATTTGATTTTCTAAAGCACCATGTATCTTAAAAAAGTGCATTTTGTTTTAGGCTGCATTCAAGATATGGAAATTTTTGCATAGTTACATGTACACTGCCTTGAAAATGTATTACAACCAAAAATGTATTTTATTGGGATTTTATGTAATAGACCAACACAAAGTGGCACATAATTGTGAAGTGGAAGGAAAATGATAAAGGGTTTTCAAAATTATTCACAAATAAATATCTGAAAAGTGTGGCGTGCATTTGTATTCAGCCCCCTTTACTCTGATACCCCTAACTAAAATCTAGTGGAACCAATTGCCTTCAGAAGTCACCTAATCAGTAAATAGAGTCCACCTGTGTGTAATTTAATGTCAGTAAAAATACAGCTGTTCTGTGAAGCCCTCGGAGGTTTCTTAGAGAACCTTAGTGAGCAAACAACATCATGAAGGCCAAGGAACACACCAGACAGGTCAAGGATAAAGTTGTGGTGAAGTTAAAAGCAGGGCAAGGTTATAATAAATATACTAAGCTTTGAGCATCTCACAGAGCAATGTTCAATCCATTATCCGAAAATGAAAAGAGTGTGGCACAACTGTAAACCTACCAAGACATGGCCGTCCACCTAAACTGACAGGCCGGGCAAGGAGAGCATTAATCAGAGAAGCAGCCAAGAGGCCCATGGTAACTCTGGAGGAGCTTCAGAGATCCACAGCTCAGGTGAAAGAATTTGTCCACAGGACAACTATTAGTCATGCACTCCATAAATCTGGCCTTTATGGAAGAGTGTCAAGAAGAAAGCCATTGTTGAAAGAAAGTCATAAGACTTCCCATTTGCAGTTTGTGAGAAACCATGTGGGGGACACAGCAAACATGTGAAAGAAGGTGCTCTGGTCAGCTGAGACCAAAATTAAACTTTTTGGCTTAAAAACAAAACTAACACTGCACATCGCCCTGAATACACCATCCCCACCGTGAAACATGGTGGTGGAAGCATCATGTTGTGGGGATGCTTTCCTTCAGCAGGGACAGAGAATCTGGTCAGTGTTGATTTGAAGATGGATGGAGCCAAATACAGGGCAATTTTAGAAGAAAACCTGTTAGAGTCTGCAAAAGACTTGAGACTAGGGCGAGGTTCACCTTCCAGCAGGACAACGACCCTAAACATACAGCCAGATCTACAATGAAATTGTTTAGATCAAAGCATATTCATGTGTTAGAATGGCCTAGACAAAGTCCAGACCTAAATCCAATTGAGAATCTGTGGCAAGACATGAAAATTGGTGTTCACAGATGGGATCCATCCAATCTGACAGAGCTTGAGTTATTATGCACAGAAGAATGGGCAAAAATGTCACTCTCTAGATGTGAAAAGCTGGTGGAGATATCCCCAAAAAGACTTGCAGCTGTAACTTCAGAAAAAGGTGGTTCTACAAAGTATTGACTCAGGGGGGCTGAATACAAATGCACACTTTTCAGATATTTATTTCTAAAAAAAAAAAAGAAAACTATTTATCATTTTCTTTCCACTTCACAATTATGTGCCACTTTGTGTTGGTCTATCACATAAAATCCCAATAAAATAAATTAATGTTTTTTGTTGTAACATGACAACATTTTGAAAATTTCAAGGGGTATGAATACTTTTTCAAGGCACTGTATGTATGCATATTCCATACCCTGTAGAAGGAGAGAATGACTGTAGTAGTCACTGCTATTACAGTGCTCACATGTATCAGTGCATGCCATGCAATACCTAGTGCAGTGATGGCGAACCTTGGCACCCCAGATGTTTTGGAACTACATTTCCCACGATGCTCAGCTACACTGCAGAGTGCATGAGCATCATGGGAAATGTAGTTCCAAAACATCTGGAGTGCCAAGGTTCGCCATCACTGACCTAGTGCTTTATTTTGAAACCACGCTCATGTGCTAATACAACCTTACCAAAAGTAATTATCCTCCAATAACTTGGCATTAAACTCCTGTTGTCCTCCAATATAAAAATGTGTTTTAGACATTTTAATAATTATTTTAATGCAAACACTGTTGGTTCATCTATATATTCTCTCAATGGTGCCCTTGCTGAGCAAACGACCCATTGAGTTTACTATGCAACAAGGCAGCCATTTGGCACCGGACCCAGGTGATAGCAAGGATTCTCCACTTCCATAGGAATCAACCAGGTATGGAATATGCATACTTACATTGGTTCAAGCTGAACCATTGTAACTATGTAAAAATATCCATACCTGGAGTCCAGATTTTAAAAATAATTTCACTATTTTTCATTGTTTGTTGCACCTTAGTTCTGCTAAGCCCGTATTACAATGCAGGAGCACAGATGGAAGGTAGAGCACTGTCACCCTTTAACGGGCAGTGCCTAAAAAAACCTTCATGATGGATCACCAAGTGTTATTTTAATGAAAACTGCAGATTTACAAATATTAGAGAAGTCTTCTGAAATTAAATTTAGACGTTAAAGCTTATATGGAATTTTGTGATCGTGTTTACATAGATTTTAAGCCAAGTAAGGGTCCCCTAGGAGGGTAATAACAAATTCTTCAAACATTTTTGGGAAAATCTCCATGAGCTGTCAAAAAAGGAATAGGATTGTCAGCAAGCTTGCACTACAACCACCTTCTGCCTTTAGAAAAAATTGTAGCTGTTTCTGTGTAGCTGCTAATCTATGACTAGTTACTTAGATTGTTTTTAAATCACTGTTATTCTGTCTTCCTTTGAATTCAAATAGTTGTATTTGTATTTGTTTTGAACTTTAACAACTGCACCAAGGGAGAATAGCCATATAATAAAATTGTAGATGCAAATGTACAACATCATTTTACAGCTATCATAGTGTATGACCACCTTGGGTGTACCTCAGGGCTAGCAAAGGAAAGGTTGGCAACATTGTACAATCAGTGTGTTAGTGCATTCAAAGACAGTACTGTATGTGCATTAATGGTATTAAACAATACAACTGTTACTGGTGGTGTACACTGTTTCAGTACAATGTATTTTCTCTTTGGTGAAAATTAGAATTTCTGAAAGGGAATATATCGGGGGTGGGGGTTCGGTATATTTGGCAGTAAACCTTGTCCTATGTCTGCCCATACAAATGATGTGTGTTAGTTGGAAAAAAAAACAGTACTAGAATACTGGTGGATTTGATGTCAAATGTTCCTGGGCAACATGCAGCAGTGGAAATGTTATGTTAGCTGTGTTTTAGGGTGGTGGTAATAACTACTCTTTGCAGCTTGGTATGATTTGGTGCTTCTGACTTATGTACAACACTGGTTGCTGGGCAGCAAATGGTGTTGAATGTTTTCAGAACACTTAAGTGAACAAGAACTCATTAACCCCCAAGGATTTTTTTGTCATTCAAATTAACCTTTTTAAACCCAGTTTTAGAAATATTTCTGTTTTGCAACTAAAACGTGAATAATTGAGTATGATTAATATGTTTAACATTGTATTATGCTTCTTTGACGTCTCCTTTGTCAGACCATTCTGGTTGCAAGAACAGACATTTCATATAAGAGAACAGCATTGAGAAGACAGTCAGTGCCTTAAATATCTTGTCATTAACTTCAAAATTCCATCTAATACCCCATTGTGGTCACCAATATAAGAAAACCTGTAAGGGGTAGGGATGAGCTTAACACACCTGGGAGTCAAAACTGTCAAAGTAATTTTCCTCCATTTTTAAGGCTAATAGTAAGGGATTAACAAAAAAAGTGCATGGGGTGCTGTGTGCTGTCAGTTTTGCAGGGAGCAGTGACTTTAATATTTCTAAAAATGCACGATTCCTTAAAAAATACTGCTTGGTGGGTAAGGGGGTGGGGAAGGAAGGTGTCCCTTAAATCAGTCTGTGAAGTATCACATCTCTACCATGTAATAAAAGTAGAATAGTAAAAATTACATTTACAAATGAAAAAAAGCTGTTTCTTATGCTGTTCATTCACATTTTCCTACATGCTTTCTTTATTTTGTATATAATGCAATGGGGTTTCCCCAAAATACATACCAGATCCATATCAAAATGAATTATATGCTTTTTTCCCATATATCATTTTTTCTATGCGTACTAAAAAAAAATGACACAAGTCCCCCCCCCCCAAATCAATACCAGACACTTAGGGGAACCCAGTGCAAAACTAAAAACCCCTAAACCTTATCAGGCTACATGCCCTCTACATGAGTGGGCGAGTGGGCGGGGAGGACATGTTGATAAGGACATGTCCTCTTCCCCACAACCCTGGTCTGTTGCCTGTGGAGGTGTGGAGGATCTTCTCAGAATCTGAAAAAGATTCCCTCTTCCCTACATAAATGAGTAAGGGGTACAAGTTTATGAGTCCATTATTTTACAAAAATCTAGTATTGTAAATCCAGCATCGATTATGATGAATGTCACTTGCCAATCATTGGGAAAAACAGTTGATACACCAACCCATCTGCTCACGCAGTACCTAACAGCTCTCCAAAATAGTTATTGGGTTTTTAAGAAGCAGGGATGTGGTGACATCACTAATCAAATATGGTCATGGCCATATTTGGCATATGGACATGGCTATATTTGGTTAGTGATATCACCACAATCCCATCTCTTCTCTTACATGGCCAGGGATTCCCAACCATTTAAATGAACTGATCCAGTTGCATCACTGGTTGTCAATAACTTGGTATAGCCTGCACCTGCCAGCATCCTTATTAACCATTGACAGCAGGAGGCTGTCATGTATAATAGCTGTAGTACCACCATTATGCATGACGTTTAGCACCTGCCAAATGGGTAAATGCTCAGCCATTCGTCCAAATGCCCAAACAGCCAAGGTTTGGTCCAAGCTTATGTTCGAACCAAACCTCTTCCCGAATTAGTATGAAAAAAGGGAGCCATCATTCCTAAATTATTTCTAAATGTGCAGGCTGTGTGCCTGTCATTCTCATCCTTCCTTCACTAACTACTGAGTCACTGTCCCAAAATAACCATGTGTAATCAAGTGTCTCGATACACAGCATTCAAATTTTTGGTCCAATTCAGTGAATTACCAAATAATGAAGCACAGATAATGATGACAACCCTGGACTTTGCACCTTCAAAAACAAATTAACAATGTCAGCTTTAATACTGTTATCCTTCCTTATCCTGGTTTCATTAATGCCTGCAAGAAATTCCTTTAATGTTAAGAGATGCATTAAGTTGATCTCTAGAAAATTTTATGTAGCTAATCTATAGTAAGCTCTGCCTCTTTACCAAAAGCTTTAGGGTGATCAGAACAGCATATAAAATAGACTAAAATTTACTGTAGCTCTATAAATAATAAGGAAATGGAAAACCACTTTCAAATGTCCAAGCAAGTTTCAAGTTAGCACTTAATCTCTCTGCAGACTTCTAGACTGGCCCTGGTGCCATTCTATATATTATATGAAACATTTATTTTCTAGTCAGAGATTACCAAAAAGTAAAACATAAATGGCAATATTCCTTTGTTCTTTTAGATAAATAAAATACTGCATAATATTTATATATTTTTTTATTTTTATTTTTTCTCTCATTAGAGGGATTTCCCTTCACTTTCTCTTCTGTAGACTTAACAGGGGAGGATACTGTATCATTACACTTTCATTACCAGTGACATTCAAAATAAAAGTGACAATAAAAGGACACTAAAAGTGTTTACCTCTAACAGCAGACACCAACAGCAATAAAAACCCTGCAGGGGTTCTAACCACCCCAACACTTAATTAAAAAAAATCTGTTGTTAATTATACTTAAGGTGACACACAAGGTTTAACACATTGGTATTCAGTACCCCCCAATCAAGCAGTATCTTAGCAGGGCATATATTCATGAATCTCTACTTCTCCACCAAAACGTCAAGGTGAGCAAAGATTATAACAAACAGACTGAAAATGACTGTAGTTCTTCGACAAAGCTAAACCTTACAAAAAAACAAAAAACAGATAAAGACCTGTTTTTTTCAAGTATACACAAATGCTGATACATCACAAGCCCCATCAGCCCCAGCACAGCCAAAGCATTTCTCCAAACCCTACTCTAAAGGATGTATTATGGTAATTGTAAACTCTCGCCTTGTAAAACAACCCATGCAGTTTAAAATATAAATGAAAGACAAAACATTTCTGTATAGATATAAACAAAAAAAATATATAAATACCTTTTTTCTCCTTGGAAGGAGGAAAAAAGACATTGGGGAATTATTCCTAACCACTTCAGCCCCGGAAGGATTTGCCCCCTTCCTGACCAGGCCATTTTTTTTGCGATTCAACACTGCGTCACTTTAACTGACAATTGCGTGGTCGTGCAACGTTGTACCCAAACAAAATGCATGTCCCTTTTCCCCCACAAATAGAGCTTTCTTTTGGTGGCATTTGATCACCTCTGCGGTTTTTATTTTTTGCGCTATAAACAAGAAAAGAGCGACAATTTAATGGCGGCGATCTGCGATTTTTATCAGGGCTGCAATATTGTGGAGGTCAGATCGGACACTTTTGACACTATTTTGGGACCATTGACATTTATACAGCGATCAGAGCTAAAAATAGCCATTGATTACTGTATAAATGACATTGGCAGGGAAGGGGTTAACACTAGGGGGCGATCAAGGGGTTAACTGTGTTCCCTCAGTGTGTTCTAACTGTAGGGGGTGGGACTGACTAGGGGAGAAGAGAGATCGGTGTTCATACTTTGTATGAACATACAATCTGTCTCCTGAGAGAACTGGGATTTGTGTGTTTACACACACAGATCAGGGTTCTCGCTCTGTAACGAGCGATAACGGGTGCCAGGCGGTCATCACGCCCACAGGGCATGAGCATCGGCTCTGGGGACACACACCGTGCCTGCTGTCACGTTTTAAAGGAGCGACGTACAGCTACGGTAATTTGCCTAACCGAGCCAACCTGCCACAGTATAACTGCGGCGGCTGGTCGGCTAGTGGTTAAGTATGCTGAATTAACATGGACCCATATGCGTGGGTACATTCAACGGTTGTGTAAGTAAGCTACCAATAATCTTTATCTGATTATCATAATTTTGTGGAGGTAAGCATTATCCTTTTTGCTTATAGCCACATGTAGGAGATTTTCTGAGCAGCTGTAGAGGCCCTTGCTGCTGAATTATAGGGGCTTTCAAAGTTTGTCGTTCATCTTCTTTCTTTTCATATATGTTAGATATTCATTTAGAAAGGCTTTGAAAGTATTGAAGGGGATCATGTTATCAAATGGCTAAAGGCATTACAGAACCTGGCAGATTTGGTTTTAGGCTGAATCTACAGCTGTCAGCTGTCACCTCCATGCAAGAGTACATTAAACTTATGTCTGGAGTATGTGATTTAAAAAGAAGCAACTGCGTTTTTATTGTACAGAATATTGGATTTTTCTATGCTTTCCATATACTAAAAAATGTGCTGCTTGATACTGTATATGACAAATTATATTTTCTATGAAAAGGCCTCTTGAAGTAGATATATGTCCCCCCATTCAGCAATGTTTGAAAATTGACACCACTCTAACAGCAACACGGAAGATATTTTCTGTAAAGCTAGTCACATCTTGCTCATATTTCTCTTATGATACAACGCATTGAAGTATTGTTAGCGTAGTTCATAGCTAACTCAGTAGTTCACGGCAAACGTTCTCATCATATAGTGGGTTTGTATTCCCAAGGTGCATATTATTGTGTAGCGCTACCCCCATAGGAGCCGCTGGATAGGATGAGTCCTTTTCCTCAGCCTTCTCAAGAACCTCAACCCCTCTGACACACCAGGTTGAAAGTACAAATATACAGGTACAATAGCATAGGAAATCACTGAAAGTAATACTCATTACCCAATAGTAGTGCTATATCAAAGAAAACAGGCACCAAACCAGGTACAAAAGCATGCTTAATATATTGTCACCCTGTATAGTTGTATTGTACAGTTTAATCTACCAAGTGCTGGAACTATACTTCCAGAGGTCATTCATGACAGCAATGCTAGCCCTGGTCCAACTGGGTATGCACTGTCCAAAAGAAAAGTAGGATGATAGGCGAGGGGGCAGGGGAACAACAGGGGGAGGGGCTTGCAAAATAGTTATTACAGAAGGAGCAGTCATTTGAGATGTTCTTCTGCCTATCATTGGGGCCCTTTAAGAGTGTTAGTGCACCTAACGGCAATCCCAGTTAGCCTGCATGCAGTGTAGGTACAGTATATGTATGATGTTGTATAGGGGCAGTCTATATTTGGAATAAGGTGGTATAGGGTGCACTATGAGTGTGATATAAATTCTGTACACTTGGTGTCCTGCTCTCAGTGGCTCACTCCCTGCTAGCAGTATCAGCAATGGGTAATTGGGAAAAAAAGCAATGGGCAAATAGCCCTCTCACCAGTCCCTGGGAGGATAAGGTGAAGCAGAGGCTGAGTGGATGCTCCAGTATCCCTGCAGCAGCAGTGAAGGAGCTGTGATGTGGGCGGTGTCCGCTGGTATGGTCTCCTGCAGGCAGGCAAATATTCAAAGATTAATAACTTTCCGGGACAGTTTAATGAAAAAAAAATTCTCTCCACTACTCCTATTGTGCAGTGCATGTTAGGTACTGAAGCGTAAGGAGTCTTGTTGTCCCATTATATGGCTGCCATCTCAAACTACAACTCCCAGGATTCTCAGGGCTCTGCATAGAATTCTATGGGCATGCTTGGCTTTAGCTCTTCCCCTGCTGCCCGGAGAAGACTGGTGCTGCATTGCATCAGTATTTCAGTAAAGGGAGAGAAGAATTAAAGGCAATATCACCTTCTCCATATTGCTGTAGCCCAGCTCTTGGCTACAATAGGTTTAGGTAGTAGCCCTATATAGCATATTACATTGCATATTTTCCAAATACAAAATCAAAAACATCACAACCTGGATTAGCTATTTTTGTTTACTTTACAAGCATTAAACATTGGAAGAAGTTGGAAAAAGGGTGCATTTGAAAATGTATGTACTTCAGGATATATTTGACTAAAATGATACCTATCATGGGAAATTTGGCAAATATTTGTTGTAATAGAGGGATACATATTGAAATAAAGGAAATACATACTAGTCTAGGGGACACAGAGCTTCCAAGGTCAGGCTCAGGATCAAGCTGGCTTTTTTTCCAGTATACTCTAAAACCTATGCAAATAAATTATGTGGTTATTTCTTTTTTATTTCCCTTTCTACTGTGCATGTATCAGTTAATGTGATAAAGAAAAACAATGCACATCAGCCCCTATGTATTCCTAACTACAGTGCCTTGAAAAAGTATTCATACCCGCTGAATATTTCCACAATTTGTCATGTTGCAACCAAGAACGTAATTTGTATTTTATTGGGATTTTATGTGATAGACAAACACAAAGTGGCACATAATTGTGAAGTGGAAGGAAAATGATAAATGGTTTTCACATTTTTTTACAAATAAATATGTGAAAAGTGTGGTGTGCATTTGTATTCAGCCCCCCAGTTAATAGTTTGAAGAACCAAATTTTGCTGCAATTACAGCTGCAAGTCTTTTTGGGGATGTCTCTACCAGCTATGCACATCTAGAGAGTGAACTTTTTGCCCATTCTTCTTTGCAAAATAGCTCAAGCTCTGTCATATTGGATGGAGAGCTTCTGAATCAGCAGATTCAAGTCTTGCCACAGATTCTCAATTGGATTTAAGTCTAGACCTTGACTGTGCTATTCTAACACATGAATATGTTTTGATCTAAAACATTCCATGGTAGCTCTGGCTGTATGCTTAGGGTCATTGTCCTGCTGGAAGGTAAACCTCCACCCCAGGTTTTCTTCTAAGATTGCCCTGTATTTGGCTCCATCCATCTTCCCATCAACACATCAGCTGCTTCTCTGATTAATGCTCTGCCTTGGCCTTCATGATGCTATTTGTTCACTAAAACTCTCTAACAAACCTCCGAGGGCTTCACAGAACAGCTGTATTTATACTGACATTAAATTACACACAGGTGGACTCTATTTTCTAATTAGGTGACTTCTAAAAGCAATTGGTCTCACTCGATTTTAGTTAGGGGTATCAGGGGGGCTGAATACAAATGCACGCTACACTTTTCAGATATTTACTTGTAAAAAAAAATTCTAAACCATTTATCATTTTCCTTCCACTTCACAATTATGTGCCACTTTGTGTTGGTCTATCACATAAAATCCCAATAAAACATGTTTATGTTTTTGGTTGTAACATGACAAAATGTGGAAAATTTAAAGGGGTATGAATACTTTTTTCAAGGCACTGTATATCTGCATGTACCCTGAATCACCTAAAGGTGTAAACTTATGTACAAATGTGCTACACTGAAAACTACATAACGATCTATACAGCTGTCATATAAAGTATTGCAATAAAAATCTTCATAAAAATGTGCAAATATGTGTGACAAAAAAAAGTGTCAAAAATAATGTATCCAATACATGTTATCTAAAACTTAAATGCACACAAATAAAAAAATATTCAAATAAAGTCCAAAAGAATAAAATGTCCCAAGTGAAGAAAAATATAAATCCCAGTAGTGCTCCAAGTGAAAACATGCAATCCTCCACCTTTCCATGAGGTTGAACACTCATCTCCAGAAATTGACCCTCACCACAAAGGTCGATTTAGTATGTTGGCAGACACCAGGACCCAGAGGGCTTCTTCAGTCTGCTCCAGCTTGTATATGCAATTAATCAGAGGAACCACACGATCCAGCTTCACAACCTTATTACTTGATGACCACAAATGATATCCAGCTCTCAAACTCAAAGAGAGAGAAGCAATCCACAGTGCTCACCACTCGAAAACACTTTATTAAAATTGTAAAAATGCACTCAGATGTAAGAAAAACAACAAATAGGCACTTCTGAATGGCCTCAGCCAGTATGAGAGTCAATGCTGTCCAGGAGGAGTATGAACAAATACCACTGTGCTAGACAAGGAAATAACATGAAATACAACTTAAGTTTAAAACAACAGAGTGTTTTACATTAAAGGAGCAAAGCTCCATATAAACAAAAGTAAAGAATATGTAAGCAAAAGGCTTGTGGAGATAGTTCATAAAAGGACATATATTACATGTCTGGGTATAAAGGCGTAGGATTAGCAAGCCCATGAGGAGCCCTCCGTCTGTCTGTCAAGATATGGCAACCTGAGACAGAAGGAAGGAGGTGTCAAAATAATATGATCTACTGAAAGAGAAGAGAAAAAAAAAGAAAAGACAAAAAAGGAACGGGAGGGGGAGAAAGAAATGATAAGAAAAAAAGTGGGCAGATCAGGAATAAGGTATACCCTGTGTGGTCCATTGGTGGTGGCGATCTGTCCAGTTACTGCCAGTGATTACAGGGAAAGGAGGGAGTGGTCAATGTTTAAGTGATCAACATGGTCCAGCCACGGGTCTCAAACCCTAAGGTATTTAGCATGAGTATAGTTGAGGATGGAGGTTAATTTTTCATGCATCATGGCCCCTAGGAGGTCTTGTTTGATGTCAGAAAAGGGTATAGATGGCTGTCTTCAGGCCTTAGCCAGGGCCTGGCCACCAGCTTTGTTCTTTGCAAAAAATACTTCTCTCTTATTGTAGAAAAGACCTATCCTCATTTTGATCATTAAAAGGAGCAGCAGTGTCACCCAGGGATGCTCCCTTCCTATTCGACCTAAAATTGAATTTGCCCCTCGCATTCCTCGCTGGAGTGTCTCTCTTTGGAAAACACAGCAGGACATGCTAGAGCACAGCCTGCTTTCACTCCTATGCACTTAAACTGATGTGTTTTGCAGAATAGGAACTGTAGTCCTATCACCACTTTGAAATGACAATAGGTAATTGTGCACCCGAATTTGAAGCATGGGTGCACATACATAGAAATGACAGGAGGAATATGCATGGCATGATGTTTATAATAAATTAAAATCATATTTGTAAGAGGTTATTTCATAAAAGAGGAAAGCAATTCAGCTATTGAGGATGTGCAATACAAAATGATTTATTTTAATAGGTGGGTTTGGTTCTAGAGTCTGCAGTTGTTTTTTGATTGTTACAAGCCTGGAATGTAAAATAAAAGAGTAACCGGTGTAAGATGTTACCCTTGCCGAGTACAACTGTCGACTTTAAATATGAAAATCCCAGCTTGCTGCATGTAAATGACAAGAAAATCAAACATCCATAATCAAAGGGAATAGCAGGGCAAATTTGATGTACTTACAGAGAGCATCTTAAAAGTTATGAGTTGGATCTCTAATAAATGTTATAACACTTTCCTCTTCCACTGTACTTATGATTGGGCTTAGCATGTTGAAGTATCATCTCATTTTCTCATCTTCCTTTACATCAGAACTCTACTTGCAGATTGTCTGTCCCTATTTGATCTTTTACAAAGATTTGATGCAGGAATGATAATTGCCTGGGTTTTCTAGAAAAGGTTTCTTGCTATATATTCATCTGGTCAGGACAAGTAGAATGTATAGTCTGACAGCAAGACGAATCTAGAGAAAAATGAAATTTATGAAATCAGATCTGTCTACAAAATTTCCACATCACTTTTTATTAAACAGAAAAATATGACTGTATGAATATGAAGTATAGCTGTGTGATGTGTGTAGAACATGGGCAATATGCAATTTAATATACCTTAAAGGCTAAGCTGCCCTTTCCATCAAAAATGAACTCTCGCAAATTCCTGGTCCTCACTGCTCTTTTTTCTTATGTTCACCTCCTCACATCACCCACCTCAGCCAGTGCAACAGTCTATACACTTCAAAATTTCACTACACAGCTCCCGAGTGTCACATTGCAGTGCATGCTATGGGGAGTTGTCATTGGGAAACACTACCACATGATCATATTGAACATTGCAAATCTGTGATATACATTGTCACACCACACCACCCAGGGATATGTAAGGTTAAAGTAAATAAGCACTTATAAAAGAGCCAAGGATTCCTTAAGTTATAGTTTAGATCATTTAGAGTAAAAGATTTTGATATGGTTTAATAAAAACACAAAAAAGGTGAAAGCAAAATATTCACCAAAAAAATTACAAAATTAGACAACAGCAACAGTAAAAAAAATGAGAATAGAAATGAAAGGTACTTAACAAGGTTTTGCTCGAGGTGTGGTTTTGACAGAGCACAATTCATTGTTAAATAAGTCCAGTTATGGCAGAGTTATCAGCATTTGCACATAGTTTCAATGGAAAATTAAGAGCTTGAGCTGCCAATCACAGAATTGTTTTGTGGACCTTCTAGAGGGCATCACTGCCAGTCCCACCCAATCAAAAGAGCTTAGGGGTGTGATATAGGATAACTGAAGGGTTTATGATGTTTTCAGCAGACCCTGCCTTCAGGCCAGTTTCCTAAAACTTCCACATTTTTATAAGAATATGTGGTACAGCAGACAAGCCAACATATTAATGCACAGAAGGAAATTACCATTTGATAGAGACTAAATAAGATATAGTGTAGATTTGATTCCAATTCACCTTAGGAGATGAAATGTGTCTAATCCGTCTCCTGCTCCTTGTAATATAGGAGTATCTTGTCTTAAAAAGATAGTAATTTTGTTATACACACAGGTTGATGCTAGTTATTAACATACATTTATCATATCAGTATTTAAAAATTATGGGTAGATTTTGGTTTTGCCAGTGACATAAAACCCCAGAATATTCTTTTTTTTTTACTTAATACATTAAACTATTTTATTTCAGGCAAACAACATACTTAATTGAAGGCCTTTGCTTATCAGTGCTCTTCCTTCCAAATATTCGGCTACTGACATCTTTCTATCTATTTAGGACTGGCTCACTGATCACTTCTACTGTAAGGCTTGTTTATTCCACTTGACTGTGTTCATTACAGACTGTGGAGATGCATTTGATTCCCTAATCTTCTTTATGTCTATAGCTGTGTTCTGGTGAGAGGTAGAGAAATGTGTCTTTAACCTCCCTGGCGGTATGATTATTTCGGATTTTAGGTGCTGAAAGCGGTACAATTATTTTGCATGGAAATTTGGCGTTTTATATTGTAGGTCTGTAATTCTTAACAATAACACACTTAAATCTGTCCAAACAAGAGTCTAGTAGATATCCCGGGTATGATAAAGTTTGAAACACAAAAACATAAATTATAATATAATAAATAAAAATAAATAATTAAAAAAAATAAAAATAAATAGTAATAAAATAAATTTTCCCACGATTCACTATCGCTCATTTCTGCAAGTGTTCTAATTTACTATTGCTGTTTTCTAGCTGTTCTAAAGCCATTTTTGACGTAAAGAGACACTTTTTGGTTGCTATGGACAATCTCCAGTTTCCAGGCAGAAAGAACAGTATATATCACATAAAACTGCATGCAGGGCATGGGCCAAAGCACTGGGGACAAAAGGGATGTGAAATCATTTCATACAGTACTGTAATCTGTAAGATTACAGTACTGTATGTGTTATGATTTTTACTTTTTTTTTAATTTGCCGCCAGGCTCCGCCCCGGTGCGTCGCGACGCTCACAGGGAACGGAGCCTGGCAAGGAGAGGCTTCGGGCAGAAGACGGAGCCCACGGACACTGCGGGGGACATCGCAGGATCCCGGGGACAAGGTAAGTAAAGCCACACCAGGATCCTGCGATGTAATCCCGAGTGTGGCTTGGGGTTACAGCTAATGGTCCTGAATTTTAACCCCGAGCCACACTCGGGAAAACCGCCAGGGAGGCTACAAAATTGTAGTCCCTGGCTGGGCGCTAAAAACATTAAAATGTAAATGGTTTATTGCAGACTGAACAATTATGGAATAATGATGATGACACCATGTGAAACCCAACTTTCCTTGCATAAGAAATTACATATATTATACAGTTATCTCTACATAGACAGACTGTATAATATATATATATATATATATATATATATATATATATAGATATATATATAGATATATCTATATATATCTATATATGGATATATAGATATTTATAGTTTTTTTGCCCATAATTCCACTTTAACTACTT
This sequence comes from Lithobates clamitans, assembly GCA_037952925.1. Lineage (NCBI taxonomy): Eukaryota > Metazoa > Chordata > Amphibia > Anura > Ranidae > Lithobates > Lithobates clamitans. Next base: position 2,830,327 of record JBBGZY010000677.1, read on the forward strand.
CCCGCCCAACGACATCATATGATGTTGTCGACTTTGAGTGGGGATATCTGAATGATGCCTGCAGCTAAGGGCAGCATTTACATAACATCTATTAGAGCCAGCAATTCGCTGCATCGTAAGAACAATCATAGAGGCTGTTCAGCAGCTTGATCGTTCTTACAGGCAGCGAAAGGGGACACTCCCCTCCTGCCGCCCTCCGGTGCTTCTCCCAGCTCGCCCATACAATCGGTGAGAGGGAGAGGGAATCGGTCCATGCCGGAAGTTGATAATAGAGAATCCAGTAGGCCAGATGGCCCCCGGACATCTCTATGATCTTTTGGAGACTGGGCGTGATGTTATGACATCACGCCCAGCCTCTGCATTTGAAAAAATGCCACCACCTTGGCTGGAAAGCCAGAATCGTTTTTTTTTAGGCTTCCCAGCCCAGAGACGAGATGCGGGATCTTATAGACCCCAGATCTTGCTGTAAAGAGGACTTGTCAAGCACTATTCCTATTACAAGGCTTGTTTACATTCCTTGTAATAGGAATAAAAGTGCTAAAAAAAAAGAAAGTGTCAAAATAGAAAAATAAAAGTCAAATAAACAATAAAAAAAAAGAAAGCGCCCCCTGCATGCTCGTGCGCAGAAGCAAACGCATACGTAGGTCGTGCCCACATAGAGCAAGAGCAATAATTTTAGTGCTAGACCTCCTCTGTAACTCTAAACAGGTAACCTGAAAAAAATGTTAAAGCGTCGCCTATCAGAGATTTTTAAGCACCGAAGTTTTGCACCATTCCACGAGTGTGTGCAATTTCAAAGTGTGACATGTTAGGTATCTATTTACTCGGCGTAAGATCATTTTTCACATTATGCTAAAAAAAATTGGGCTAACTTTACTGTTTTATTTCTTATGCATGAAACTGGATAAAAACAACCAACATTTTATTCCCTAGGGCCTCTGCTAAAAAAATATATTCAATGTTTGGGGGTTCCTAGTAATTTTCTAGCAAAAAAAATGATGATTTTTACATGTAGGAGCGAAGTGTAAGAATTGGCCTGGGTAGCAAGTAGTTGAGGAGATCTGCCAGTATTGATTTTTTTTCATGTAGTGCCTAGGGGAGAGGTTTAGGTTATGGGTCTACCATGGGTTTGCGGTGTACCCAATGTGTTCAGTAGGGATGGGACAAACTCCCCTCTGTTTGGTTCGCAGCAGAACTCCTGAACAGGGGAAATGTTCTAACCCAAACGGTTAAGCCCATTGAAGTCTATGGGAGCCAAACAGTAAAAAGCAAAAATGCCCATTTTGAAGGCTTATATGCAAGTAATTGGCTATAAAATGGGTATGAGGGTCTGGGTACTGCCTTTGGGGACATGTAACAATAATTATTTATTTTTTTAAAACTATTGTTTTTTCAAGAGCAGTGATTTTAATTATGCTTAAAGTGCAACAAAAAAAAAGAAAAATTCCTTTAAATATAGTGCCTGGGGGGTCCCCTAATGTGCCTGTAAAGTGGTGCATCTGTAGCATGCATAAAACATGCTACAGCAAAAATGACAATTCTAAAGAAAAAAACGAGTCAAATCCCATTTAAAATGACTCGAGATTACAATTGTCAGCACTCGGCTATTAAAAAATAAAGAAAAAAATGGCATGCCCCCCCAGTCCATACCAGGCCCTTCAGGTCTGGTTTGGATTTTAAGTGGAACCCTATGCCAAAATCTAAAAAGAAAAAAGGCGTGGGGTCCCTGCAAAATCCACATCAGACCCTTATCTGAGCATGCAGCCCAACAGGTCAGGAAAGTGGGACGAGCGAGCAGCCCCCCCTCCTGAACCATACCAGACTACATGCCCTCAACAAATGGGGGGTGGGTGCAAAGCATCCTGTCCCCATGTTCCTAAGGACAAGGGCCTCTTCTCGACAACCCTGGGCTGTGGTTGTCAGGGTCTGTGGGTGTGGAGCTTATCAGAATCTGCAAGCCCTCTCAGATCCCCATGTGAACGGGTATCAGGCACATCGTACCCCTACCTATTCACCAAAAAAGTGTCAAAAAGTAATAACCACAAGTAACAAGTTTTTGACAAGTCCTTTATTAAAAATAAAAAAATAAAAAATAGTGTCCAGATGGACCCGAAAAATAGAAAAAGAAAATGTTCCGCCTCCTGGGAGGCCTCCCGCCATCTGCCTCCTCTGCACTTTGACAGTTCTTATATAGGCAAGGTGCGGGCCACCTGGCTACATCACCCAGTGACACCACCCCTTCTGACATTACGTGAGTCGTCTGTGTTTGCTGGAGGTACACTGCTCTGTGTCTGGAGATCCCCTCTCTGATCTGCTGGGTGCTGCACTGACACTGATGAATGAGTTGGGTTGTCACTATGTAAGGAAGGACACCTTATCCTCCTATCAGCACCCAAAAGGTTGTCACAAAGCTCAGTACCTCTCATTGTGGACTATCACAGCCCAGACACCCTGCTGGACTAAACTTCACCTCTGAGCTCCTCGCCTGCCCTGCAACTTCAGTCGAATTGTATAAGCAGAATCTGGGAACACCAGAATCCAGAGGAAGCATACGGACCTCAAGAATGTACCTGTAACACACCCAACTTCTCTTCCGAGGGGATAACTTGAGAGGACTTGGATATTTACATTGGACTGGCAAACATGACCTTTGGAATATGAGTGGCAATTCTGTTGCAAGGTAGTGGAGTGACACCTTCCAAGCTGCCTCCGTATTCAATACTTGGATTACCAATGCTACGGTATCTGAGTCCATTAGATCTGGTAAGCGCCATACCTGCCCTTAGTGGTGGATGCTCACATATTGGTGTTATATATGGACTGTTTTATTACCATCCATAACCACTTTAATCACATTGGAACTTCTACAACCTCTTCGGACTTTCTTTGAGATATATGAAGGAGAAAAATTACTTATTTGCGAAATTAACATAAACAACAGAAACTAAGAAGAACTTTTTTTTTTTTAAATGTTCAGTCTTTTTTAGGATGGGGGGTAGAAGAAGTAGATATGGTTAAAGGAAGATGAGGTGTATATTCACTATAGATAGGTAAGGGGTGGAGTATGGCTTATAGAAGTCTTGAAATTATTATTTTTTTTGCGTTTGTTTGTTTTTTTCTTTTTTGTGTGTTAAGAGTAATATGGACATGGCTCATAGAAGCCTCTTAAATTTTTTTTTTTCTTAGTTTGGGTGAATTGGGAACACATTTAATATAAGGTATTTGGAGGAGGGAGGAGGGGTGGAGGGAGGGGGGAGAAGGGAGAGTTTCCCTTTTTTTTTGGGGGGGGGGGGGATTGGGAAATGGATAAAGATGTGTTGACTCTTTGTGATAAATATAAATATGTTATGAAGGTGGTTTTAATGGATATGTCAAATTTAATAAAAATGTAATAATTAAAAAAAAAAGTTCAGTCTTGTTTCATTTGTTTAGCAGAAAAAAACATTGTGGTTTTTAAATACCACCCAAAGAAAGCGCCATCTGTCTTAAAAAATTATAAAAATTTCATTAGGGTACAGTGTTGCATGACCATGCAATTGTCAGTCGAAGTGTGACAGTGCTGAATGCTCAAAATTGGCCTGGGCACGAAAAGAGGGTGAAAGTGAATAGTACTGAAGTGGTTAATCTGCCACTGTCCACTTTTTGCACTGATCATTTGTCTGTGTACTTTCATCACTCTAGTAGTCTTGCTTGTGAGCTATGATTAAGCACCATTAACGGTGCGAAACACATCAGTTATCATCTGTACCTGTGTCTCTGATTGGTATATGGATTAAGTTTTGTCATTAAAGGCATTATATTGGAGTATGGCCGTCCTCTTCTCACTTTTTGCCATTGACTTTGCCGAGCCGGCACCCTTCATCTCCTAAACACAAGGACGGTGTGAATACAAGGGATACCACCTGGAGCGGTAACTGTTCTGATTTAGTCTTGCCTGTTAATTAGTTGTCAACCTCAGTGACACAATGGGGTTGATTTACTAAAACTGGAGAGTGCAAAATATGCTCTGCATAGAAACCAATCAGTTTCCACTTTTTGTTTGTCAAACCTTCATTGAACAAGCTGAAGTTAGATGCTGATTGGCTACCATGCACATCTGCACCAGATTTTGTAATCTCCAGTCTTAGTAAATCAACCCCAATGGGTACACTGAACTTTGTGACAATCTGTCCTCTTATTTGCCTACATAGCTGGATTCAGACTGAGAGAGGAAACAGACAACACTGGTAGTTGATTAGACTTTACAACTTTGGACAGTGCACAAGGGACTAACGTCAACTGCATTTGTATTATTCAGTAACAGGCTGGAATAGTCCTTGACCTAGCAATAGTGCTCTAATTGCAATATAGAAGAGCAAGGTCAGAATTTAGTTGTGCCATCTGACAGGGTGTCTTGATTAGAAACCCTGCTCAGCAGAATTACAATTTATTTGGCAGGTAAGACATTTCTCACTTATATATTTCAGCTGTGAATTTGTTTGCCGTCATTTTCACTCTCGTCGTATGAAAAAAAAAGTCCATCTGGTGTTACAGTATGCACTAGCTTCTTGTTAATATACTGTATGTCACTTCCCTAGAAGACTGAGCATTTATAATTTTTCAGAACAATGTTACTAACTACCTCAGCCAGATTAAGCTGTCCTCCCATTCAATCACCAGTATTTCACAGGAGCCTTAAATTGCTCAGTCAATTTGCAGTGTAGAGCAAAATGTTTTAATAAGCATTCACTGCCCAAATTATCTATAGACAGGGTTTGGTTAATATCCTAATTCATATGATATAATGTATTTGGTATGGATTATACCCACCGTGTAGCAAACCTCACATTTTACTGGCCAGGAGATGTTAGTAAACCATTATCAGAATGTATAATACAATGCCAAACTAGCAATTCCTCTTTGTAAATGCCTATTTAATATTAATGTAGAATTTACTCCAGACTATTACATATGATGAAAGGTGTAGCTACAGGCGTAGCATTTCATGTAGCTGTTATTAGTCCAACAGACAAATGGGTAGGGCTGAATTGTTTACAACCGTTTAAAGAAAACCATGACTTAGTATCAGCCTCTTGTAATTCCTGTACAGCAGCACTTTACCAGGAGAAGAATGGCACTAGAAGCCACTAAGGAATGTTGCATACACATATAATAACAAGGACGATAATAAGAGGAGAGTAAGCATAATGCCGTGTACCCACGATCGGACTTTCGGACAACAAGTTCACATCCAACATTTCCCGTCGGAAAATGCGACTGTGTGTACGCGGCATAAGAGTAAGCTCATCAGCATGCAATGCTCCTCATTGCTCAATCACATACGGGAGGCGAAGAGGTGAGTAGGCTATACAAACTTACCTTCAATTAAGAAATGAATACAAATAAATTTATTAAAATCTGTTTGTTTTCCCTATACATTATTCACCTATTATCACCTACTGTCTAAAATACTTCAGGGCCATTTGAATGACAGCAGCTTGCCTAGTAATGCCCCAAATGGCAAAATTTCAACATGAACAATTGTTTTCCATTGAATTTATTGTATATTGAGTTTGAATTTCAAAATAATATTTTTGAATTAGTCAAATTTGAGTTGAACTAAATAATGGAAGATTATCGCATCTCAAATCTCAGGGATAGATACCGTACATTTATAAAGCCTTTGCAGCTAAAACAGCTCCTATGTTTGTATTTTAAATGTTCATTTAGCTATTTGCTCTGACTCAAAGCTTTAAAACAAAACAGATGAAAAAAAAAAAGCCATCCATCATACAAAAACTCCTGCTGCTGCTGTCTGATGCTGGCTGGATGCCTAGCACAGGTGTGACAAGCGCAATCTACTTTTTGTCCTTGCATTGATACATGGCGATTCACCCACTGACCCGCTTAGACCTGGCTGCTACTTGTACCTTACTTACAGAGACAGAGCTGCTTTAAGGTGGAGTTATTTACAGCCTAGCTGTCAGCACTGCAAAATCCATATAGAATGACAAAATGGTACGGCATGACATAACCAGGCAAGAACTTGTTATTGTAGTACAGAAGAATTGCTGCAATGCATATGTACTTATTACTATAGCACTAATTATATAATTATTATAAAAACAATGCTACAAAGCATGTCCTTTTCTATACTGTGAAGCCTGTTGATCAGTGCATACTACTTTTAGTGTTTAGGGACACAGTAAGGAACATATAGGGAATAAACAATTACACAGGAAGATCATACTATATATAAAGTTATATTTAAAACAAAGATGGTATAGAGGGCATTTTAAGTGAATTGTTAGCTGCTGCTAGCACATAAAAGTAGGAGTAGGTGACAGAAACATGCTATAAAAGAACAGAGACAGACTGATGGTATCATATTTAAAATATGCTGAAATGCAAACTTTCTTTATTAATGTATGTGTTTGATCGTTTTGAAGCAATTATGATGGTAAATTCTTGCTAAATCAAATTATGATCAATGAAAATGCTTTTTTGTCTTTTCTTTAGTAGTGCTTGATCAGCTCCACTTTTCATTGTTTATTGATTAGGCTGGAGGCTGAAATGTGACGCAGGAAACTGTATAGTTGATACAGGAAAGAGGGGTATCTAACGGATACAGAATAACATACAGTAAGCTTTGGCCTTTAAAAAAGTTCATATGTAGTTTTTATTTCAGTGGTTTGACTGGAGGCCTATTTTAAAGTGGTTGTAAAGGTCTGTTTAAAAAAAAAAAAAAATAACAAACATGCCTATACTTACCTGCTCTGTACAATGGTTTTGACTAGAGCAGCCCCAAACCTCTTCTCTTGGGATCCCCTGCCAGCACTTCAGGCCCCTCCTCTTCATTGGGTGCCCCCAATCATAAGACGCTTTCTATGGGGGAACTCGTGCGTGCTCACTCCCGAGTCCCGCTGCTGTGTCCATTGACACAGACAGCTGGACTAGGCCCCACCACCGCTCCCTCGTCACCAGATTTGATTGACAGCAGCAGGAGCCAATCACTCCCACTGCTATCAATCTGTGCAATTAGGAGAGAGACAGCGGCAGGATCCTCTGCGCTCGTGCACATCGTTGGATCAGGTTTAGGTAAGGAAAAAGGGGAGTCTGGGGGGGGGGCGGGGGGGCGGCTGCAGCACAGAAGGTTTTTCACCTTAACCCTCCTGGAGGTATTCCCAAGTGTGGCTCGGGGTTAAATGTCAGTACCATTAACGGTAACCCTGAGCCACACTTGGGATTGCATTGCAGAATCCTGGTACAGCGTACTTGCCTTGTCACCAGGATCCTGTGATGTCTCCTCGTAGTGTCCTCCGCTGGATCATCCGCCCGATGCTCTGTGTTACGGGCTTTGTTCCCTGCGAGCATTGCAACGGCAAATTCAAAAAGTCCAAAACACATAACACATACAGTACACTGTAATCTTACAGACTACATTACTGTATCAAATCATTCCACATCTCTTTTGTCCCTAGTGCTTTGTACAATGCCCTGCATGCAGTTTTATATTATATATACTGTTTTTTCTGCCTGGAAACTTGAGATTGTCCATAGCAACCAAAAAGTGTCCCTTTACCTTAAAAGTGGTTTTAGGCCCCATTCACACTAGCGCGTTTTTTGATGCATTTTGCATTTTGCAGAAATGCACGGGAATTTTTTAACATGGGTTCCTATGGAACATGTTCACATCAATGCTTTTTTGTTTCTCTGCGTTTTTGGAAAGGGTCGGGGACTTTTTTTCATGCAAAATGCAGCGTTTTGCATGTAATGGATTTCAATGGACAAGCATCAAAAACGCAAGTGCACCTTTTTTGCAGCGTTTTTGATGCGTTTTTGGTGCGTTTTTGATGCGTTTTTGCCGGTTTTTTTTTTTTTTAATTTTTTTTACATTTTTTTTTAGACTGTAAAAAAAAACTGTAAAAAAAAAAAGGCAAAACGCAAATCGCGGCAAAAACGCGGCAAAAACGCGGCTCAAAAACGTGGCAAGCATGAAAAAAAAACCTCCAAAAACGCTCAAAAGCAACATGCATAGGTGTGAATCGAGCCTCAGTGCCAGTTCTGCACCAGAAACTGACTTGAACTGACTGCACTGGTGTGAACTAGAGCCATTGAAATACATGGAAAACACTGTGCATGCATTTTTAGGGCCAGTTCACACCACAAAACTGCACTCTGGGCCAGTTTACATCACATGCAGTCCAGTGCATTTTTGTTCTGCATCAAAAACACATGAAAAGTAGGTTATATGGCATAGATAACACCAGTGCAGTCAGTTCCAGGGCTTTTCAGTTCCAGAAAATAAAGTAGAGCATGCTGCATTTTTCCTGCACTGGACTGTACTGGAACGCAGTAAAATGCATAAAAAACGCATGGAAACACACTGGAATGCATAAAAAACGCATCAAAAACACACTGGACCCTAGTATAGTGGAAAAAAAACCTGAAAAAAAGAAAAAAAGTACCTGAAATGCATCCGGAAATGCATCAAAACCGCAACAGAACGCATAAAAACGTGTTAAAAACGCACATGCAGAAACGCATCCGGAATGGATCTGGAGTGCGTTTTAGTGATGTGATCCAGCCCCCATACATTCTGGATCAGTTTTTGCTTACAGTTCACACCACATGCAGTTCCAGTGCGTTTTTGATTCAATTTGCCAGTACAGTTCTGTGCGGATAAAATGCAGCAAGCTCTCCTTTTTTCCTGTACTAGAAACTGACCGGAAACTGACTGCACTGGTGTGAACTAGAGCCATTGGTATAAATGGAAAACACTACATGCATTTTTAATGCAGAAAAAAAGCGCACGGAACTGCATCTGGTGTGAACTAGCACTTAGGCTGGATTCACACCAATGCATTTTTAGTGCTTTTTGCATTTTGCAGGTATGCACTACAGTCCATTCAACACGGTTTCCTATGGAACACGTTCTGTAGTGCAAATCTGCAAAATGCAAAAAGCACTAAAAATGCATAGGTGTGAATCAAGCCTAAGTGTAGGAAAAAAGCGCACGGAACTGCATCTGATGTGAACTAGCACTTAGGCTCCATTCACACTAGCGCGTTTTTTGATGCATTTTGCATTTTGCAGAAATGCCTGGGAATTTTTTAACATGGGTTCCTATGGAACATGTTCACATCAATGCCTTTTTGTTTCTCTGCATTTTTGGAAAGGGTCAGGGACTTTTTTTCATGCAAAATGCAGCGTTTTGCATGTAATAGAATTCAATGGACAAGCATCAAAAACGCAAGTGCACCGTTTTTGCAGCGTTTTTGATGCGTTTTTGGTGCGTTTTTGCCGTTTTTTTTTTTTTTTAAGACTGTAAAAAAAAACTGTAAAAAAAAAAAAAAAAAAAAAAAGAAACGCAAAACGCAAATCGCGGCAAAATCACAGCAAAAACGCGGCAAAAACGCTGCTCAAATACGTGGCAAGCATGAAAAAAAAACCTCCAAAAACGCTCAAAAGCAACATGCATAGGTGTGAATCCAGCCTAAGGCTCCATTCACACTAGCGCGTTTTTTGATGCATTTTGCATTTTGCAGAAATGCACGGGAATTTTTTAACATGGGTTCCTATGGAACATGTTCACATCAATGCCTTTTTGTTTCTCTGCATTTTTGGAAAGGATCAGGGACTTTTTTTCATGCAAAATGCAGCGTTTTGCATGTAATAGAATTCAATGGACAAGCATCAAAAACGCAAGTGCACCCCATCTGAGAGGCGCTCCCGAATCCTCTCCTATTTGAGGGTGGCGAACCTCCCTAAATTATCTAGGACAGCCCTTAAGGAATTGGAAGAGGACTTTTCAATTGAAGAATTCCAATCCGCCTTAAAATCCTCCCCATCGGGTAAAGCCCCCAGCCCCGATGGTTTCACTATCCTTTATTATAAGACATTTCAAGATATCCTACTCCCTCGTCTCACAGCATATGCTAATTCCATTTCCCAAACCTCAGGCTTACGTCCAGAATCCCTTACAGCACATATCACTGTTATACCTAAACCCGGTAAGGATCCCACCCTTTGTAGCAGCTTTAGACCAATCTCTTTGATAAATACGGACATTAAATTATTTGCCAAAGTGATGGCCAACCGCATTCTCCCTTTCATACCTAGTTGGATCTCGGCAGACCAGACCGCATAGAGAAGCTAAAGATAATTCTTTACGGACGATTTCCCTAATCCAATATGTTCAAAGATGTGCCCAGCCCACCCTACTCCTTTCTACTGATGCTGAAAAAGCATTTGATAGGGTGGACTGGGACTATCTTAAGTTGACCTTACAGCATTTTGGTTTGGGCCCGAAGATGTTCCATCGCATTTCTTCACTGTACTCCGCCCCATCTGCTCAAATTCGCATAAACGGCTCACTGAGCGACCCCTTCACCCTACACAACGGCACTAGGCAGGGATGTCCTCTCTCCCCCCTCCTCTTTGCTATCACTTTAGAACCGTTCCTAGCCACAATTAGACATGATATCCAGGTAGGAAGTAGAACTCATAAATACGCTGCTTATGCTGACGATATACTCTTCTTTATCCAACAACCGCGTATCTCCCTGCCAAATTTAATGTCAGCATTTTCTACCTTCCAGACGATATCAAACTTTAAAATAAACCTCTCCAAATCAGAAATCCTCAATATTAACCTCCCTAAGGCAGAAGCGACCTCTTTGAAGCCCCTCTTCCCATTCAGATGGGAACAGACCCATATGAAGTATCTGGGCATATTCCTCACACCTAGACTATGCTCTCTTTTTAAATATAATTACATTCCATTATTAAACAGCATCAGAGCAGATCTAAGAAAGTGGTCCAATCTATCCCACTCATGGTTGGGGAAAATCAACATAATTAAAATGAACATTCTTCCTCGCGTATTATTTATTTTTCAAATGATTCCGCTAGGCGCCCCGTGGGGTTCTTCACTATACTACAAGCAATGATTTCCCGATTTGTTTGGGGGAACAGTCGCCCCAGAATATCCAGAGATGTTCTCTTCCGCTCCAAATGCTCTGGGGGACTGGCACTCCCAAGCTTTAAGACCTATTATCATGCTGTCATATTATCCAGAATCGCAGATTGGAAATACGCGATTAATTCAAAATTATGGGTGCAACTAGAATACTCTCTGAGTGGAGCCGATCTCTCTGTTATCCCCTGGATACCCAGAACCCATAGGCACACCTCCCACACTGTTGCCACACTCACCACGTCTTCACTAGATATATGGGATGCCATATGCAGGAAATTTTCCTGGACTTATGACTCCCCCCTGATGCCTCTCCTCAGTCACCAGTATTTCCTTCCAGGTTTACTGGATCCAGGATTTAAATCCTGGTCCCCAGAAGAACCTCTTCTGCTACATCACGTTATACACGCCAACACAATTAAACCTCTTTCTCAGATTCTCAAAACCACACAACTTACATTTTTGGATAAGTGGAGATATCATCAATTACAACGCTTTTTACATTCCCTCCCTCACCCACTACGAGGTTTACAAGATTTAAATGGCATAGAAGAAATATTTTACCCAAAAGATCCCCCTTTGCACGGAATCTCTCTGTTTTATAAGGCTCTTACCGACCTCTCTAACCCTGGGGATCCGCATTTCTTGGCAAATTGGGAATCAGACCTAGACTCCTCCCTAACAAACACTATGAAGGATAAAATCCTGACACTCACTCATGTCTCCTCACCCGCTTCCAAGATGGCAGAAGTCAATTATAAACTTCTTTCTAGATGGCATTACACCCCAGTTAAAATGCATCGAATGTTCCCCGATAGCTCCCCGTTGTGTTGGAGGAGCTGCGGGAACGAAGCTACACACGCACATATTTGGTGGCACTGCCCGCTCATCCGTCCTTTCTGGACCAGTGTTATTAACCTCATAAGACTTATCACAGACATTAGTCTCCCACATGATCCCTGGGTTGTCCTTTTCCATGCCACTAAAGAACCCATAGGTACTTACAAACGCTCCCTCATACCACATCTGCTTAATACTGCCAAGGCTCTAATCCCCACACTGTGGGGACAACCTACAATCCCGTCTATGCAAACTTGGTTGCGTAAGGTCTCAGAGGTTCACCACCTAGAAGACATAACTCACAGCATCAGGGGTACCTCCCAGAGCCACACTCTTACATGGACGCCCTGGATAGTGTTCACATATTCAACCCATTATAAAGACATTATAACTCAACATATATGAGCCTACCTCTCTAACTTTCTATTGGGTCTCATTGGACCTATTCTCAGAATTCTTTCCCTTTTCTGACCGCAAATTAAATTAAATTAAATTAAATTACTTTCCTCCCACATACTATCAGGCTAAAGGATATTAACATCTTGGGATATGACGACAGGCATGCCAACCCCCCCCCCCCCCGCCTTCTTCCCCCTCCACCCCCTTTTTCCAATTTCTACCCTTCCCCCTTCTCTATTCTTCTTTTCTTTCCTTTCCTTTTTCTCTCTGTTTCTCTTTCAGTCCATTACTTTTCTCTTTCAACTACAAATCTTATTCAGTCACAATCTTAATGTCTACTATGAATATTAAGTTCATTTATATTTTAAACAGCTGATTGATTCTAGATTATGTATGCTCGTTTAACCCTCTCAGCTCTTACGATGGCACTTCTGTGATTTTTACTTTTCAATGAGTATTTGTGCCTTCTGAAATCTACTTGTTTTGTACTTACAAGATTGTTTTTGTATATGTCTTAAGTTCACTCTGTCTTTCTGTATTTCTTTTTAAAAAAAAAAAAAACGCAAGTGCACCGTTTTTGGTGCGTTTTTGATGCGTTTTTGCTGTTTTTTTTTTTTTTCTTTAATTTTTTTTAAGACTGTAAAAAAAAAAACTGTAAAAAAAAAAAAAAAAACGCAAAACGCAAATCGCGGCAAAAACGCAGCAAAAACGCCACTCAAAAACGTGGCAAGCATGAAAAAAAAACCTCCAAAAACGCTCAAAAGCAACATGCATAGGTGTGAATCGAGCCTTAAAATGCATAGGTGTGAATCCAGCCTAAGGCTCCATTCACACTAGCGCGTTTTTTGATGCATTTTGCATTTTGCAGAAATGCACGGGAATTTTTTAACATGGGTTCCTATGGAACAAGTTCACATCAATGCCTTTTTGTTTCTCTGCATTTTTGGAAAGGATCAGGGACTTTTTTTCATGCAAAATGCAGCGTTTTGCATGTAATAGAATTCAATGGACAAGCATCAAAAACGCAAGTGCACTGTTTTTGCAGCGTTTTTGATGCGTTTTTGGTGCGTTTTTGTTTTGTTTTTTTTTTTCTTTTTTTTTTAAGACAAAAAAAAACTGTAAAAAAAAAAAAAAAAAACCGCAAAACGCAAATCGCGGCAAAATCGCGGCAAAAACGCAGCAAAAACACTGCTCAAAAACGTGGCAAGCATGAAAAAAAAAGTCCAAAAACGCTCAAAAGCAACATGCATAAGTGTGAATCGAGCCTAAGTGCAGAAAAAATTGCACGGAACTGCATCTGGTGTGAACTAGCATTTAGTGCAGTAAAAAGTGAATGGAACTGCATATGGTGTGAACTAGCACTTAGTGCAGGAAAAAAGCAAGCGGAACTGCATCTGGTGTGAACTAGCACTTAGGTGTCCGTTTATGAAGCAGTGAAATCTATTCACTGCTTCCTTCTCCGGCATTCACAGTGAAGATTTTTCTCCTCTGTGTGCAGTTTATGAAGCTTTGTAGATCGCTTCACCTTTGGAGGAGTGAAGAGATCTACAAATGCTTCAAATAGTGGAGAACGGCCCCTGATACTGGAATCTCGTGAGACTTTACGAGATTATAGTACCAGATGTCAGTTTATCAAGCAGTGATAAATTATCACCGCTCAACGGCGCGTGGATTAATGTTAATAAAATAATGTGTCCCCCTACATTATACACATATGTATACACACACACACACTATATATACATGTATATACACACACATGATATATATATACATATACACATTATATGTATATATGTATAAATATGTATACACATAAATATGACAGGGGGACATGCTTACAGTGTTGGGGGGTCTGAACGAGGCATAAGGAAGTTAAAAAACTTCCTCCTTCCCCCTCAGATCCCCCCAGATTTCCTCTTCACTCCCCGATTCACCACCTCTGAGCTGGTGAACCTGGGAGTGTGAATTCTGACACAGATCGCCAGTGAAGCGGTGAGATCACCCTTCATAAACTGGCCGTTTCTGTGTCATTCAATGAGGATTCTCCGTTTGTAGAGATAATCGGCGATTATCACTGTTTGATAAACTGTTTATGGACTGTGATCAGCGGTGATCCTCGGGATCACCGCTGATCACTGCTTCATAAACGGACACCTAAGTGTAGAAAAAAAAGCACACGGAACTGCATATGGTTTGAACTAGCACTTAGGCCTGATTCACACCTATGCATTTTTAGTGCTTTTTGCATATTGCAGATTTGCACTACAGCCCATTTACCATGGTTTCCTATGGAACACGTTCTGTAGAGCAAATCTGCAAAATGCAAAAAGCACAAAAAATGCATAGGTGGGAATCAAGACTTAGTGCAGAAAAAAGCACACAGAACTGAATATGGTGTGAACTAGCACTTAGTGCAGAAAAAAGCGCACAGAACTGAATATGGTGTGAACTAGCACTTAGTGCAGAAAAAAGTGCACGGAACTGCATAGGGTGTGAACTAGCACTTAGTGCAGGAAAAAAGCACACGGAACTGAATATGGTGTGAACTAGCACTTAGTGCAGGGAAAAAAGTGCACAGAACTGCATCTGGTGTGAACACTTAGACCAGCTAGAAAACAGTGATAGTAAATTAGAACACTTGCAGAACTGAACAATAGTAAATTGTGGGGAAATTAATGTTATTATTATTATATTATTAATATTTTTTCTAATTATTTATAGTTATTTATTATATTATAATTTATGATTTCGTGTTTCAAACTTTACCCGGGATGTCTACTAGACTCTTGTTTGGACAGATTTAAGTGTGTTATTACTAAGAATTACAGGCCTACAATATAAAATGCCAAATTTCTATGCAAAACAATTGTACCGCTTTGAGATTAAAAAATCTCACATAATCATACCGCCAGGGAGGCTACTGCATAGAATGCAAAGAATGCATTAAGGTGAAAAACCTTAAGGCTTTAGAACAGGAGTCTCAAACTGGCGGCCCTCCAGCTGTTGCAAAACTACAAGTCCCATGAGGCATTGCAAGGCTGACTTACAAGCATGACTCCCACAGGTAGAGACATGATGGGACTTGTAGTTTCGCAACAGCTGGAGGGCCGCCAGTTTGAGACCCCTGCTTTAGAACCACTTTAAGGTTCCCGCAGATGGGCATGGTATCCAGAGAAGGCTTGCTTAAGACATTCTCTGCAGGTAATTTATTGGGCTACCATTAACGTTTGCCACCCAATAGAAGATTTTCAACTTACATTTTTATTATCCCCTGAACCTTATTGGATATGTGTACGTGCTTAAGGGCCACTTCACACCGGAATGCAGTGTGAGGAAGGTACTGTGTGTTTTCCACACCTCACTGGAAATACACTGCCTTAGTGACCTGCAGAACCATGCAATTTGATGCAGCAATTTATTTAAAGTAGTGCATGCACTTCTTTCTCTGTGTTCCAGTGCGATTTTACCTCATGCAAATGAGCAAGCTACAAAATGACCGTGCACACTTCGTTCCCGTGCGATTCCTGTGTGAACTTGTCCTAAACTTGTAAAATCTGTCACAATTTATATTTGCTGAGGCTAGCCAATCTGTTGCAGGTTTGGGTTGCTTAATCTGTAGATGTATTGGCAGCTAAATATCAAAAAAGATGCCTGTGTTATTATAATGAACACAACACAATTTCAAAGCATATGTTTATTGTGCCTTGTTGATTGCCTTCTTTATTTTAATTAGGCTGTTATCTGAGATGTGTCATTGAATAAATACATGTCCTCTGATCCCAAAGGTCAGTAATACAGAACTGGTGATACAACAGAGCGGTTATGTTCTTGCTGTAATTAGAAGAAAGCGACTAACGTCACTGTTTTGGTCATCAGTAAACTAACACCTGGGAAATGTCATACTCCTGTGAGATGTGTGTTAATAAGGAACTTCCGTTCTGTACACACCAAATACAGCTGTATTAATAATCAATATTTCTCAATTACCTATAACCAGTCTTTATTAGTATCTAGTTAATGGTCCACTCCTGACAGAGAAACATTAGATAAGCATGTAAAAGCATATGATGTTTGAAAGTGATTTAGAAAAGTGATTCAGTCTGTGGGGTTATCTGAAAGTCTTTTGTATTAAGAAAGTATTAAACAAAGCTTCTTCTTTGATATATTACAAAAGTGTAATAAAAAATGTTGACTATACATACACATTAACCACTTCAGTCCCGGAAGGATTTACCCCCTTACTGACCAGGCCATTTTTTTGCGATACCCCACTGCATCGCTTTAACTGACAATTGCGCAGTCGTGCAATGCTGTACCCAAACAAAATTAATGTCCTTTTTTTTCACAAATAGAGTTTTCTTTTAGTGGTATTTGATCACCTCTGCGGTTTTTATTTTTTGCGCTATAAACAAAAAAAACAGAGCGACAATTTTGAAAAATAAACTATATTTTTTACTTTATGCTATAATACATATCCAAAAAAATATATAAAAAACACATTTATTAATCAGTTTAGGCCAATATGTATTCTGCTTCATATTTTTGGTAAAAAAATAAGCGTATATTGATAAGTTTGCACTTTTTATTTTTTTTGTTTTTACTAGTAATGGCAGCGATCTGCAATTTTTAGTGGGACTGCGACATTGCGGCGCACACATCTGACCCTAAGTGACACTTCTTGGTGACCAGTGACACCAATACAGTGATCAGTGCTATACAAATGCACTGATCACTTTATAAAAGACACTGGCAGGGAAGAGGTTAACACTAGGGGGCGATCAAGGGGTTAAGTGTTCTCTAGGGAGGTGTTTCTAACTGTATGGGAGACAAAATGACTGGAAGAAGAGAGAGACGCACGCAAAAGCTAAAGCATGGACCGATGTACTTGTACGTCGATTCACGCAGGGGGGCCATCGTGCCGCAGTATATCTGTGGTGGCTGGTTAGAAAGTGGTTGATGTCTTTGGTTACCCTACAGCAGAATTCCTTACCTGAGCTTCTGATTCAGTCCGAACCAACATTAGAACGAATTACGCTTGTTTGGAGGTTTGATGAATGGCTGATGTGAACCTCTAACTGCAATGAGATTATTAGAGCAGGCAACTGCAATGGTATTATTATAGCAGGCAAATATAACAGCTTCATGCTCAGGTTGGTTGTTAGGAAGCTGGAGACCTCCTAATAACCACTGATGTATGCCCACCTGATCCATTTAGCTGTCAGTCAGGGCCTCCCAGTGGCCAGGTGAATGTAAACAAAGGGACTGAAATATTGTAAAAGAAAAAAAATGGTGCGGGCGCCCTCCCAAAATTTACACCTGATCCTATAGGTCTGGTATAGGTTTTAAGGGAGACTCCATACAAAGAAAAGGCACCGAGTCCCATAAAAATCCATACCAGACTTAGTACCCCTACTCATTCACAAAACAGTAAATCCACTTTAGGAAAGTTTTTTATAAAAAAAAAAAAGTCCTATGATGTAAATCCATCATTAATCCAGTGATGCAGAAGTGATATAGATCCTTGCTAATTATGATGGTGGGCACCTGTCAACCCATTTAAAAAAAAAAATTCTTTGACATGTCTGATCCTGTTGCTCACTTGCCATGAATGACAGCTCCCAGCCTTGCAGTTAAATGGAAACAAGATGGTGGGGTATCTCGGATGATGTCATCAACTAAATATGGTTATGTATCCATTCATTCAATGACATCACTCAGGATACACTGTTCCTTCGTTTACATTTAGCTGCGTGGCCCAGAAGCCATCATTCATGATGAGAGAGTGGGGTCATCGAAGTGTTGACAGGTCAAAAGGTTTTTGCTCTCGGCAGGGTGATGGGCATCATCCATCATGATTGACAAGTATTTTCTTTGCTGGATGACATGATTGACATCTTGACTCATGATAGATTTAGGGATTTATATTGTGGGATTTTTTTTCCTTTTTTAAATAAATTATCAGTATGTGATCTCTTTATTTACTATTTAATTTTTTTTGTCAATCAGTAGGGGTACTGTGTACCACTTACTTATTTACATGTAGGGGGTGCCTGGGGGCTTCCAGAGTCCAATAAGCCACCTACCAGCAGGCTCTTACAACCAATAGAGGGGTCAAGGGGGTCTGGGTTGCATGGAAGAGGCTCTTGTTCTCATCAACATGGGGAAAAGGTAGTTTGCTAGGGATCATTGCCTATGGCAAGGTACCCTCCCCATGTTGAGGGTATGTGGCCTGGTATGTTTCAGGAGGGGGGTATATGCGTACCCCCTTCATTTTCCTTTCTTTTCTAACTGATTGTTTGATCAGAACAACTGGCAAGCAAGGAAAAAAGGGCTAAAAAAGGAAACTAATGCAGTTACCAAATCTAAGAAATGTAAAACTACAATGGATTACATTTTTTGTTTTTGGGTTTAATAGTACTTTATTCTGTATGTGCATAAGCTCCACTAAACAGTCCCCAATCTAACCCGAACCATTTATAGTTACAGTATTTGTTAAAAGCTAATTCTGCATTTTAAACAGGATGTTCCTACATTTAATTTTTGTAACCTCTCCAAGGCAAACAAATTAGGCAAACCATATGATTTCTGAAGACCAAATAGCCAGGATTGTTAAAACAGTATGTTGCCCGTTTCTCTCCTATAAATATACCCAACTTTAAATAAATAGTTTTCAGTTCAGAAATCTATATATGAGGGTGTTTCATGAGATTAAAGTCAATATCTTCAGTTAACATACTGTTAGTATGGGAGACTGACACAATCAACTTACTTTAGCCACAAGTCATACTACGTAGACATAATGTAAGTATATGTGCAGGAGAGCAAATCACAATTAAATATATGTAATATGTAATTGCAATGCTGTGTAATATACCCATACCTTTAAAATCCAGTTGATTCTCCTGTAGGTGCTAAGAGGAAATTTCCAAGACAACAGATTTGCCAAGATGTGTCATACACCTCCATTCCTTCACAAGAAATGTAGTAATAATCATTAAAATGTCATGGGCTTATGAGTGGCTGATGGTGTTGTCTTAGTATAGCACTGAATCATTGTTTGAAATTCATTTCAGCAGCTTTACATAAAGCAGGGGATTTGTTTACTTCATTTGAAATACATTTGTCCTCAAAACATGGTTGCCTAGTCTTCATTACAGTTCCATTATGGTTTGTGCCTGCTTATAGCAATGGCTAAATCACTGTCCAACCCATTTCTCCATCAAGACTCAAGATTTCAAAACACTAAAATGTCCACTGAAGTAGGAAAATATAAAGCAATAATAAACATTGGATGAAAAGGATTCGCCCAATGCAACCTTCTTTATCAGTGTGTAGCAAAAGCCTAATGAAACTGTCAAAGATAATTGGTAAGCTGGATATATTAGGCTTAGTCAACATCAATATTTGTTACTGATGGTTATAACAGGGGAAGTATCTGTTTTTGTCACTGTGCACTGGATTTCATTATCTGGGTTACCTTACACATTTGACCTTTACCCATTTCATGGGTATTTTATCATATTTTGTATAGCTGCATGTTGTAGATAAATATGACTTTATTTTCTATGTATGATTGCCATACAACAAGTTAAAGGCAACGTTCACCTTTTCCAGAAAATAACCTATATTGTCAAGGGGCCACGATAGGTTTTAAAAACCGATGCAGCACTGTAAAATTTTATTGGCACACCTGTAGTCCATCTGGGCCCTCCTGGAAACCTGACTAAAAATTTTCCAGTTAGCAATCAATCAACGGGGAGCATGAGATATGGGCCTGACTTAGCAGGAACCTCTGTGGACTGCTTTTACACAGGGCAAAAGGGTCCTTTTCTTTATTACTCTGTGAGTGGACAGGCATTTGTGATCAGACTGCCTTCAAATAAATAAATATCTCTTACACTCTAAACACATTTTTTTGCACCTGGAAAATGTTTACACGATCTAAGATGGGTACACACTACACTACTGACAGCTCTGGTCAGAGCCGCTGTACTAACCATGTGAGGTTAGTCCAGTGATCTTCCCCCACTGAGCTTTTGTGTTCTGACAGGGGGACGTTTGTCGGACGTTTTTTATTTTCTAACCGGCCATTGTCTCCCATGTGTACGGGGCTTTAAAGTAGTATTAAACCCAGAACAACAGCTTACCATGTCTTTGTTGTCATAGCTTAACTAGATTTCTTTTTTATACTTTTTTTAACCTTTTTTACCTTTTTTTGGTTTAACTAGATGGATTTGTGTCTTTTTTTAACCTGACTAACTATGTAACTATGCAATGTTCATTTCCACCTGGTGACTTGGCAAATAAGCCTGATCTTTTTAAAACCTCCTTTAACAGACTAAGCTGTGCAGCAAAATTATCCATTAGATGGTTGAGATAAATCATTTTATCACTAAAAGGGGTGCTTATAATGGTCAGCTTTTATTAATGTATGTAAAACCTTTATTCCAACCTTTATTAAACCTCAAACATGAAACATGAACGCAGTATATCCCTCTATGGTGTGTAACTGTCTCAATTAAGAGCACTAATGCTGTGTACACACGACCGGACTTTCGACAGACTGAACCACGTTGGACTTTTCGACGGACTTCCGTCGAATCGGACTTGTCTACACACAACCACACCAAAGTCTGACGGATTCGACCGTGATGACGTACTACCAGACTAGAATAAGGAAGTTCATAGCCAGTAGCCAATAGCTGCCCTAGGGTCAGTTGTCGTCCATCGGATTAGCATACAGACGAACGGATTTTTTGACCGGACTTGAGTCCGTCGGAAAGATTTGAAACATGTTCTAAATCTAAAGTCCGTCACATTTTTGACAGAAAAGGTCCGCTGCAGGTCCGATGAAGCCCACACATGTTCAAATTGTCCAACGGATTCGTTTTGTCAGACAAGTTTGGTCGAAAAGTCCGGCCATGTGTACACGCCATTAGTGTTATTTCTGTCTGCTGCTTTGTTCCACTTCTATCACCCTGAATCACTTCAGACAAGTTTTCCTGACACCAAGAGAAAATTGGTGACATGGGAGGAAGCTCCAGTTTGACAGCCTCAGTTCTATTCCTGTGTGCTGTGTGGAGGGGGCTGTTTCCCTTCCTCTCAAATCAGCTCTCAGAGCTCTCTTCACTGTACTCTGCAGGGTGTAATTTCAGTTTTCTGCTCCCTTTTTTTCTGAAGGCTTCAACAAGCTTTTAATAAATTCTGGACTTTGAACAGGTGTAGAGAAGAGTTGCAGTTAAACAGATACAACTTATGTAGGAGAATTTGTTTCACCTCTGTGTATCATCTGAGGCCAGTTATTTCACTGGGTATATGTGAGGGTTTACAACCACTTACCAAAAACCCATTTTTGGGGTTTTGAGTATTTTGTTTATTTAAATGTCAGAAACCTCATGGAGCATACATTAGGTGTGTTTGGGAATACCTCAACAGATTACTGACAATAATGCGCATGGTACACCATTGCAATACAGCTATACGTGAAATAAAACAAAGGTCTTAAGTAATTAACTGGCGTTTCCTATATATATTTCAAGGATTCGATTTTCAAATATAATTTTAACTCAAGTGCACTTTTAATCTGGTACTAATATATTAACGTGACCTTACAGCTACAGAAAAATCTAAGAGAAGGTCAGGTTACAATGTTCAAAGAGTTAAAAGTCAGTTACTCTTAGTCGCCGGTTCTATATCTTTTTTTAGTTTGACTTTATGTCTTTTTTTTTTAGCTAAACTTTACACCCACGGAAATTTGACAACATTATTGCTGCCTTTACTTTGAATAGTCACAACAAAGTATTAATAACATGACTGAAAGCACCAATCTCTCTCCGCAGGTAAAAAATAATATTATAACAAACCAACAAACGCCATAGTAAGAAAATAGAAGTTTACAATCATGCTATAATCTGACCTGGGGTCTCTATGTTTCATGCTGATTCCTCTCCATGATGAGTTTTTTCTTGTTGTTTTAAACCTTTCCATACTATTTTTTGAAGACTACAGGTGATTAAATTGATCGGTGTGCTTTTTCAGTATGTAATTTTCTATATACACTATATTACCAAAAGTATTGGGACACCTGCCTTTACAAACATGAACTTTAATAGCATCCCAGTCTTAGTCCATAGGGTTCAATATTGAGTTGGCCCACCCTTTGCATCTATAACAGCTTCAACTTTTCTGGAAGGCTTTCCACAAGGTTTTCCAAAGGAAAATGTACCAATCTATAGCTAGCCTTTGCAGTAAGGTGCACATGGAAGGGCTTTACACCTTCCAAACAAGCAAAAAAATTCCCAGCACAGTTACCAGCTAGCCTGCAAAAAAAAATTGTCCTTGTCTAACAATGCACAATAAAAACAAAAGGTTTAGTTGCACACATGTGCAAATATATGTGAAGCCGCAATGCCAAGATTCCTCCGCTTAGTGTGGTCCTAACTCTATAATTTGAGATTTTCCTCACTGACTGGCCAAAGTATTGACCTTCCTTCTCTAATCCCATATTATACTACTGTATATGAGATGTTTGAGGGCAAGTTAAATTTAAGTATTTATGATAGCTGCTTTTTAAATACAATTAAAGATTAGTTCCAAGTATGGATATTTTATACATAGTTATATCGGTGAAGATTGGACAAATGTAACTACGCATATACCATACCTGGCCGATCTCCCTGGAAGCTGGAAATCACTGATGTCCCCGTTCCGCCACTCTACCTCATTTATTCAGAAAATGCAAAGCATTCTCTGAATGGAGCCCTTGCCAAGCAGCTGACCTCCTGTTTTCAGAATGCAACAGGACAGCCACTTGGCACAGGAGAAAGTGAAGATCACTGGAATAGTGATGTTTGCTAAAATGATTTCCAGCTTCCAGGAGCATCGGCCATATATACTTAATACTTAGTTACATTGGTCCAATCTTGACCATTGTAACTATGAATAAAATATTCAAAACCAGGATTCATCTTTAATGCTTTAAATATACAGTATAATTGAATGATGTTCAACTTTAATGATGTGAAACAGCCACATTGCTCCTGATATGTACAGACTATGTGATCCAGGCTACCTAAACTTAAGGTTCCATGAGAGAGCTCAGGAGCAGCAGTTTTTTTATTTATTGAAAGTGAGAGGTACTTTTGCACTCAGAGTAATAATGCTATCTGATTATCCTGATGCACTCTCTGTTGATTCATTTGAAGTGTGAATTTTAATTCTCTAATTTTATCACAGAAAGTTGAATAGTCAGGTGCACTCAACACAGCAAATAATTATTAAAATGTCAAGTAAAGTTGGTAAAGTGATTGCTATATTTAAAGCATTACACAGCACCCTGTTTTGAACTACTGTGCATTTAGATGTTCATTTCTAAAGGCAATGTATGGTATGTTTAAGCTTATTATTTAGATGTTCAAGTACCTAGGACTAATAGGACAAAGGACATAGGCATAGGGTCCACATGACAATGCTAAAGGGGTGCCAGGCAGCTGGACAATAAAATGAAGTAGATCCTCTTAGTACTAAATGAGGTATCAGGGAGGTGGGGTCCTCAAAACCAATTTGTAGGGAGGTCCAGAATAGGAACATTCTCAGGCTGACCAGTGTTCAAAACACATTCCACTGTCAGTGGCCTGCCCTGTAATTAGTATGCCACTGATAGTTATTTGTTTTTGAAAGACGTGGGGGCTATTTTGCTAATGGTAGGCTTCTGTAATGATTCCTGCATCTACCAAGATGGGGTCTACCAAGTAACAAAAGTTTGTTGGAGCTTTCTTTCTGATGCCTTCAAGGACCATTAAGCCATCTTTTTGGTTATTCATTTTTTTAAAAACTGTTGTCTAGTCTTGATTTTTCCCTGGGGTATACAAATGGTAAGTTAAAATAGAGCAGCTTGATGCAATAATCCTATTAATATGTGTTAATAGTTTAAATAATACTTTGTTTTATTGTTTAATGTAAAGGAAAAAAGGATTAAGAGAGTAAACTAGACTCTCTCAAGCAAATAGCGGATTTTGTGGGCACAACATGAGGCAATACAAGTAAAAGCAAAATAATCTTTATTACAATAAATGTTAAAAGCCATACACTAATATAAAATCACAGACAACACCCGCTACTCAACAGTAGTTTAAGACAGGTTCCTAATTACAGACACGGAGGCATGGATGCAATCATAATGAATAAGTCCATTGATATGAAGCAAGTAATGTAACTAAATATCAAAAGGTAAGGTCCGCAATTCCTCTATACGTGCTTGTCGATGCGTTTTGAAAAATATTTGCTTCCTCAGGACAGATTGGGTAAGTGCTACTGATTGACCTCAAAAAACGGAACTTGGTGGGAACTGATCCAGGAAGGACAGATGGATCTCCAAATAGAAACCCTAAAAAAAAACATCCGATGGCAAACGGCATCCAAATCCCACTGTTGGGCTGGAGGAGACTCTCCCCACTTACGGCCACAGTGTAAGAGGACAATTCTCCCATGTAATAGTCTTTTCTAGACAGTCACAATTAAGGCTGGTTGGTAAGAAATGAAGATGCCTTATTAAAGCGGAGTTCCACACAAAAATGGAACTTCCGATTTTCGGAACCCTCCCCCCCTCCGGTGTCACATTTGGCACCTTTCAGGGGGGAGGGGGGTGCAGATACCTGTCTAAGACAGGTATTTGCACCCACTTCCGGCATAGACTCCCATGGGAGTCTATGCCTCTTCCTGCCCCTTCGCGCTGTCTCCTGGGAAACACACAGCTCCCAGGAGATAGCGGGGACCACTTACGATGCGCAGCGCGACTCGC
This sequence comes from Lithobates clamitans, assembly GCA_037952925.1. NCBI lineage: Eukaryota > Metazoa > Chordata > Amphibia > Anura > Ranidae > Lithobates > Lithobates clamitans. The sequence continues at coordinate 2,855,325 of JBBGZY010000677.1, forward strand.
GCATGCCCAGTAGGGAACCGGGAAGTGAAGCCGCAACGCTTCACTTCCTGATTCCCTCACCTAGGATGGCGACGGCAGCTGCCGAGAATCGCTGGACCCTGAGACAGGTAAGTGGCCATTTATTAAAAGTCAGCAGTTGCAGTATTTGTAGCTGCTAGCTTTTAATATTTTTTTTTTTTTTGCGGTTTTGGTGGACTAATTCTTTAAGAAAGAGTCCACCCCAAGAAGAGAGGAGGAAGTATCCCCCACTTTGGAGCTCAGAAGTAGCTTAACCAAACACCCGATAGGGTGGGGTAACCTCACTCAGGAAATCCGTGTTGTATGGGGTCACCGCCAACCCACAGGGTTCCCTCCAAGTTCTGTTTTTCAAGGTCAATCAGTAGCACTTACCCAATCTGTCCTGAGGAAGTAAATATTTTTGCGAAATGCATCGACAAGCATGCATGGAGGAATTGTAGACCTGATTTTTGATATCTACTTACATTACTTGCTACATATCTATGGACTTATTCATTATGATTGGATCCATGCCTCCATGCCTGTAATTGGGTACCTGTCTTAGACTCCTGTTGAGTAGTGGGTGTTGTCTGTGAATTTATATTAGTGTATGGTTTTTAACATTTATTGTAATAAAGATTATTTTGCTTTTACATGTATTGTCTCATGTTGTTCCCACAAAATCTATTATTTTTTTTGAGAGAGTCTAGTTTACTCTCTTAATCCTTTTTTTCTAACACTTTGATGTTGGCATGGTGGGGGTCCTCCTTCCTTGTTTAATGTATAATTATGAGTGTATACAGGGCAGCCATATTTTCACATTATATAGCCAGGCACTTAATTTTCTGCTACATTTTCATAGTCTCACTTCCACATTCCAGTTAGTTGTGCAGGGTGTTTAAATATGACTGTGCAGTCCAAAGGGCAGTAGAGTTGAGCCCAGTGCACTCACTAATTATCACACAGTAACAGACATCAACAACATAGAATGGTAGAGTGCCTAGATATTTCTAGGATAATATTTTACTATGGCAAACTGTCTCTTACACAAAATGTATATCCCTACATTTCTTATGTCTATGTTCAAATCATGTATGTTCAACCACTGGAGAGCAGCTCTGTTGGGTTACTGTGAATTAATAACCCCCAAGTTATCATAGACTGGTGACAGGCATGATCTATTTTTAAGATTTAGAATAAATGTCTAGGAGCAAGTACAGACATGCTCAATTAAACAACATGTTCCAAAAGCAAACAGTAAACCATTTTCAATAATTTACCTGCATTAGTGATAAGTATTAACTCTGTGCTTGCAAAGTGCAATGTTTGCTGTTCTTTGTCTCAAGGTGTAGGCACCTTTATGTTAAAAAATTCAGAGATAAAAGCAATTACAGCAATGCACATTAATTCATGTGGGTATGTACTGTATATGCCAATTGCAATGACCAAACTACTAGTTATTCATGCCATCAAGAAGAAGAGTCTGGGAACCAGTAACACAGGTTCCCTTGATAATAATCTCTGTCAACATTCATTGATACTTTAGCAGTGTTTCTCATTATTATGAAAACTATAATAATTATTTAGCACCGCTGTGACTGTAATTTTAGCAGCAGACCTTTACAAAGCAAAAAACAAGAAAATATTAGCTATTGTTTTGAAGCATATTGGTTGTGAAAGGGTAATGAATTAGACAGCCTAAAGTGATACAGTATATATGTTATAGGCCTGGGCACCTGAAGTATGTACTATGTACCCGAAAGAAAAAAATACCAGCATCATTTATTTACAGATCTGACCACAACTGCATTGTTTCAATGAAGATATTCACACAAGTGTGTAAACATGCACTGCGTTCAGATCCAAAACATATATTCCAAAAATCTGCATCCAAGGACATGTGCATACATGTATTCCATATGCAGGTATTGAAAAAAAATATAGGACAATTTTATGGAAGTATTTACTGATCATTACGCAAGAACATTTTTCACTAGAAAAAAAATGAGTACTAAGATCAGTAAAATGTTTGCGCCCATGTAAATGTGCCGAAGACTACATGCACATGGGTATATTAAAATATTCCTATTTAATATGCCTATTTACATTTTATATATCTGCTGGCAGAAAAATCCCCAAAAAATGTTCAGTTTGGGGCATATGTACGCACATTCATGCACGTTAAGGCGTATGCATGTTTTTTTTTTTCATTCTAGTGGCCTGAATATTGATTTGTTCTAGCAATTAGGCTTAAATTGCATACATAAGCATGTTGTTATGCACTTTTTTGAGCGTCTGTGTGCGCATATGTGTAAATTAGGCCAGTTCACTTCTCTCTTAAGGCAGGTTTAGGGTAATTATACTATGCTCCTCACTGCTGCTCTAAAATACGAATATAAATGCCACAATGTGTATGGACACATCAGGGTGGGTTTACTAATGGCAAATATACTGTGCACCTGCAAGTGCAGGTGCACTCATTTTCCTCAGAGCTTAGTAATTGTGGTAAAGCCACGCTGATTTCCATCATCTAATCATGAGCAAGCACAAATGCTTGTACCTGATTGGGTATTCTTTACAAAGTGAAGCTTTACCACATTTAGATTTACTATGGAAAAGAAGTGCAACTGCATTTGTAGAGTGCACATTCTGTTCGCCTTAGTGGCTCATACTGAGCTGTGTTTAGAGGCATAAAAAAAGAAAACTGCTGCTAAAATGCTGCATTTTTTGTGCAGCTAAAACATTTTTTTATTTTGTTTTAGATAGAACAGGTAAGGGGCAAATACTGCATGGTATTTGTATTACCATCTATTATTCTATTGAGGATATTTCTCCTCACTTCTTGTCAGTACAGGAAGCATGGGAAATTTCTGTAATAGGAATGCAAATGAAAACACATTTTTAGAAGTTAGGAAAAGTTGGAATGTCTGATCATTTATTTATTTGTCTTTGCATTCCCGTTTCTTGTATAGGCATCACAGAAACAGGAAGTGAGAACAAAAACTTTCTTGATAGCATTGACTGAAATAATTGACTGATTAATATTAACACATCCTCACTTTGTGGTTCACAGCAAACATGCAGGTACTGGTTCCTGTGTGATTCCTGTGTGATTCCTGTGCTTTCCCCTGCAGTGTGATTTGGCAGCCTATTTATTTGAATGGGCTGCAAATCGCACTGGATCACAAAACAAGTAGTGAATGCACTACTTTTGAAATAAATGCTGCACCAAATTGCATGGTACTGCATTTGCAATCTGCGTTTGGGTTGCCATTAACAACATATTGGCACTAGAGATGAGCTGGACACCCCCCGGGTCGGTTCACACCAGAACTCGCAAATGGAGACCAACTCCATTGAAGTCTATAGGACCCGAATCTGAAAAATTTAAAGTCCCCATTTTGAAGTCTTATATGCAAGTTATTGGCCCGGGTACTGCCCTGGCAGACATGTATTAACCACTTCCCGACCAGCAGACGCAGTTATACTGTGACAGGTTGTCTCCCCTGGGCGAGCCGACATAGCTGTACATCGTCCCCAGCGGGCACGATGACCGCCAGGCACCCACGATCGCTTGTGACAGAGCGAGAACCGAGATCTGTGTGTGTTCCTACTAACTACTACCTTCCTACTCTAGTCAGCCACATACCCCCCCACAGTTAGAATCACACATAGGGAACACAGTTAACCCCTTGATCGCCCCTAGTGTTAGCCCATTCCCTGCCAGTGACATTTATACAGTAATCAGTGGCTATTTTTAGCTCTAATCACTGTATAAATATCACTGGTCCCAAAAAAGTAGCAAAAGTGTCTGATGTGCCGTCGCAATGTTGCAGTCATAATAAAAATCACAGATCACCACCATTACTAGTAAAAAAAAATAAAAAAATGCCGTAAATCTATCCTCTATTTTGTAGACGCTATAACTTTTGCGCAAACCAATCAATAAACGCTTATTGTGATTTTTTTTGCCAAAAATATGTAGAAGAATACATATCGGCCTAAACTGAGGAATACATTTTTATTTTTTGGGGGATATTTATTATAGCAAAATGTACAAAATATTGTGTTTTTTTTTTTCAAAATTGACACTCTTTTTTTGTTTATAGCACAAAAAATAAAAACCGCAGAGTTGATCAAATGCCACCAAAAGAAAACCCTATTTGTTGGGAAAAAAAGACATACATTTTGTTTGGGTACAACGTCGCACAACCGCGCAATTGTCAGTTAAAACGACGCAGTGCCGTATCACAAAAAATGGCCTGGTCTGGAAGGGGGCAAATCCTTCCGGGGCTGAAGTGGTTAATACAAAAAAAAAGATTGATTGTTTTTAAAGGAGTAATGATGTTAACCAGAAAAATTGGTGTATATCGGGCTGATATGCAAACGTATATCAAATAGCAGCCAGCACAACACTAAGACAAGTGTAAACCAAAGAATATGTGAAAAAAAAATTGTGCAGCACTCAAACATTCATAATGATACAAATTCATATATACAATCTAATATATAATGTGAAATGACCACAAAATTAGATAAAAACAGTGAAAAGTGATGTGAAATTCACACCCAAACTAAAGTCCGTGTTCCATCATATAGAGGTTTTTAAACTGTGAATACAACAGTCCATAGATAAACAGTGAACAAAAACGATATAGCCAGAATAGGGATTCCGCATGCCGTCAGTATTGAAGTGAAGTCACAGACAATGAAACCACCACCAGTTAGTGAGGAGGCTTACTGGAGTAAGAAGACTCAAATGGGCATATGCTCAATGAGTCAACAAGGCATGTGGTGCAAACACCAATGTATGGGACCTCCACATCTGGGCTGCAGATCAGGATGGAAGATGGTCCAATTGGTCAGGAGATATTAGAAAAAAGCAGTCCTCAGAAGCAGCTCACTTGTCAGGCCAAATCCTCTCCAGTGTTAAAAATAGCATTACATTTGGAAAGTAGATCAAGCGCTTGAAAAATATAAGGTTTTAGGTAACGCAATGACATCAGCAGGGCTCGTCCCGATGCGCTTCATCTAAAGAGACATCATCTGGTGTGATTTTAACCACATCAGCCCCAGAAGGTTTACCCCCTTTCATGACCAGGCCATTTTTTCCTGATACAGCATTGCGTTACTTTACCTGACAATTGCGCGGTCCTGCGATGCTGTACCCAAATAAAAAAAAATTCAGTTTGCGCTTTTCATTTCATGCTTTTCAGTTCATTTCTGAACGGCCGTTTGTCAACCAGACATGTTGCGGAATCTGAGGAGATAATGTGTTATTTATTATTGGCCTTGGAGTTATTGCTTTGACTCAAGTCCAGTCCAGGAACATGAAGAGGAGGATTTCTTGGACCAAAAATTGGTTGCTTTATTAATCGTGACCAATTATGTCATATGCCTTTGCTCCAGGAGAATAATCCGGATGATTTTTGGAATGATCTCCGGATGACGGACCCCTGCTTTCACCAACTCTTGGCATTGTTGATCCCCTATATTAAGAAGCAGGACACATGCATGAGGCTTTTATTTTATTTTTTGGTTGAAAAAATGATTTGATTTGGTATATTTTCTATATTTTTGGATGCATAGAATGCACTTTTTGGTTAAGTTCTATTGGCAGATAGCATGTCTAATTTTATTTGTTTTCTTTTTTAATGCACAATAACAAAATTGTGGAGACTAATACTTGGCTATGTGTTTTACTTCAAATCACAGTTTTGGACTAGGCAGTTACATTTTAAAAAATACAATGTAAAATTAACAAGGGACACCAACAATCTTTGATATTAAAAACTACGGGATAATAGTGTTATGATAACTTGCACCAAAAAAAGAAAAAAATAACAAGCATAATAATAGTATTCTTGATATCACTAGAAAAAAAAGCCTTTGAAAATTAGTTTGCAATAACTCCATCAGTATCACCAGTAAAGCAGCTTCATTATTATCCCATTAAAGAAGAAGAGAATGTGCGGTGCATTTCGAGATGTCATAATTTGCCACGTCATGAATGTTAATTCTCCATTACGAACACTAGTTTACAAGACCAACCGCTTCTGGCTCATCCTTGTATCCGAGCATGCATGTTTGTACTTTGGAATTTTGTCCGATGGACTTGTGTACACACGCTCAGAGAATCCGACAACAGAGATTTGTCCACGGAAAATTTTAAAACCTGCCATCCAACCTTTGTCTGCTGAAAATTTGACAACAATTGTCTGATGGAGTGTACAAACTGTCGGATTTTCTACCAACAGCCTGTCATCACACATTTCCCGTCGGAAAATCCAATCATGTGTATGCAGCTTAAGTGAAACTTTTTGGGGACCACTGACACCAATACAGTGATCAGTGCTAAAAAAAATGTGCTGTCACTGTACTAATGACACTGGCAGGCACGGAGTTAATACCTGGGGCAGTCAAAGGGTTAAATGTGCTCCTAGGGAGTGCTTTCTAACTGTGTGGGGGTGCATTGGCCCTGAGAAGACAGAGATCCATGTTCCTACTTAGCAGAAACACAGGATCTCTTTCTCCCCTACTAGCAGAATGGCAATCTGCCTTGTTTACATAGGCAGTCCGCCATTTTGCCTCTCTCGTGAACGATCGGCGGTCCTGGCGGTCATTGAGTCTGCAGAACCCACTGATTGGCTCCCGTTGTGTCTAATCACAGCAGGAGCTAGTCGTGGCGGCGTGCGTGCGGCAAACCCAAAAGAGTCAATTACGTACAGGTAAGTGATTTCACCTGTAGGAGCCGCCACCACTCAGTATATAAATACGTAGGGCGGTCAGCAATCGGTTAATTATGCTTAAAGTGGAAAAATTAAAAATGCCTTTAAAGATAGTGCCTGGGGGATCCCCGTAGTCTGCCTGTAAAGTGGTGCAACTGTACCATGTATAGAACCTGCTGCAGCAGAACTAACATTTATAAAGAAACAAAAGTGACATTTAAATTGACGACAATACAATACCATTGCTGGCAATAGAAAAATGTTTAAAAAAATGGCATAGGGGGTCCTCCCCAATCCATACTTGGTCCTTTGGGTCTGGTATGGATTTTAAGGGGAACCGAATGCCAAAATTAAAAAGAAAATTGGCATGGGGTCCCCCACAAATCCATACCAAACCCTTATTCAAACATGCAGCCTGGCAGGTTAGAAAAGGGGGGCATGAGCCAGCACCCCCCTTCTGAACCATACCAGGCAACATGGGGGGTGCTTTGGGCACAAGGGGACAATCGGTGCATGCTGGGTCGGTGACATCACATGGGGCCACCTGCCCCTTGCCTATTTAAGAACTGATGATAGAAAAAATGTAGCGCATAATATACAAACCAAGATATAAAATAATATTACTAAATTATATTCCAGTCCAGATGGAAATAATGGTGAATCCTTTAACTAAATAACCATATATTCCAGGCCAAGTAGAAAAAATGGTGAATCCTTTAACCAAATAACCATATAATGAACACAAAATCAATGGGCTAATAAGTAAATGGGTGAGGGGTGTAATGTCCCGCTGCATAGCAACATGGATGTAATCCCCGAGGAAGATGGTATTCCAACAGTTGGCAGGAAGCTGTATGGATCTGTGGGGAGAAAACACATCAACCAGAAAAGGGCATCAAGGAAAAGATGATAAGTATAGACTCTTACCAGATCCTATGGACTCCCCTGTTAGCGACAGGGAGTCTGGAAAGCAGTGTACCACCCAGGGCATAAGGAAGGATATCCCGGCAGTCGGACCCTCAGGATTGGACTCTGTGTAGCTTTGGAGAGAGAGAGCGGAGGTCATGGCGATAGATGAGGAGCGGAGAGTGCAGCGGATACCGTGAGTGTTTACCCCAGCTCTGTGAGGGATATTCCATCCTCCGGATCCATATTTTGGCTACCTACTGCGAGGACCTACTTGGCGATCCCTGGAATCTACGCAGAGTCCAATCCTGAGGATCCAACTTTCGGGATATCCTTCCTTATGCCCTGGGTGGCACACTGCTTTCCAGACTCCCTGTCGCTGACAGGGGAGTCCATAGGATCTGGTAAGAATCTATACTTATCATCTTTTCCTTGATGCCCTTTTCTGGTTGATGTGTTTTCTCCCCACAGATCCATACAGCTTCCTGCCAACTGTAGGAATACCATCTTCCTCGGGGATTACATCCATGTTCTTATGCAGCGGGACATTACACCCCTCACCCATTTACTTATTAGCCCATTGATTTTGTGTTCATTATATGGTTATTTGGTTAAAGGATTCACCATTATTTTTACTTGGACTGGAATATATGGTTATTTAGTTAAAGGATTCACCATTATTTCCATTTGGACTGGAATATAATTTAGTAATATTATTTTATATCTTGGTTTGTATATTATGCGCTACATTTTTTCTATCATCTATTCATTGTTTTTGTCACACCGTATGTAGCTGCTCCCTTTTTTCACTAGTTAGCGCAGTGTTTTCTTACACCTTTTCACTATTTAAGAACTGTCAGATGGCAGAGCAGGCAGATGGTGGAGCAGACAGATGGCGGATAGCCTTCGTCACGGATGGTGTGTTTTTTTGACAATGGATATACATCGGGGTACATTGTTTTTTTATTTTTAAGAAAAGAATTGTAAAAAACTGTGTGTGTGTGTTTTTATTTCATTTTGACACTTTTTTGGTGAATGGGTAGGGGTATGTACCCCATACTCAATCACATAGGGAGGTGGGATCTGAGAGCCCACTTGTTAAAGAGGGCTTTCAGATTCTGATAAGCCCCCTGCCCGCAGACACCCACAACCACAGCCCAGGGTTGAGGGGAAGAGGTCCTTGTCCCCATTAACATTGGGACAAGGTGCTTTGGGGTGGGGGGGAAAGCTCCCTTTGCCCCAAAGCACCTCCTCATGTTGAGGGCTTGTGGCCTGGTATGGTTCAGGAGGGGGGGCGCTTGCTCATCCCCCCTTTTCTTGCCTGCTGAGCTGGATGCTCAGATAAGGGTCTGATATGGATTTTGGGGGGGGGGCCCACACTGTTTTTTTTTCACATTTTTCTATTGCTGGCAATGCCTTTTTTCATTCAGCTCTCAGCAGGGAAGCCCATTGGCAGCTGATGACTCAGCCGTTGTTAAGGGTGCAGCGGTTGGCTTCCTGGCCTGCTCCTTAACAACCAGCTATTCACTATGCCCAATCAGGGCTTAGAATGCTCTGTGCAGCAGTGTTCCAAGGCAGGCTTCATTTTTATGTAGATGGGGAACACCCACATGTGATGCTGAGCCTTCAAGATTAAAAAAAGAACCCAAATTCAAGTAAACAAAAGTTATAGGCAAGGAACAGTAATTGGGGAGGAAAGGGCTAGGATGTCCTCTAGCCAGGAAATGGCTCTGTCTACAGTGTGAGAAAATCAGTAGGCAATTTCAGTACAGGATAGGACAAGTACAGTGCAAAACAACTGTGCAAGATTGAAAGTGAGGCTGGTGTTCAGCTTAAAGGTACCATTAATACCAGAGAGTTTTGGAGCGCAAAGCTCCAAAATGCTCAACATCCAAAATCGCATGTATTTCAATGGTGACTATTCACATATCAGCGCTCAGACACCAGTAGCTCAATGCCTGAAGCTCCAAAAGCTACTTCTTAGGTAGATGTGACTGTTTTTGGCCTCGTAGACTTCAACAGGATCCCCTGAAAACACTCATACTGAGCATTTTTGCATGTTTTTTTTCATGTATTTTTCATATTGGGCATATTTCAGGCATTTATAAACCTTTAAAAATTAGTGCTTTAAAACCAATGCTAAAAAAAAAGACGAAATCTTGAATACACATACACAAAAAGCTTGAGGCTGGGTACACACCATCACCGCATCTGTCTCACAGCAGGGATCCAATGCTATCTGGTTCACCATTTCAGGTCTGATTTCAGCCCGAATTTTGGGCTGAATTCTGATCTGAAACGGACCAAAAGACGCACAGCATTTTTGTGCAAAACATACTGGACCTGTGCGAAAATATGTGAACTAGCTCCATAGAGAGAAGGTCAAAATCTCCTGCTATTGCGAATTGGATGTAGGGAATTCACATTCAATTCGCAATGGTGTGAACCCAGCCTCAAATGTGCTTCCAAAATGCTTGTACATGCATTACAAAATGCTCAAAAACTCACCTGGAAACACACCTGAAAATGCCTGAAAATTGCTCTGCTCTGAGTGTGAATGCACTCCAAGTGTTCATGTTATTTTTTTAGTATGTGGGGTAGTGGTTCATTGTATGGTGCAAAGATTCAGGCTGGGTTCACACATGCAGCCACGGTTTCAGTGCGGCAGTCTGGTGCTGTTCACCAGTTCAGGTGCGATTCAGGTGTAAATTGTTACCTGAAATCGCACCGGAACTGGATCCAAAATCGCACAGAACTCTTTTTAAAACCACACCCCAGGCTGCCCCGCACCCCTGGCTCTATTGAAACCTGGTGCGATTTACATGTTATGCGAATTCCCTCTTCATGTCACTAGTACTGATTTCCACACAGAAAGATGTTTCCTTTAGTCTTGTTCTGGTGACAAATATAAATGTTTGGATTCCTGTCATTTGCTGTCCTGGTGACAATGGTGTCCAGGACTAATAGAGATGGTGTATTTCTCTAGCAGGGACAGAGACATAAAAAAAAGAGAAATGTAATCCTTCCCTCTACATCCAAAACTAAAAAAAAGGAAAGCCTTGGCTTTACACACTCATTAGGTGCACCCATTATGACCTCATCTACTGATAACTGTAGTCAGCTAAACATAGCATAAATTTGTTTTTAGGTTTACACGTAGATGCCCCAGAAATTTTGGAACCCTAGTGATGGCTATGTAAGGAGGACATTATAAAATGTCATCATGTGCTTATGTTGATCTTTAGAAAGGTAACAACACCACTAAAATGAAAAATAGTAAATCCATGTGGTATATCATAACAACTATAGCAGATGGTAATATATTGCATTCTTTTAAGGCAAGCATTATGTTAATTTCTAAAGGCAAGGCAAGAAAGTGACCTAGAACAGATGGGACTTCTCCAGGCAGGCATGAGAGATGAAAGGCATCATTTTCCTCTGCCGCATCGAAATTCAGCACCAAGTTGTCATCTGGCTTTCTATGTTCTGCAGGGAGTAATTAAACTGAGCAGTGATATCAGAACAAAGTTGTGTAATTTCCCATAAAGATTCCATAAAGGGTCTTATCTGGCCCTCTTTGACTATTAATGCATTGGAAGGAACATAGGGCTCCAAAACACACACACAAAAAAAAGAAAGAAAAATATGCATGTAGAGTATGAATCAGCATGTCACTTGAAAATGAGAGCCTCATCTAACTAGGGCATGACTGAATTTTCTTTCTATTACATTTAGATGTAACCTTCAAATTGTATGGGAATTGAAAATATGTATCTGACTAAGTGGGGTACTGATGCAATCTAGTACACAAAGTATAATATGAAATGAAGGTATGGCTTTACACGGAGGTAATATATCATCATGATATATCATCAGTCTCATAATATAAAGGCAAAGTGGATGGATGTACTGCATTAGGCACACATGCAAAATCACAGTTAAAGATTATATTAACATGTGCGATCTGTTCTGTCGTCATTGCATGCAATATGCTTGACATAAAACAATACAATAAAAAAGAACATTTAGACTACAAAGGGGAAACTAAACTTTAAAAATCAGAAAACTTACTGAAAGTAGAACATTAGACAAATTAGTAGTAGCAAGTATGCTTTCCTTTGGTACTCTGTGCCAAAAGTTCAAAGCTGACTTCATGAAAAAAAAATCTTTATTTTGCAGTGGGTTCCTCTTCCTACTACAAGGGTTACCTGCTCGTTTTGTCTAGGAAATGATAAGGCGCAAGATTTACCTTATCTCTCACTCTAGCAGCCTTCCTTCTCTTCATGCATCCTTTTCTTACCTTGGCATCTCCCATGACATCATCATGTACAATGCAGAACCAGTTGTCATACATTGAAGTTAAAGGACTGAGGGTTCTCCCACAACCAGAAATTGCCAGACAGTGGTGGAGAGTACCAGTAAAAAAAGTATTTCACTTTCAGGCCCCATTCACACTATAGAGTTGATTTACTAAAGGCAAGAAGACTGTGCACTTTGCAAATTGCAGTTGCATTCTGCTTAGTAACCTTAGTAAATTAGGTATAG
>JBBGZY010000678.1:0-27500 GCA_037952925.1 Lithobates clamitans
TCCCATCCCTAACAGTAAACAAGCAAAAATTGGACTATTCATGTGCTCCTAGTAATCTCTTTATTTTTTTAGCTGCTGTTGTGGCTACAATTAATAATTGTCAAGTACAAAGTTTTTTCTTTTGGTTTTTGTTTGTTCATTAAATGTTTATTATTTATGGTGTGCAGCACCTGAAAAGTCCAATTATTTTCTTTCTAAAACATCACTTAGAGCCCTTTCACACTGGGGCGGTTTGCAGGCGCTATTGCGCTAATAATAGCGCCTGCAAACCGACCCGAAAGTGCCGCTGCTTTGTATCCAGTGTGAAAGCCCCGAGGGCTTTCACACTGGAGCGGTGCGCTGGCAGGACGGGAAAAAAGTCCTGCCAGCAGCATCTTCGGAGCGGTGAAGGAGCTCCTGCCCATTGAAAATCAATGGGATGGCGCGGCTATACTGCCGGCAAAGTGCCTCTGCAGAGGCGCTTTGCAGTGGTTTTTAACCCTTTCTCGGCCGCTAGCCGACAGTAAAATGCCGCTAATGATAGCGGCCTTTTACCGCCGCCCCCGCCCCAGTGTGAGAGGGCCCTTAGTGGTTCTAAAGGCTCAAGATTTTTTTACCTTCATGCATTCTATTTGTGAAGGAAAAAAAAGCCTTCTCTGTGTAGCAGCGAAAAAAGCCTTCTCTGTGCAGTCCATTGGCTCCCGCTGCTGTCAATCACAGCTATGAGGAGAGAGGGGGCGGGACCAAGCCACAGGTCTATGTATGAATAGACACGTAAAGCAGGGGCTCGGGAGCAAGCTTGCTTTGGTTCCCCTATTGCAAGCAGCTTGCTCTGGGGCACTTGGCAGAAGGAAGGGCCCAGGAGCACCGGTGGGGGAGCCGAGAAGAGGAGGATCAGGGCTGCTCTGTGCAAAACCACTGCACAGATCTGGTAAGTATACCGTGTTTATTTTTTACAAAAATAACACTTTAAGGCAAACGTCAGAAAAAAAGGCAGTAATCCACAGCAACCAAAAAAAATGCACTGTTTAGTGATCTTACTTAAAATGAAATCAGATTGATTAGTAGAAGTTGCTTAATTTTATTAAGTGTATATAAATTCTTTTTTTTGGTATAAGCATAACCTTTTAAGAATTTGTATGTAAGGACTGTAAAGAAAATCACACAACAATAAATAAAACTCTCTCTTGGTTGTGAATCTGTCATCCTAACGTATAAAAAATAAGTCTAATAAACTCCTTTTCACCAACAGGAAAAGAAAACATGCTGCAGAAGAAAGACTATGAAACGGCAAGTCTGTCAGACATCAAGGCTTTGTTGAAGAAACACGAGGCCTTTGAAAGTGATTTGGCAGCTCATCAGGACCGGGTAGAGCAGATTGCAGCCATTGCCCAGGAACTCAAGTAAGTCTGACTAATGGTTCACTTCCTTTAAGCTTGTCCTTTGCATGTCTTTTCAAAGAAAAATCTGAACCGTGAATTCAAAAGATTTTAAAAAATTAGCTGCGCTGTCTGACATTTAGTTGGAGCTGCATTTGTGCCAGTGGAAGTAATTACAATTAAAACCTCCACTTTCTCATACCCATTACTGGTGCAAATATGGAAATGTGTGGCATACAGATAAGGTAAAGCCACTGCAAAAATGTGCAGAAGACATGGGTAATTACTTTAGATTGGGAACAGATCCGTAAATTGCACATGGAATCCAGAACAAGTGCTCTGACTCTTTTTATAGTGTTTTCAATGCACTAGAATTCAGCATAAAGCAAGAGTAGTAGCCGGCAACTTCAACATCCGTATGAATATCTTTATTTCTTGCACAGGGGTAGATAAAATGCTTACATGTTTCAGCGAGTAGCTTTGTTCACAGCTGTCTCAACCCTGTAACTGCTACATCTGCAAGAAAGCTTGTTCTGTTGAAAACAGATATGCTGGCTGGATCACCAGGTGAAAATAGGAAAATGAATGCAGCCGCCACATCTGTGCACATTTGTGAGGTCAGGCACTGATGTTGGAGAGAGCCAACTCAATATTGTACCCTACGGACCCTACACATACTGTAGCTGCTGACTTTTAACATTAGGACACTCTCACTGGCCCAGCAGAGGAGGAGGGGGGCCAGCTGCTAACGTAATTCGCTGTGGCTCAGTCCCCCGGAAGTGGGACAGGTACCTGTAAAAAAAAAACAGGTACCCCCCCCCCCCCCCCCCGAAAGGTGCCAAACATGGCACCGGAGGGGGGGAGGAATCTCTAGTGGGAAAAGTACACTTTTGCCAGTCAAAAGAAAGTATAAACACCCTTCATTTAAACGGCTCTTTCCCCTACGCCAGGGGCTTCCGCCTCTAGGCAGGGGCGACTGCCTCCACCGTCAGACTCTAGAGGATAATCTCAGAGTCAGACTCAGGCTCAAAAGAAGTCCTGGGGTCAGAAACCTGCAAGCCAGAATCCTAAAGCCTCACCATGAAGAGGCAACCCCCCTCACCAAGGTGGGGGGGGGGGACTTCTGCAGTTTTCAGAAGTCTGGAAAGAGGAAATTCAGGACAGATGGGTCATCTTCACGGAAACGCTGGGGTACAAGCTGGAATTTCTGGACTTTCTACCGTCTTGCTTCCTGAGGTCAAGCGTTCCCAAAGATCCAGAGAAAAGACAATCTCTGTTTCAGGCACTAGACTGATTAATATCTCAAAGGGTGATCATACAGATCCCCACAAAAGAGCAAGGTCTGGGGTTTTATTCAAATCTTTTCATGGTACCAAAACCAAATGGAGACATTAGAATAGAATATCTTTATTTCTTGCACAGGGGTAGATAAAATGCTTACATGTTTCAGCGAGTAGCTTTGTTCACAGCTGTCTCAACCCTGTAACTGCTACATCTGCAAGAAAGCTTGTTCTGTTGAAAACAGATATGCTGGCTGGATCACCAGGTGAAAATAGGAAAATGAATGCAGCCGCCACATCTAAGAATGGTAAACTGCAGTATTATAAGTGTTTGCTTTTGGGTTTAATGACACTGTTTGGTTTTGACCTTGGTCATGGAGGGATTAGAGAAAGTGCATGTGTCACGATTCTCATGTTTCTACTAGCAAAACAACCGTGCTCTGTGAAGGGGTTTATCGCCAGTGCTAGGGGGTGGTATTTATAGTCCTGCCTTGAGAGCCACCGAGCCTCAAAGCACTCCTGCATCTAAAAGTGATCACAGACATTAGAGGACAGTCAAACATCCAGCTCAGGAGAAAATCTAATGATCATCTGTATAGGCCTAAAGGCCACCAGCAAATAACGCACATGGAAAATTATGGGGAGGGGGGGAAAAAAATAAGAAAACCTTTCCAATCATTATCGTATCCCCTTTGATAATGCAGCCCTAGAGGTTTCTGCAGCACTCCTCGCTTGCTGTTTTTTTATATGCTAAACACAAACAGTTGTACGATTCAACTGTTTGTGTCTAGGGATGTCACAAAAACTTCAGAAGCTTGAGTATGGTTGGATCATGTTTGAACTCCACTGATACCTTTTGGCTACCCTAAAGCTGAACTCTAGCCCCCCCCCCACACCTTTTTGCCAATTTTGAACTAAATGGTAAGTTATTTAAAAAAAAAAAACAACATCCTAAGCTAAAATACCTTATCTTAATCATCCAGTATAGGATACAGGACCCTTTGTTGTAGGCTGGTACTGGGGCAACTTCATTATAACCTTGACATCCTGTAAGGTTACTTTGGGCACTGGATCCTGCCTGGGTGCTCACCTCGGCACTTAGTGCAACATGTGCAGTTAGCTGCAGCATGCTATACAGGTCCAGAGCCATGTTCCATCCCTATGGAACCCCTCTGGGGTATGCACACCTTGACAGGTGAAGCCTGGATCCTGAAAAGGGACCAGAGACTTGGACATGTAGGACAGGTTTACCCTATACTGGACCAGTACTATAACTTAATTTACAGGTTTGCAAATAATTTTCATTATACGTTAAAACTTTAAGGACACCTGAAATTGTGTTTTAAAATGTATTCAGTTGTGTAATGTTTAAACTTTGTGGTAAAAATCCACCAATCAAAGCACAGTCTAAGGTGGATGACTTGTGTTACACCCAGGGCCGGAGCTACCACTAGACAGCTGCCTGGGGCGCAGCCACGGCCTCTGTCCCGGTGTGGTGAAGCTCCAGGCGTGTGTGTGCTCGGCTTCCCTCTCCTGATCGCTTGCCCCCTTTCAGTGCCGGCTGTTCAGGGAACACATCCGCTGCAGGTGCGGTGCGCCAATTCTAAGATGTGCCCCGCTGTCACATCTCCTTACTGCCCCAGGACTCCTTTGCTCCAACCTGTCCCTCTGGTGTGACCTGTGTGAGTACAGCGGAGGGGGCGGAGCTCTGTGGAGATCAGGAGAACATTGAGAGAGGTGCAGCAGGTGTTAGTTGAGCTGACCTCCTGGCTGGCGCGGCGACACCACGGAGCTGCTGGATGGCACTGGCGGGGAACCCTAAGCAATACTGCCCACCCAGTGCTGGGGAGAGCCCTCAGGAGAGATGCAATAGAAGATGAGGCCATGGAGAGGTAAAGAGGAGGATGAATCCTTTGATCTGCATCAAGCTGTGTGTGGGGGGGGGGTGAGTAGTGCAGGAAGTAGGGGTCAGGTAGGTCAGTGTAGTGGTCAGGGAGGTCACATGTGTTACAAGGGCAGGGCAAAGGGGGTGGAGTCAGAGGCAAGGCGGGCGGCAAAATGAGGTTTTGCCTAGGATGTCGAAAAGGTACTCGGACACTTCCTACCACCCTTTTTCCATGAGGACTTTTGCTACAGGGCGGCCTACAGATGCTGTGTATTCTTTTTACAGACATGTTCACCTTATTTTGGCACCCTACTCTGTGAGTGCCCTATATTGAATACCCTCACCAATAGTAATAGTAGAATCCAGACGCAAGGTTACCGTGACAAAAGTTCAGGTGACCATTCGCTCTGCCAAAGGCCTACAGAACACCCAAATTGTTCAGAGTGACAATGCTTCCCTTGCACCGGAGCCGAGCCCTGTTTTTAAACCCTCATCTTGTAAACCAATCCATTCAGTTTAAAATAGAAATGAAAGCCATTTGTGTATAGAAGGGGAAAAAAATAATTTATAATGTTTAGAAGTGATCATATAACCTCGGTTCTCAGCTGCAAAGGGAGGAGAAACAGGAGAACACTAAACTTCCCAGTGAATGGCTGTGTAGGGAGGGGGGGGCGTGTCAGGACAAGTCTGATCTTTGGAGGAGAGCAGGCTCAGTTCCAAGCATAGCTAGAGAACTGACCACACTGTGTTCTCATGCATAGTGTGGTCAGTTTTTAATAGGAAAGCAGAGGGACTGGCATAATCACCAGGTATTTTGCACAAAGGAAGCAATACAAAGAGAACAAGATTTTAAAATACAAGAACATGGTACAACAGGCACATATCAGGAGTATGAAATGTTGGGTTTACATATTCTTTAACACCAATTTCTGCACCCAATTTTAGCAGTATCTCATGCATGCAACAAGCAACACACCTGCCCAAAGCAGATTCTTCTGCCAGCATGTCAGACTTTCTCAAACAACTAATGGCCTTTATACTGCTGTCACTGTCACAACAGTGCCAAGCTCCTTCATCTCAGCTGTCTCTGCCACAGTCAGAAAGTGAAATGCTTCCCCTAGAGGTTGCAGACATTGAAGGAAATTAGGAGGACCCAAAGCCAGTGTCAGAGGAGGCCACAGAAGATTCTCACCCCTGACCTCTCGTGCACCTGATGTTAAAGCTTCACACAACATGCCAGTGTAGATATGCTCACTTCTGCTGTGTGCAAAATCCTGCATTATCGCACTGTATTCTACTCTGTCTCACCATACCCACTTGGGTACTAAGAGACCTGCTAAGTTTAAAAATACATTTCCCATTCATTAACAAATAGAATGGGCAATTTATGAGGATTGGGTTAACCCTAAAAAAGATTTTAATCCCGAAAATAACTACCGAACTCTATCCTGCGGAAAAAAGTTTACCTAAAAGTGGACTGTCCCGGTAATGGACCCTGTTGTCTCAGTCCTAAACAAGCATCTTTTTGTTCCTATTGAAGTTGTTAAAAATTCTGACAGAAAATTTTTGAAACTTTTAAAGGCTCTCTGTAATCTCACAGCTCTAGCTCTGCAACCAGCTATTGCTGCATTTTTTCTTTGTCAGACCACACCTAATTAGACTGGGACATTTTGACCACAAAGGTAGAAAAGAGAAGATGGAATTTTTAAGGTGCCAAAAAGTTCTAAAGAATGGAAGCACTTCCTATATCATAAAAACTCCTAAAAATATTTTGTTTATTAACATATACACTATATTACCAAAAGTATTGGAACGCCTGCCTTTACACGCACATGAATTTTAATGGCATTCCAGTCTTAGTCCGTAGGGTTTAATATTGAGTTGGCTCACCCTTTGCCACTAAAAACGCTTTGATTTTTTTGGGAAAGCTGTCTACAAGGTTTAGGAGTGTTTCTATGGAGCTGTTTGAACATTCTTCAAGAAGCACATTTGTAAGGTCAGGCACTGATGTTGGAGAGAGCCAACTCAATATTGTACCCTACGGACCCTACACATACTGTAGCTGCTGACTTTTAACATTAGGACACTCTCACTGGCCCAGCAGAGGAGGAGGGGGGCCAGCTGCTGACGTAATTCGCTGTGGCTCAGTCCCCCGGAAGTGGGACAGGTACCTGTAAAAAAAAAAACAGGTACCCCCCCCCCCCCCCCCGAAAGGTGCCAAACATGGCACCGGAGGGGGGGAGGAATCTCTAGTGGGAAAAGTACACTTTTGCCAGTCAAAAGAAAGTATAAACACCCTTCATTTAAACGGCTCTTTCCCCTACGCCAGGGGCTTCCGCCTCTAGGCAGGGGCGACTGCCTCCACCGTCAGACTCTAGAGGATAATCTCAGAGTCAGACTCAGGCTCAAAAGAAGTCCTGGGGTCAGAAACCTGCAAGCCAGAATCCTAAAGCCTCACCATGAAGAGGCAACCCCCCTCACCAAGGTGGGGGGGGGGGGGACTTCTGCAGTTTTCAGAAGTCTGGAAAGAGGAAATTCAGGACAGATGGGTCATCTTCACGGTAACGCTGGGGTACAAGCTGGAATTTCTGGACTTTCTACCGTCTTGCTTCCTGAGGTCAAGCGTTCCCAAAGATCCAGAGAAAAGACAATCTCTGTTTCAGGCACTAGACTGATTAATATCTCAAAGGGTGATCATACAGATCCCCACAAAAGAGCAAGGTCTGGGGTTTTATTCAAATCTTTTCATGGTACCAAAACCAAATGGAGACATTAGACCCATTCTAGATCTAAGAAATCTAAATCCGTTCCTGAAGATCCGCTCCTTTCGCATGGAGACGATCAGGTCAGTAGTTTCTATCCTAGGAGGAGAACTTCTGGCATCAATCGACATCAGGGATGCATATCTGCCTGTCCCTCATCAAAAGTTTCTGCGGTTAGAGTTAGAACAGCAGCATTTCCAGTTTGTTGCCCTGCCCTTCGGGCTAGCCACAGGTCCCCGGTGTTCACCAAAGTGCTGGCCCCACCTCTAGCCAGGTTAAGGGCACAAGGCATAACAGTTGTAGCGTACCTAGAAGATCTATTGCTAATAGATCAGTCGGTGGCTTGTTTGGAGCAAAGCGTACGCACTACAACCAACTATCTGAAAAGTTTGGGTTGGATTCTCAGCGTAGAGAAATTTTCCTTAATATGCTAAAAAGTCTGGAGTACTTGGGTCTGATCATAGACACAGCCCAGGAAAGGGTGTTCTTGCCTCAGGCAAAGATCAACTCCATAAGAGAGCTAGTGCGGATGGTCAGGTCAAATGGCGATCCCTCCATTCGGCTTTGCATAAGGTTGCTAGGAACCATGGTGTCTTCATTCGAAGCAGTTTCCTATGCCCAGTTCCATTCAAGACTGTTGCAAAATAGTATCCTGTCTGCTTGGAACAAAACAATTCCAGCTTTAGACTTGCCAATGCAGCTGGCCCCAAGAGTGTCCCAAAGCTTCATGTGGTTACTAACCCAGAGTCTGCTGAAAGGAAAATCCTTCAGACTAGTCATCTGGAAAGTAGTAACGACGGATGTCAGCCTTTCAGGCTGGGGAGCAGTACTAGAAAAGACAACTGTCCAGGGACAGTGGTCAAGAACCAAAAGAACCTTGCCAATCAATATCCTAGAGATTCGGGCAGTACGTCTGGCTCTAAAGGCCTGGACTTTCAGGTTACGGGATTGTCCTGTCAGGATTCAATCGGCAATGCCACAGCTGTGGCCTATATCGATCACCAAGGGGGCACCAAAAGTCTCTCAGCGCAGAGAGAGGTGAACCATATTCTAACTTGGGCAGAAAGGAATGTTCCATGCCTTTCGGCAGTCTTCATTCTGGGAGTAGAGAATTGGCAGGCGGACTACTTAAGTCAACAGCAGTTATTCCCAGGGGAATGGTCACTTCACCCCGATATATTTCGGGCTGTTTGCCAAAGATTGGGGACTCCAGAAGTAGATCTCCTAGCGTCCAGGTTCAATATGAACAAGGGAAACAAGGGATCCATTCGCATGCGAAACGGATGCGTTGGTGACCCCATGGAATCAGTTCTCACTGATCTATGCATTCCCCCCTATTCAGTTGCTGCCACAACTTCTTTGCAGGATCAAGCTGGAAAAAAAGCCGGTAATTCTGGTGTCACCAGCAATGCCCAGAAGGTCATGGTATGCAGAAATCGTAAAGATGGCAGTGGAGGGACCATGGTCCCTCCCACTACGGCCAGATCTGCTCTCACAGGGACCAATATTCCATCCTTCCTTACGGTCTCTAAATTTAACAGCTTAGCTATTGAAACCCACATTCTGAAGAAACGTGGGCTTTCCGGGTCAGTTATTTCTACCCTGATTAGTGCAAGGAAGCCAGCTTCCAGAACTATAGAGTCTGGAGGGCTTATGTTTCCTCGTGTGAATCCAAGAGTTGGCACCCTCGGAGAAATATCATAAGCAGAATTCTTGCCTTTCTACAAATAGGGGTAGAAATGAAATTGGCCTTGAGTACAAATAAAGGCCAGATCTCAACTTTATCAGTCTTATTTCAAAGATCACTTGCTACTCATTCTTTGGTCTGGGGTTTTATACAAGGGGTGATGAGGCTTTTTTCCGCCCGTCAAACCTCCCTTGAAACCCTGGGACTTGAACTTAGTTTTGTCTGTGTTACAAAAACAGCCATTTGAATCAATACAACATGTTCCCCTAGTCCTGGCAAGGAAGTTGGTATTTTTGGTTGCTAGATCCTCAGCAAGGAGGGTTTCGGAATTGGCTGCTCTTTATTGTAAAGAGCCATATTTGATTTGTCATGAGGACAGAGTAGTGTTTCGCCCTCGTCCAGACTTTTTTTTTATCAAAAGTGGTTTCAGGTTTTCACTTGAACCGAGATATTGTCCTGCCATTGTTTTTTCCAAAACCATGTTCCAGGGAAGAAAGGTCACTACATTCTTAATGTGGTGAGAGCAGTGAAAATCTATTTTAAGGCAACTGCTCAGATTCGTAAGACTGATGTCTTATTTATTCTGCCAGAGGGTCCTAAGAAAGTACAGGGAGCATTGAAATCCACTGTCGCTAAGTGGACTCGGCAAGTGATAATTCAAACTTATGATTTAAGGGGTAAGATTCCCCCGTTTTCAAGTTAAGGCGCACTCTACCAGGGCGGTTAGTGCTTCTTGGGCAGTGCGTCATCAGGCCTCCATGGCTCAGATCTGTAAGGCCGCAACTTGGTCTTCAGTGCATACATTCACAAAATTTTATCAGGTGGATGTAAGGAGGTATGAGGATATCGCCTTCAGGCGCAGTGTGCTGCAGGCAGCAGTATAGCTCCTCAAGTCTGGGTGTACCCTGCGGGTTATCTCTCCCCTCAGGTAGTATTGCTATGGGACGTCCCATTAAGTAATTACTTAAGGCTCTGTGTCCCATGATGTACGATAAAGAAAATAGGATTTTTATAACCGTTACCTGTAAAATCCTTTTCTTGGAGTACATCATGGGACACAGAGGTCCCTCCCCTCTTTTTTGGGATTTAAGTATATTGCTTTGCTACAAAAACTGATGTGCTCCTGGAAGGAGGAGGGGGTTGTATAGGGAGTGAACTTCCTTGATTGGGTATACCAGTGTCAACACCTAAAGGTGGCCCATAACCCATTAAGTAATTAAGGCTCTGTGTCCCATGATGTATTCGAAGAAAAGAATTTTACAGGTAAGCTGTTATAAAAATCCTATTTTTTGATGTACACAAATCTAAAGACCGGTGCACTCTTTTTAAGAACATTTTAAGCTGTCTACCCTGTTGGGATTGTAGATGTGGAGAATTATTTGGTCCACTAGTGTATTATAACACTTTTCTTAGGTTATGTTTCCCTTTTAATCCTAATGCATGATACAGGATGTGTAAAAATGAGCTAAAAAAATGTACATCTGGTGGTCATGGTATACACTGTACATCACTGTTAGATGGTTATTCCTGATGATTATGTTCCCTATCTGGCTCAATCCTCGAATTGTTTTTGTAACAGAAAAGATTGTGAATGGAAAAGTCAATAAGCAATTCTAGCAATTTATTTTACTTGTCGATTATGCTTGTGATGGTACTCATGGGGCTAATTAAGGTCACATGTGTCACAAGCTATTGCATTTATCTGTGTTCACTGAACAGCCTATTTGTGTTTGCATGTAGTGAGCTGGATTACTATGATTCTCCGAGCGTGAATGCCAGGTGCCAAAAAATCTGTGACCAGTGGGATAATCTTGGCGTTCTCACCCAGAAACGAAGAGAGGCTTTGGAGGTATGACTTCTCTACTAATACTTGTTGGGCTGACTTATGTGCAATACTACAGCGCTGCTATCAATTTTTTACTTGATAATAGTAAATATTCCCATTGCAGTATTGTCCTTAATGAGGGGCAAGCCAGCCTTACTGTAGATTGTAATATATTAAATGTTAAAAGTAGAGAGCCCCTATCCGGTTTTATTGAAGCCAGCTATCAAACTATCATGTTTAATAAATTTAAATTGAGATGAGCAGTTAGTTATGCCCGACTTGATTGCATTGTAAAACTCCTGAATCCATCTTTGCCTAAACTTGGTTAAAAATAACCTCATAGCTACAGCAACAAAAACACTTCAGTGATAGTTGAAAGGTGCTTCCCCAACCCTGCAGAGCCATTTAATGTCTTTATGAGCGCATAACATAAATGTGCCATCTAGGAAGTGGGCTCCATATATGTATTCAAGTGTTTGCTCTGGAAGCATGCTCTATTGCATGCTCCCAGCATCGAGACCGAGCCATTGGTGACAGCTTCCAGTCTCTTGTATTAATAATCGGGAAGTGGTAAAACCAGATCCCAACCCTGTGACCACTTTGAAAGTGTAATGCCCACCTCAGTGTTTCTCTTCTGTAAGCTACAATGTATATTTTCCTCTTTTGCTAGAGAAAGTCTGTACAAAAAAATGGGTCTGTTGAAGGAAAAAAAAATAATAAAGAATAACATGTTACTATAAGAACATTTTTACAAAAAACAAAATAATAAACATGTTCTTCTTACCTGCTATGTGCCTTGGACAGAGCTGTCCTGAACCTCCTCTTCTGGGGTCCCCTGGCGATCTCGACTCCTTTTCCCTGTATGCCCCATAGCAAGCTGCTTGCTATGGGGGGTACACAGTGTGGGCTTGCTTCCAAGCTGTGTTTGTCTAGGAAACTATGCTCCCTAGACACACAGCGTAGCTTGGCCTCGCTCTCCGCTTTCTCCCCACACAATTTGATTGACAACAGTAGGAGCCAGTGGTTCCTGCTGCTGCCTAAGTCCCCTAAAAGGCAATAGTGGAGAGAAGAGATCCAGCCATGCACAGCACTGGATCGATTGAAAGTATTTTGGGAGGTTGAGGGCCCAAAGCAAAATGGAAAAAGTTTTTTTACCTTTAATGCAGGGAGTGCGGTAATTTAAGGTTTGATATAGTTTAGTGAGTGTTAGTGTAAGTTACAGTGTTGGTGTAAGTGGCAATTACATAGTAGGTGAGGTTGAAAAAAAAACACAAGTCCATCAAGTCCAACCTATGTGTGTGATTATATGTCAGTATTACCTTGTATATCCCTGTATGTTGTGGTCATTCAGGTGCTTATCTAATAGTTTTTTGAAACTATAGATGCTCCCCGCTGAAACCATCGCCTGTGGAAGGGAATTCCACATCCTTGCCGCTCTTACAGTAAAGAACCTTCAACGTAGTTTAAGGTTAAACCTCTTTTCTTCTAATTTTAATGAGTGGCCTCGTGTCTTGTTAAACTCCCTTCCGCAAAAAAGTTTTATCCCTATTGTGGGGTCACCAGTATAGTATTTGTAAATTGAAATTATATCCCCTCTCAAGCGTCTCTTCTCCAGAGAGAATAAGTTCAGTGCTCGCAACCTTTCCTCATAACTAATATCCTTCAGACCCTTTATTAGCTTTGTTGTCCTTTTTTGTACTCACTCCATTTCCAGTACATCCTTCCTGAGGACTGGTGCCCAGAACTGGACAGCATACTCCTAGGTGCGGCCGGATCAGAGTCTTGTAGAGTGGGAGAATTATCGTTTTCTCTCTGGAGTTGATCCCCTTTTTAATGCATTCCAATATTCGGTTTGCTTTGTTAGCAGCAGCTTGGCATTGCATGCTAATGCTGACCCTATAATCTACTAGGACCCCAAGGTCCTTTTCCATCCTAGATCCCCCCCCCCCAGGTTCTCCCCCCAGTGTATAGATTGCATTCATATTTTTGCCACCCAAATGCATATTTTTAAATTTTTCTACATTAACCACTTCAGCCCCGGAAGATTTGGCTTCTCAATGACCAGGCCATTTTTTGAGATTCGGCACTGCGTCGATTTAAGTCTGTTTAGTAAATATCACTGCTTAGTTTGCTTATATGAAAGTAAATCTAAAATACACACTGGCCTAGATCAAAGCGTTTGGCCATTTTCCAGGTCTCTGCTCTGAGCTACATTCATAGTTTTATCAGCTGCTCTGTATAACATGTTCACATCCAGGTGCTGTATATATTAGAGAGATTGTCCCATAGAGTATAATTAGACACAATGAAGCCAGCAGCACACGAGGAAAATTGAATTTTCTGAAGAACATTTATATCGGTCTTTTACTGCCAAATTCTAGTGGCTGGGGAAAATCTGCTGATGTGAATGAGAAAGTAACGTAGGTGGGAAACTGTTCATGTAACTGAGTGTGAGAAGTAGCTATATGGAGAGGTATTGAGCTGCAGTAAATCTTATATTGTACTGGATAGGAGGTAAAATGTTCCATATACATTCTCACAGATGGGAGAGAATGAAGTGTATCTCTGGGCAAATAAAAACAAAAATACATACAGTGAGGGGAAAAAAAGTATTTGATCCCGTGCTGATTTTGTACGTTTGCCCACTGACAAAGAAATGTTCAGTCTATAATTTTAACGGTAGGTTTATTTTAACAGTGAGATACAGAATAACAACAAAAATATCCAGAAAAACGCATTTCAGAAAAGTTATAAATTGATTTGCATTTTAATGAGTAAAATAAGTATTTAACCCTTTCGCAAAACAGGATTTAGTACTTGGTGGCAAAACCCTTGTTGGCAATCACAGAGGTCAGACATTTTTTGTAGTTGGCCACCAGGTTTGACACATCTCAGAAGAGATTTTGTCCCACTCCTCTATGCAGATCCTCTCCAAGTCATCATAGTTTCGAGGCTGACATTTGGTAACTCGAACCTTCAGCTCCTTCAACAAATTTTCTATGGGATTAAGGTCTGGAGACTGGTTAGGCCACACCAGGACCTTAATGTGCTTTCTTGAGCCACTTCTTTGTTGCCTTGGCCGTGTGTTTTGGGTCATTATCATGCTGAAATACCCATCCACGACCCATTTTCCATGCCCTGGCTGAGGGAAGGAGGTTCTGACCCAACATTTGGCGGTACATGGCCCTGTCCATCGTCCCTTTGATGCAGTAAAGTTGTCCTGTCACCTTAGCAGAAAAACACCCCCAAAGCATGATGTTTCCACCTTCATGTTTTATGGTGGGGATGGTGTTCTTAGTGTCTTAGGCAGCATTCCTCCAAACACAGCGAGTTGAGTTGATGCCAAAGGACTACATTTTGGTCTCATATGACCAGAACACTTTCACCCAGTTCTCATCTGTATCATTCAGATGTTCATTAGCAAACTTCAGACTTGCCTGTACATGTGCTTTCCTGAGCAGAGGAGGACCTTGCAGGCGCATGATTTCAGTCCATCACGTCGTAGTGTGTTACCAATTGATTTCTTGATGACTATTGTCCAAGCTGCCTTGAGATCATTGACAAGATTCTCCCGTATACCGTAGTTCTGGTCTGTTTCCTCACCATTCTCATGATCATTGAAACTCCACGAGATGAGATGAGCCCCAGACTGAGGGAGATTAACAGTTATTTTGTGTTTCTTTCAATTGCGAATAATCGCACCAGCTGTTGTCACCCTCTCACCAAGCTGCTCGGCGATGGTCTTGTAGTCCATTCCAGCCTTGTGTAGGTCTATAATCTTGTCCCTGACATCCTTGGACAGTTCTTTGGTCTTGGTAATGGTGGAGAGTTTGGAATCTGATTGCTTCTGTGGACAGGTGTCGTTTATTTAGGTAAGAAGCTGAGATTAGGAGCACTCCCTTTAGGAGTGTGCTCCTAATCTCAGTTCGTTACCTGTATAGAAGATACCTGGGAGCCAGAAATCTTGCTGACTGATACTTATTTCACTCCTTATGCAAATCAATTTATAACTTTTCTGAAATGTGTTTCTCTGGATGTTTTTGTTTTTTCTGTCTCTCACAATTAAAATAAACCTACCATTAGAATTATAGACTGATCATTTCTTTGTCAGTGGGCAAACGTACAAAATCAGCAGGGGATCAAATACTTTTTTCCTTCACTGTATTCAATACATCTTTGTAATACATGCACATTTCCTCATATTTAATGGGAATTGGCATTGCTGGAAGATTGATCAAAGCAGTGGAAACTGCAGTTCAATGTTTCTAAATGTGATATAATGAACCTAGGGAAAAAAGAATCCCTTGACAACGTACAACATTGGGGGTACAGTGTTTCGTTCAGAGTTGAGAGTGAGGAGAGGGGGTTGGTCTGAAATCTAGCTGGGGATAATTGGGTAGAGCTGACAATACTACTTGGGATTTCAGTACAACAGATACTGTACTGTGTTGTCAGCTCAAACGGGAATTTGAGAGCACATCTGATTTCTGGAAGAACTCCAGGAATTTAAATAAATTCACCCTTGCCGTGCAGTGGAGGGGTACTGCAAATACTGTATGTCTAGGTGCACATAAATAAGGCTGAAATACTTGCTTTATTTCTTGCTCCAGCAGACTCCCTCCAGCAGTGCGACCATTCCCATAAGGCCGGCCATACATGGATCTAAATTTGGCTGGTTTACCAGACAAATTTCGATCTATGTATGGTCAGGCTGATTGTACCCAAGTTGATCCATCAAGTTGATCCATCGATCGACTTGGGTACAACCAGCCTGTTAGATTTTTCTACATATGATTACTGCTAGCGTCTCTAGCCGCTAGCAGTAACCATTGTATTCTGCTGGCGTGGAAGGCTTCCTGCGCCCCCAGCTGGCAGAATACAATAGTGCAGCGGGAGACATTCAATGTTGATGGAGAAATCGAGCGATTTTCTTTCCATTCACCTGTGGTGGAAGGAAAGAAAATTGAGTAATCTATGGCCTGCCTTAATCTCTAGACCCCAGCCTCTATGCACATTACAAGGATAATGTTCATGCATGTACTTCATGGTGTGAGGGCTTCACTCAGATTGGTGCTTCAGGCAGAGCAGGAAGAGCGCCAGACCTGGACGGAGGGTGTAAGGTAAGTACTACAGCCTATACTTTAACCTTTAGGTGTTAACGAGACCAAATGTGCGTATATTGCAGAGATGTATTAAACAATTTTTCAGATTTTGCCCAGAAAGAAATTAAGTATACCTCAAGGGTGTTTTGCTTCCACATCATAAACAGGCACTTCCTGGTGTGGGTATTTATAGACTCTTAGTAACGTTTGTGCATCCCTGCCTTCTAGTGCCTGTATCCTTTATCATGCTAGCTTACATATAAAGTACTTCTTCTTTATTCGTTATCAAGCCAAGAGTTTTCAGTGCTAAAAGGAAATGTATTCCTAGATAAAATGGAATACAAGGGAGCTGACTCACCTGCAAGTGAGATTGCTTTATATAGGTGTGTTTGATCAGCCTTTTGTCTTTTATATCAGTTTTGTATTGATTCAGTGGTGCTGAATCAGTATTTTGTGAGGATATTAAATATTTCTGCAGACTTTATCCATGGGCTGCCATTGTTAGAGTGTGAATTGATTTCAGCTTTGCTTCGTTTTGAAATGGCTTCTGCCTTTGTTTTGTAATGAAATTTATATTCCAGTGACAGATTACCCTTTTAGCCCTTGGCAGGACAATTTATCAAAGTAGGGAATGTACAGGTGTAGAGGAAGGGAGAGGGATAAGTGTGCATGCTCCTCAGAGACCTCCATTTTAGTATGTTATATGTCTAGATTTTGTAGGCTGTTGCTTTTCGTATGCATGTAGGAATATGTTATATGTCTGTATCATTTTTGTTGCTTTTCATTTTATTTATGAGTGGTAAGAACTACTCAAAAGCTCTCTGACACCACTGATAGTTTAAATTGAGGAGGTGACAACTTCTACATTTAAATTTTCCCATAAACATGAGATCAGTAATGGCAGTCACACACAATTACGTCTTCCATGTTCATGATAATAAAGAACAACATTGATGTATTGATGGTTGATCACGGTCAGGTTCAGGGTCTTCTCAGCCTTCCCTCAGAGAGCACACTTTCCTAAATTTTTCGTTTCCAATTATTATTATTATTATTATTATTATTATTATTAAGCATTTCAAAGAAGTACAAAAGCCATCGTGAAAACATGTTGCAAGGGAGGAATACAAATTCATCTCCTGATACATTCTCGCATCCAAAGGTATAGTGAACAAAGTGGAAACATTGTGGTATCCAATGGTTACACAACCATCTGTAATACAATGCAGTTACTCCTACAGGAGAATAAAACCCAAGCAAATATCTTTTCCACCTCACCATTGAAAACTCCACTATAGAGAGCTAATAGAATGAAACCAACAAATATCACCCTATGTACAACGGAACAGAGAGACTAATACAAAAAAAGAAACGTCAGGAAAGAAATAGATAAAGGTTAGAGTAAGAGGCAGGAGGAAAGAGACATGTACCCTCTGTGGTCAGATTATAGTAATATTCATTCATCTCAAGGGGAATCTGAAATGACTTGATCCAAGGATCCCAAGTTTTCTTGAAGAGGGCCAGTTTGTCGTGTAGGATTGCCTTCAGGTGTTCATTTGTCATGACCAAAGTAAATGTGGCCCTCAAAAGATCAAATGGGATCACTGCAATTGAGATTCTGGCTGCTGTAAAAATTAAAGTTATTAATCATTTCACATGTCTCGATTTCCCCTTCCCCTCACTTTTTTGGCACGTCCACCATATATGGAGCACCATACCCTCTTGACCACAGCCCGTGAAACCGTGAGGAAGCTCATGAAACACAGGACGCTTACCTCACTGCTACCATTCACCGTCTTAGGAAGACTTTATAATTTGCCTCGATCAAGGAGGTGTTTTTGTATGATTTATGAATTGTACTGAGCTAGTTTGCCCTATTCCTCTACGTCCATTGGCTCACCCAGATCTTGTTCCCATTTCTTCATATAAGATAACTTGAATGTAATAGAAACCAGAATGTAAGATAATATATATCTTACAAATGTGCCCAAAATTCCTGCATAACCATTCCATCGAAGTGGAAGAGGTCAAGTTGTTAGTGCGTTTTGAAGCGGCTAGAAAATGTGCTATGTTAGAGTATCGAAACACTTCAGTAGTTGGAAACTGATGCTGGTCTAATAGAAATTGTTTTGACAAAGCACCCCTGTGATTGCCCAAAGCCATTATTGGTCCACCAAGTGTGCAGGTTGAGACCCAGGGTGAAAGCTGGGTTTGCTCAACAGTGGGGCCAGAGGAGACTTTCCTAAAGTTTTGTGGACATTTTCTAACCGTAAACAACTCTAGTTTATACGTTACATGCTTGGTTCAATATTTTCTTCCATTAGGATAAGTGGATAGAGAAGAACACAATTCATCATAGCAGTTTGTTTACCTGCAGATAACCTGAGCTACATTTTGATTTTCTAAGAGGCTGAAACATAAGATTGGTAGGAATGGTCTTGTATATTTACAAGCTGCATAATTTCCTTATATAACTGTTTTGCTGTTTGTTGATATTTTAGAAAACAGAAAAGTTGCTGGAAACAATCGATCAACTTTATCTAGAATATGCCAAGAGAGCAGCACCATTCAACAACTGGATGGAAGGCGCCATGGAAGACCTGCAGGACACTTTCATAGTTCATACCATTGAAGAGATCCAGGTACCCTTATCACTTTCCCAAATTTAAATGTGAATGAGCCAGTTTACTGGATTAGGCAGATGTGGACAAAGAATTTAGCACTAAAATTCGTGGCCGTTAAAGGTTGAGTATACCCAAAACTGACATTTAGTTGTAAATTGGCAATGCTGGGCTTAGGCAATTCAGTGGCCAGATCTTTACCTTCCCTCATGGAGTATTATTTTCCAAAATAGTTTTCAGATATGTGGTCTCAAACTCTTGTAGTGCTACCCCCATAGGGGGCCACTGGTAATAGCTGGATCTTTCCAATTAGTACAGAGGCTGCCCACCACCACAAGCACCAGTCCATTCACACCGGCTCCAATAACACAGTCTAAGGAATGTAATTTTTAAATTTTTTTGCTTGAAGAACTTTGAAACAGGAGAGGGGTTAACTAGCACAAGGCACTCCAAGTTGCTTGCACAATAACGGACACTTTTCTCTAGGCTCATACTCCAAAATTCTGCTGAGGACGGGGGAGAGTGGTCTCAGTCCAGACTACCTCTGTCACAATAAATATTCAGGCTGGTCAATTGAACCTCCCTCCCTATACAGGTATTCAAGAAACTTCTTCCAGAGGCAGGGGGAAGCAGTCAAACTCACAGCCTGTGACACCCTGAACAGACCAGAATAAAAAATCACTTCTCCCTTGACTACAGAAGGAGCCAAAAACTAAATTTGCCTAGCATCCTATGCTTTAGTGCTGCTACGCTCTTAAACAACATATGTTGTCTAGTATGTAAACCTGTATCTAATGCAGCCAGTATTACACATTTAGAATGTGCCTGCTTGCCATATATGCAGCTGTTTTCATAAGACACACCGCCATCTCCGAGCAGAAATGTTTGCACAGTTTATAAGATACTTTACAGTAACTGGCAATTTGAAAATGATACAAGAGTGGAGATGGAATGATTTTAGGGGGCTGACTATTAAAGTGGTACTAAAGTCTAAGGACTGGTTCACACCAGCTGCAGGTCTAGTGCATTTTAAATCTGCATCAAAAATGCATGCACAGTGTTTTTCATGTATTCCAATGGCCCTAGTTTACATCAGGGCAGTGAGTTCCAGTGCAGTCAACAAAGTAGAACATGCTGTATTTTTTTCTATATGGAACGCATCTGAAATGTGGCAAAATGCATTATAATGCACATGTCCAGAATGCAGAAATAGTGGTGTGAGCCGGCCCTAAAGGTTTTTTACTTTTGTGCATTTTATGGATCCCCCCACCCTAAACACTTACCTGAAACCTCTCACCGCTCCAGTGCCATCCTGGCTGCAGCCCCGCTCTCCTCTCTTCCTGATCTCAGGGGAGACTCTGAGGGCAGTGGGAGCCAAAGACTCCTGCTGTGGTTAGTCAAACTCTTTTGAGAAAGTATGGAGGGCGTGGCTTGCCGGCACTACACAGTGCCCCCTTAGCACATGTGCCCACACGTGTCCCCTTAGCTCACGGCTTGCTGAGGGGGCACTCAGCCATAGGCTCCTGCTGCTCTCGATCAAAATCTCTTGTGAGAATGGATCAATGGTGTGGCTTACCAGCGCTTTGTGTGCCCTTCGAATGCTCACAGCTCAGCTAGGAACTGAGCACGCACGGGTTTCCTCCCTCACACCCGGCTTGCTAAGGAGGCACCCAGAAGTGAGAGAAGCTGATAGCACTGGAGGGGGACTGTCAGAGGAGAAGAGGCTTTTCTGTGCATTGTCATTGGCCAGAGAAGGCAAGTGTAAACTCTTTATATTTTGTTTGGTTGAAGGAAATAAAAAAAGGTGTTATCACTTTAAAGAGAAGCCCCACTCAGAACTGAAATTTGAGTTTTGCTTTGTTGAGCTGTACCCATCTTAGATGCCAGGAAACTCCAATTCAGCAGCCATTGCAAGCCAAATGAACTCTAGGTATGATTTTCTTGTATAGTTACATTGGTACAGCTTTGACCAATGTAAGTATGTCTATCTCATATGTGAATGATTGCTGCGGAAGCTGCTAATCACTATAGTAGTTGCTGCTACTATAGTGATGGCACCAATCTTCTGATTTCTGTGCAAGCGGCTTCCCTTTTGAATATTTGGGGGTCATTCGCTTGGCACCACCACCATTTACAAAATGGCTTATATCTTTTTAGTGAACGCACGGCATTTTCTGATTGGATGATGTGGAGAGGTAG
This sequence comes from Lithobates clamitans, assembly GCA_037952925.1. Lineage (NCBI taxonomy): Eukaryota > Metazoa > Chordata > Amphibia > Anura > Ranidae > Lithobates > Lithobates clamitans. Next base: position 20,720 of record JBBGZY010000678.1, read on the forward strand.
GGCAGTGATGCCACAATCTTTACCTCCTCCAATCAGAGAATGCCTTGTAATCAATGAAGAAAATACAAGGCATTTTAAGAATGGCCGCAGTGCAGGGCAAACAAACCCCCCTTTGGTTAATATGCAAATGAGAAGCCGCTTGATACAAATGACTTAGAAAATCCCTGCTATCACTGTAGTAGCGCCGACATCTACAGTAATTTAAAGTTTCCACAGCAATCGCTCAAATATGAGATATGTGAACTTGCATTGTTCCAAACTGGATCAATGTGACTATGCAATAAAAGAGTTCAGCTTTAATGTCCCTCCATCCCCATCAAATGAACTGTCCATAATGTAAAATAAATAAATACCTGGTGATTCTTTTAGATTTGGCACATCCTCAGGAGGATAAAAAAGAAGTTTGCTACATTTTCTTGTTTTATGGATTGTCTATAGAAGGTTTGTTTATGGTAACAGTAGCTGACAGTTGTATATGGGACCTCTGTGGCAGGAGTAGGCAACCCCCAGCACTGGTGCCGCAAGCGGCATGCAAAGCCTCTTTTACTGGCATTTGACTTCCTCCCCAACAGCAGAGCAGTGCAGGGAAGTGTCAGTGAGACGCTAATGCATTCCAATCTCACAATTCCCTATGCCGCACCTGCACTTAGGGGGGGGGGAGGGGGGCGGCACTGTGCCCCCCACACATTGTAAACAATAGGAAACATTGATTATCTAACTTTGCTGTAGCTGCGATCGGCAGCTCTTGTGATGGGAAAGAGATTGCAGTTCTGCTAGGGGGGGGGGGGGGGCGGTCCCTGTTTCCAGGAGGAGGAGGACTGTGATTGGCCACTGCCAAAGACAATCACAGTCTTGCTAGCCCCCCCCACCATCTGGAGAAAGATGACTTGCTTGGTTGCCACTAATAATCTCAGAAAGAAGGGATTTCACTGTTATTGAGAAAACCCTCAGGTGTTTGTGTGTAGGTGTCACTTACTACTGACCCCTCAGCTCTGCATCATCACCTAATCCCCAACCTCTAAACTCTGCATCACTTACACCTGACCCCTGAACTTTGCGTCACTACTGAACCCCGGCACTCTGTTTCCCTTTAAGCCACAGCCAGTATTCAGCGCAATGAAAATCACACCCACACCCACTGTTCTTTCTCAGCTGCGGGGGCTCAATCTTGCATACAGGCCCACTGCTTTCAGAAAATGCCCGTGACCCAAGCTTATTGCGCATCTATTCCAGATGCTTGTATGTGACATCACATAAATCGTACAAGCACGTGGGATGGATGCGAGAGGTGGATCAGTGGGGATGAGTGTGCCAGGACACAGATGTGTCTCATCTCTTCTTCTTCCTTTCACCACTCTGTGTATCGCGCATGTCATAGATGAGAAGAGGGTACAAAAAAACAAGAAAAATAGCCCTGGGACTTTAGATGAGGTGAGAGAGGTTTAGCCAATGTCCACAATGAACACTGAGATAAAATCAATTTATTCATTTCAAATTGTTATGTAACTGAGCGGTAACAACAATGATTGTGAGTTACCATAGATGAGAAGAGGGTACAGCAGTAGAGCAGATGAGTAGGCGGGGTTTAGCGGTGGAACAGAAGAGCAGGAGGGTATGATGGTGGGGCAGATGTGCAGAGGGTACAGTGGTGGAAGAGATGAGAAGGGGGTTCAGCGGTTGGACAGAAGAGCCAGGGGGTTACAGTGGTGGGGCAGAAGAGCGTGGGGGTACAGAGGTGGGGCAGTTGTGCAGGGGGTACAGTGGCAGGGCAGAGGAGAAGGAGAAAGGAGGTACATTGGTGGGACAGATGAGCAGGGGGTTACAGTGGTGGGGTAAAAGAGCAGGGGGGTACAGAGGTGGAGCAGAAGAGCAGGGGGGGTACAGAGGTGAGACAGATGTGCAGGGGGGGTACAGTGGTTGGGCAGAAGTGCAGGGGGGGTACAGTGGTTGGGTAGAAGTGCAGGGGGGGGTACAGTGGTTGGGCAGAAGTGCAGGGGGGGGTACAGTGGTTGGGCAGAAATGCAGGGGGGTACAGTGGTTGGGCAGAAATGCAGGGGGGGTACAGTGGTTGGGCAGAAGTGCAGGGGGGGGTACAGTGGTTGGGCAGAAGTGCAGGGGGGGTACAGTGGTTGGGCAGAAGTGCAGGGGGGGGGTACAGTGGTTGGGCAGAAGTGCAGGGGGGGGGGTACAGTGGTTGGGCAGAAGTGCAGGGGGGGGTACAGTGGTTGGGCAGAAGTGCAGGGGGGGGGTACAGTGGTTGGGCAGAAGTGCAGGGGGGGGATACAGTGGTTGGGCAGAAGTGCAGGGGGGGGAATTACAGTGGTTGGGCAGAAGTGCAGGGGGGGATACAGTGGTTGGGCAGAAGTGCAGGGTGCATACAGTGGTTGGACAGAAGTGCAGGGGGGGTACAGTAGTGGGAGAGATGAGAAGGGGGTTCAGCGGTGAGACAAAAGAGCAAAGTACAGTGATAAGGCAGAAGAGGAGTGGGGTACAGTGGTGGGGCAGAAGAGCAGGGGGTACAAAGGTGGGGCAGATTGGTTCAGTGTTAGGACAGGTGAGAAGGTGGTTCAGCAGTGGGGCAGATGAGAAAGGGGGTACAGGGGTGGTACAGTGGTGGGACAGATGAGCAGGGGGGTGGTACAGTGGTGGGACAGATGAGCAGGGGGGTACAGTGGTGGGACAGATGAGCAGGGGGGTACAGTGGTGGGACAAATAAGCAGGGGGGTACAGTGGTGGGGCAGATTTACCAGGTAGTACAGTGGGGGGGGGGGGGACAGATTTGCAGGGGGTACAGTGATCAGAGGTGTGAAGGTGCAGGAATTGGGGCTGATCTGAGGACTGGAGGTGCAGGAATTGGGGCTGATCTAAGGCATGAGAGTGCAGGATGTTAATCACTATGACTCAAGTAGTTTACAGCATTTACTTTATAAAAAATCTTTTTAGTGATTGAGAGTTTGAAGTTAACATTTTTTTGTTTATATAATCGGCACGCTCAATTTCTTTGTAAACATTTTTCAGCACACTGTGCTCAAAAGGGTGCCTACCCCTGCTCTATGTTATGCAGTTATCTCATATTAGAGATTTGGATTAATTTGCTCCTGTCTTGAACCCTCTGAACTGGTAATGATGGACTAGGATAGAATGTAATATAAATTAACGCATCTTGTTTTAGGGACTGAGCACAGCACATGAACAATTCAAAGCGACATTGCCAGAGGCGGACAAGGAGAGACAAGCAATCCTCGGAATCCATAATGAGGTCACAAAAATTGCTCAGACCTACCATGTCAACCTGGCTGGAACCAACCCCTACAGCACTATCTTGCCTCAAGAAATCAACAATAAGTGGGACCACGTGAGTTAATTCTATTGACTAAGTCATTGCACCTGATGGAAAACCTTGCAAGGCGTGAACAATACATTGAAATAAAAACAATATTGTGTCTTGGTGCCTTATCAATGCTTTGTTAAAGTGTTAGTAAAGTCAGTACAGTACTTAAAAAAAAAAAAAATAACACTGACAGGCAGTATTTTTTTAACAGAAGAGACCCTAGTGGGTCTCCTGTTAGGACAGAAAATTATGGCAAATCTCTCAAATGGAAGCGCAGACAGAAATAAAGATGTGTAAGTATTATGAGGAATAATTGGAACATTCAACAATAATTTTAGTGCTGTTTTTACCCTTTTTAACCAGTGTCAATCACACCCCAATTTCTTGTACGGGTGTGACAGAGACAGGAAAATAAAAATCTCCCCTGTGGGGTCACAGAGAAAAAACTGACGTAAAAATTACGTAAACCGATGTAATACTTCCCTGCTGTACTCATACTTTAAAAAATATAATCATTCAGCTTTAATGTTGGGTAATACAAAAGCTTTTTAACACATAGACGAGCTACAGTAATCTGGAGATGCTAGTAAACAAAAGTGTCCCAATACAAAAAAATGAAAAGGGATCGTAAAGTGTTATTATGAAAATAAATGTCCAGATGATCTTCTCAAAAATCGGTGAACAATGCGCCCATGTGCAAAATAGAGAAACTCCACTCTATCCCCAGAAAGTGTAAAGATCCTCCACCTTTATACACTCACCAGACGGCTAAAATAAAAAGGTGTGTATAATAGCCAATCCTGTGTGTCCATATACCCTCCACTGCACTCCAGCCTCAAGCCACAAGTGCGATCTCGTAGACCAAAAAACACTCACATTGTGGAGACCAGAGATGAAATATTTAGTGCAGTATTTTATTATTAAATGTGCGATTACAAATATAAAAACATCCACGTGTAAAACAAACAGTCTGGACTCACAGAGATGGCCACTGATCCAAGTTCCTCTAACAGCAGCGTGACGTACACACGTAAGGCCCCCCCACCGTGTTAAATGCGTACGCACGACCTTGGGGGATATGCCTACGTATCCTACCTAGTAGGTAGACGTATCCCCTGAGGAAATGCGTTGGGAGGGACCTTGCGTGCTGACGCCACCGTTTCTGCAGCTTGGATCAGTGGCCATCTCCGGACTGTTTGCTTTAGCACGTGGATGTTTTTATATTTGTACTGGCAGTTTTAATAATAAAATACTACACTATATACTTCACCTCTGGGCTCCGTGGTGAGCTTTTTTGGCCTAGGACAGGGATATGCAATTAGGGACCTCCCCAGATGTTGCAGAACTACAAGTCCCATGAGGCATAGCAAGACTCCGACACCCACAAGCATGACACCCAGAGGCATGATAGGACTTGTAGCTTTGAAACAGCTGGAGGTCCGCTAATTGCATATCCCTAGTCTAGGAGATCGCTCTTGTGGCTTAAGGCTGGAGTGCAGAGGAGAGTGTATGGACACACAGGACTAGCTACAATACACGCCTTTGTGTTTTAGCCGTCTGAGTGCATAAAGGTGGAGGATCTTTACACTTTCTGGTGATAGTGAAGTTGCTCTATTTTGCACAGGACATTGTTCAATGATTTTGGAGAAGATCATCTGGACATTTATTTTCATAATAACACTTTGTGATACGTATACAATTTTTTTTTTTTTTTTGTATTTTAACACATTTGTTTACTAGCATCTCCAGAGCACTGTAGCACTTTGTTTGTCGCGTTAATGCTGCTGCATTTATTGTGTTAGTGTTTTATGCCTTTTTTTATACAATTGTGTCACTCTATGCATTTTATTTAAGCGCTGCTCTATTGTTTTTTTGGGGGTTTTTTATTGCGGTTTTATAAGATTGGCTTGTCACCTTTTTGTGCTAGATGCTATTTTTTATAAGCACTTAGGGCTCTTTCACACGGGGTGGATCAGTGATGATCCGCCCCGTGAACACCTGCTGAGCAGGAAGATGACAGGTCCATCGGTGCACACTGTGCAGCGACGGACCTGTCAGAGCACCGCTCTCCCCTATCTGGGATCGGATGATGACGGACCGTAGAGTCCGTCGTCATCCGATCCGAAAACGAATGGAAAAGTAGGGTTTTCCTCCGTTACACTTTTCGGATCGGAGCCGGTCGAATGTCAGCGGACATGTCACCGCTGACATCCGACGCTCCATAGGGATACATGTATGTCCGTTTTTCATCCGAAAACGGAAGGATGAAAAGCGGACATACAGATCCTCCATGTGAAAGAGCCCTTACACTCTTTTCAATAAATGGACTTGTGTCTGTTTACACCCACCTACCTCCAGGTCTGATCAGGCTCAATTAAACATTTTTTTAAAAAGGACTGCATCCATTTCAGTTTTGGCAGACCAGATCGGAGGTAGCCTGATGTAAACACAGTGGAGTCTGTTTACACCCAGCTGCCCAAAGAGCTCATCGGGGTCTGTCTGTCCCCTACTGATCAGAGCAGGCTCCGCTCGATGTGAAAGGGGCCTAAGAAAGGCTAGGCTATATGCAAGTTAACATTTCCTTCTGAAAATTACAGTTGCCTGTATGCCATTCTGAGCCAGTGGGTTCCAAACGTATTAGTCATTAGATTGGAACAAGTATAAAAATTTTAACTGCACATCGCCTTCAATTTAAAATTCCGTACTGAAGGCAGGGGTACACAGCGGTGTTATTGTGCAGAATACAATTTTGCTAAACTGTTACCTGGTGTGTTTTGTACAGGTCAGACAGCTGGTGCCTCGCAGAGATCATGCCTTAATGGAGGAACATGCACGACAGCAGCAAAATGAAAGACTGAGGAAGCAGTTTGGAGCACAAGCCAATGTCATTGGACCATGGATACAAACAAAGATGCAGGTATAAGGGAACATCTGTGTCGACATTGTAGCCTTTATTGTTGCATGTGCTCTAGAGAGCAATGTACACATTCCATATAGACTAATCAATGCACCTATCCTCGTCCTAGAACAGCTTTAAGATGATGAAAGGTGCAATTCTGGTCCTTGACATGTACTAAAAACGTATGGAAAGCGGTACAATTCTGTAGACATGGGTTACTGAACATCATTGAACTTTGACTTGAGTTATTACATATGCTTCAATGTAAGGAGCGTAACTCGTAGGGCAATAAATGCAGCCTATATATCTTGAGCTTCAAGTAATGATTGCAGATAGTTCTTCCCTGACCAAATGGAATTTTAGGAATTGCCTAAAGGCGAACCCAAAAGGAGGTAGCCATACAGATTGGAGTAGAGAGTTCCAGAGGATGGGAGAAGCTCTGAAGAAGTCCTGAATGCAAGCATGGGAGGAGGTGACCAGGTAGCTAGAAAGCAGGGGGTCTTGGGAGGCGTGAAGAGGGCTGTTTTTGTCATATTTTGAGATAAGGTTAG